>CM033466.1:3131470-3523970 GCA_019425755.1 Amaranthus cruentus
CACATTGTCTAGCCAAATCCAATTCTCTCTCGATGCGTTCCTCAAAAAATTCGATTCGTACGGATTCTTCCCCCAACTAACGAATAAATCTTGGTGGAATTGCCACATATGAAATCGAGCACAATTTTGCAAAGAAATAGCCCACTTGTTTCTCGAGAAGAGATGGGAAACATGCTCAATATCATTTGATTGACTAGTTATCATGCTGCGAAAGGCAAGGAAAAAATTTGGGGAGACCGTTCCCTATGAGGAGCCGCGGAAATAAGTGGCTTATGACCATCGCTCCATCGTGCCCTTTAAGCCTGACGTGCTTTTTTCTAAGTTAGGGTACAAAGGTATGGTGACGAGGTTCAATAGGGTGTCAGCTCAACTTGTGAGCGAGACCGACGTAAGTCATCTCGACACAACGCCGCTGCTTGACCGAGTGCGGCAGCTACAGGCTTCAGCAGCAGAGGTTTGTTTATATATCTTGTTTTTCCACACTGTTCCAACGCTACCAATTCACTCTAACCCTTTTTCATTGTGCAGACTTTTCTTAGGTTGTCCTTTGAACTGAACCTGCACCGTGAAAGTGCAATTGATAGGGAAACCCTCAAAGCTTTGACCAACCGCTGTGACGAGCAGAACGAGGAATTGAAAAGATTGAAGGAAAAACTAGGAGAGCTACCGGGTTTGAAAGAAAAATTAGCAAAGTGTGCTGAACTAAAGGAGCGCTTGATCAAGACCGAAGAATGGCGAGAAAAGGCCAAGAAATACATGAAGGGGTTGACACAGAATCTTGAGAAGTCTACCGAATTATCTGCGACTATATCCCATGAGGTCTCTTGTTTGGTAGATGAACACGCTAAGCTAGTTCATGAGAACCAGTTTCTGAGCCGACAAGTGATTGAGGATATTAAGAAGTACAATTCGGTTCTTGAAGTGGCCAGGACGTACAAATTGATGTTTAAGAGGAGGGCGCGAAATGCCAAGGATTGGCTGAAATCCGACGATCCTGAAGCCGTTGATTTCCTGGGCAATCTAACGACTGAAATGATGGAGGCCAGCGCTCTTATCAGCAAGGAGCAATATAGACTAGCAGCTACAGAACTCGGCCTAGACTATGATGTTTTATCCAAAATGGCCAAAGAAAAGAGAGCTGAGGCGTGGCAGAACTTTGCTCCTGTGCTGGATCGGTAATCGGCAGTCCTGGTAGACCCGTCATGGGATGAGAATGAACAAGAAGAATGGGCTGAGAAGGTGAGTGAGGACGCGAAGAAAGAGGCTTTATGTTTCGAATTCGTGAAGTTAAGCATGTCTCCTCCTGCCATCCCTGAATTTCACGCCAAGTTAGTTGTGTCGAAGATGGAAGAGTTATGCTTGGATTTCTCTAATCTTATTATTGACGAAGTTAAGGATCTCGCGGCCTTGTGCAAGTAGTTTACCGAGATGTCTGCTGAGGACTCTAATGTGGAAGATTATGTGAGTTTTTCACCTGAAGCCCAGCCCACCGCTGATTATCAAGAACCACGAGATGTTGAGGGAGATGGTGTTGCTATAGATATTCTTGATGATGAATGAAAATTTGTAGAATTTGTAATTATTTTAGATGTTGGTTTTATGAACTTGATAATACGGTTTTACTGATTTGTATATTTTGAAAGACTTAATTATATCTGTCTTTCCTTTACAATGATGTCGCGACTCATTTTACTGATTTGTTTAACGATTGTATAGATTTTTTATAAGGGACCCTCTAATACGGTTTTAATAGGAACTTGGATAGATTTTGCTTAGGGACCCTCTTCTTTAGGGTCCGACTTATCCATGTGACGGTCCCTTCAAAACTCTAATACTTATTGATAAGGACCCCAATCTAGGGTCTGACTTATCGATATGGCGGTTTCATCAAACTTCCCATACTTAGAAATTTTTTTGATAAGGACCCTCAATCTGGGGTCGGACTTATTATTATACGGAATGTTGAGATAAAATGTTTGATTTTTGGAAAATATGCAAAACTGATGATTAGATAGATTGGTTGTCAAGTGCGTCTGACAAACTATTAATACTAAAACGTCAAGTACGACTGACGTTGAATTTCAAGATTTGACAATATCATGAAAACTGAAATTATGGGATAATGCTTACATAACTTGAAGATGCGGATTACATGAGTACTGACTGGAATAAATAACTGCTAATTCTGAAAATGAAGTTTGAAAATGAATGACGACTGAAAATGACTTATTGAAAATTGAAAATGTTGATAGTAGCCCCTTGCATATTTTGTTAAATGAAGAACTTTTTCAAATGATCTCCATTCCATGGTCGTTGTAGCTTTTTGCCCTTCATATCTTCTAATTCGAAAGTTCCTGGTAGGATGGTGCGGACTATTTTAAAGGGTCCGTCCTAATTAGCCCCAAGACTGCCTTTTTCCACAATTTTTCCTGTTGCTTCAACTTTGCTTCAATTTTGCGGAGCACAAAGTCGCCTTCTCTAAGCGTTCATGTCTTGACGTGTCGGTTGAACTGGCGTATCATTTGTTGTTTTTGAGCAATGGATCTTAACAACGCATTTCCTCTTGTTTCTGGGAGTAGATCCAAGTTGATTCTTTTTGCCGTGGTATTCTCTCCGTGGTCGTAGCATGTGATTCTGGTTGAAGGAATTCCTATTTCCACGGGCAACACTGCTTCGGAACCATATACCAAAGAGAAAGGGGTGTGACCTATTGCCTCTTTAACGGTTGTCCTACTTGCCCACAATATGCCCGACAGTTCCTCATCCCAAGTCCCTTTTGCTCCTTCGATCTTTTTCTTGATACCATTAAGGATTTCCTTGTTGGCGGACTCCACTTGGCCATTTTTTTGTGGCCTAGAGACGGAGCTAAAACGGAGTTGGATGTCGAATTTATTGCAGTATTCTACCGTGTGTTTGCTGATAAATTGTCTTCCATTATCAGTGATGATGACTCTAGGTATGCCGTACCTTGTGATGATGTTACGCCATATGAAGTGACATACTTGCTTATCCGTGATAGAGCTCAATGCCTCTGCTTCTACATATTTGGAAAAATAGTCTATGGCTACAATGATAAACTTTCTCTGTCCCTTGGCAGGTGGGAAGGGTCCCGGGAGGTCCATCCCCCACTTGTCAAAAAGGTAACACTGCTTGGATATCGGAAAGGTAGTTAGATGGCTTCCTGTCTATCTTAGCGAAATATTGACACTTGTTGCAACGTCTAATGATGTTCTCTGTGTCTTCTTTTAGAAAAGGCCAATAATAGCCACTTCTGAGAATTTTGTTGACAACAGTTCGCACTCCTTGATGTATACCGCATCCTCCTTTGTGTATTTCCCGGATTATATAATTTCCTTCCTCAGGAGTTACACATTTCATCAGAGGGTGAGTGTAGGATTTTTGTTACAGTGTTCCCTCGTGGAGTTTGAACCATTTGACCTTCTTCTGGAGGATCTTGGCTTTACTTTCATCTTGCGGCAAGGTGTTGTTTTGCAAGTATTGGATGTAGGGCTCCATCCATATGGTCGATCTGCCTACGATGTGAACCATGTGGTTGATGCTTGGTTTTGGAAGAACTTCCCACACAATATCTCGAGCTGCAGATGTGTCAGCCGAGCTGGCGAGTCTTGCAAGGGAATCAGCCTGCGCATTCTCAAACCTTGGAATGTGAGACAGGATGAATTTGTCAAACGTTTCCATGAATTCTTTGACCTGCTGCAAATACATCTTCATGCTTTCGTCCTTGGCATCGAATTCACCGTTGACTTGCCCTACTATCAATTGAGAATCGGAAAATGCAGAGAGGATTTTTGCCTCGGATTCAAAGCATATTTTGAGCCCCAAAAGAACAGCTTCATATTCAGCTTCGTTGTTTGATGCTACGAACTCGAATCTAACTGCTCTTTCCATTCGAACCCCGGCAGAGGATATTATTAGAAGACCTGCTCCATTGGTAGATTTGGTAGAGGAACCATCCACGTATAATTTCCATTCTTGATTAGGTTCAGATGGAATCGGGACGGTTGTTTCTGCGATGAAGTTGGCTAAGGCTTGGGCTTTTATTGCTATTCGCGGTTCATACTCTATTCCAAAATCTGCCAACTGATTGGCCCAATCTGAAACATGACTTGAATGATTCTTCCCTCAATGATCTTTTTCAAAGGTTGGTTGGATCTTACCACGATCTGGTGTGACTGGAAGTACTGTTTCAGCTTTCTACTAGCCATAACTATTGAAAACAATACCTTCTCTACTTCTGTATCGTTTCCTTCTGAGCCGCAGAATGCATGACTAACATAGTAGATAGGGAGTTGTTTCTTCTCCCTTTCCGCAATCAAAACACCGGATAGTGAGTATTCGGAGACAGAGACGTACAGTACCAAGGTTTCTCCACTGATAGGTGATACCAATTTGGGAAGGGAGGCCAAGTATTCCTTTAGTTGGATGAAGGAGTTCTCGGCTTCCTCTGTCCATTCAAATTTTGCCTGTTTGAGGGTTTTGAAGAAAGGGGATCATTTATCCGCTGACTTTGACAAGAATCTACCCAGGGCCGCGACACACCCAGTTAGTATTTGTACTTCTTTTACTGAGGTAGGCGACTTCATGTTCATTATCGCCTGGATTTTGTCTGGATTTGCTTCTATGCCTCTTTCATCGACTAGGAAACCGAGACACTTCTCTCCGGTAATCCCAAATACACACTTCTCAGGATTTAGTCGCATTTGGTGTTTTCAGAGTGTTAAGAATGTTTCTCTCAAATCTGTGGAATATTCTGAAGCCTGCTTGCTTTTGGTTATCATATCGTCTACATAGACCTCCAGATTCCGCCCTATTTGATATTAGAAGACTTTGTTTACCATCCGCTGGTATGTGGCCCCGGCATTTTTCAAGCCAAAAGGCATAACCTTATAACAGTATACTCCGACGTTTGTGATGAAGGCCGTATGAGGTTGATCTTTCGGAGCTAAAGGGATTTGGTGATAACCTGCATTAGCGTCCATGTAACTCAGTAAGGCGTGGCCTGCCGTGGAATCTACCAGTCTATCTATTTTGGGAAGCGGATAGTCATCTTTAGGGCATGCCTTGTTGAGATCTGTGAAGTCAGCGCACATCCGCCACTTCCTATTTGGTTTTTTCACCAGAACCACATTGGATAGCCAATCGGAATACTTGCATTCTCGAATGAACCCGGCTTTCAACAGTTTTCCTACTTCTGCTTTCGCGGCTTCAATCCTCTCTGTTCCTTGATGGCGCAGCATTTGTTTTACTAGTTTGAAGCCAGCCTTTATGTCAAGCTTGTGGCACATGACATTTAGGGGAATTCTGGGCATTTCTTCAACTGAGTAAGCAAAGATGTCGCGGAAGTCGGATATGGTGGCCAAGACATCGCGTCTCTCTGCTTCAGGAAGATGCATGCATATTTTGATTTTCTTCCCTTCAAACATATCCACCTCTTCATATTGCTCGACATCCTGTGTTTTTGCGGGAATGGGGGTGACCTCTGTATAGACACTCATGATGGAGGTCGGTTCTCCCCTTCGTCGTTTCGAAGGAACTGCAGCTATAGCTTCCTGCTTGAGAGTGTTAATGAGGCATTGTCGAGCCGTGATTTGATCCCCCTTCAGTATACCCACCTTGCCGTCATCTTGTTCGAACTGTAGCAGCAATTGGTGTGGGAGGATTGCTGCTTTGAGTTTGTTGATGAGGGGGAGTCCCATGACTGCATTGTATGTGAATTTCAGATCTACCACTGCAAAGCGGATGGGCATGGTTCTGCAGCTGTCTCTTTCCCCTACTCGAACGGGGAGTATGATTGTGCCCAGGGGTGTAACTTGGTTGCCTCCAAAACCAATCAATGGTTTATCTAGTGGTTGGAGGTGCTTTTCTTCGAATTTCATCTGTCGGAGGCATTCCATGATGATGAGATCAGCCGTACTCCCAGTATCTACTAATATTCGTTTCACCTTCATGTACCCGATTTTAACAGATACCACTAATGGATCATTATGGGGTTGCTGCAACGGCTGAGATGTAGTGGTATCAAATCTCATGACTGGCCCGGTGGAGGTGGTCTTTGGAGGTCCCTTGAACAGGGTATGAACATTGTCCTTAACGGAGCGAACGGTGGGGTAGTCTTCAGATAAACCACCACAAATCATATTGACAGTTCCCTGAGTGTTGGAACTCTCTTTCCTAGCTTCTTCTCTCCTGGGTGATCTCCGCCTTGGGGCCCATTTCCGTCTTTCTGTGTCGTTTCTGGTGTCGTAGTCCTTCCTTACCACGAACCGTTCTAATTTCCCCTCGTCGGCGAGCTGATACAAGACACGTTTAAGTTCACGACATTGGGCTAAGGTGTGACCATGCTCCTTATGGTAGTCACACCAAATATTATAGTTACGACGATCAGAAGGAGTAGTGGTAGGAGGTGGGGTCGGCAATTCGTCTCGGATGGAGAAGAAGATATCTTTTCTATTTTTATTGAACAAGGGATCATTACCTCTATTAAGAATGTCCCAAGTTCTAGGCCCTTCCTGCGCGGCATAGACATGTCTTGATCGTGGAGGTCCCATATAAGAAGGGGGGTCCTGTCGACGCTGCATATAATTTCTTTCCCTTCAGGGAGGATAGTCGTCTCTAGTTTTGGAGGGGTGAGGTGGCATGGGATCTCTCCTTTCAGATTTTCGCTTCTTGGGGTCATGTGCCTGACATATTTCAGAGACCGTGACATAGCTTTGACATTGTTTCATGGCCTCCGCATACGTCTTCACCTGACTTTCTACCAGTTGGAACTTCAACTTTTGGGCCTTCATGCCGTTGATCAGAGCATTTAACGCCACCGATTCTTCCAACTCTGTAACCTCTAGTACAGCCTCATGGAACTTCTTCAATTATAAAGATATAGACTCTCCCTCTTGTTGTATTATGCTGAGTAAGTGGAAATTTGATTTCTCTTGTCTTCGAGAGGCCACAAAATGGCATAAGAACTTGTCTTCGAGTTGAGCGTAGGTATGAATACTCCCAGGGGGAAGGGAGGTGTACCACGTCAGCGCAACGCCGGAGAGTGTAGTAAGGAAGAATTTGCAAAGTAGTGATGGTTCCGCGGTATACAGCAGCATCAGGTTCTTATATGCCATTATGTGTTCTTCTGGGCAGGTTGTGCCATCAAATGCCGCCATATTTGGGATCTTGATTTTTGCAGGATTCGGCGTGGCCAAAATTTCAGCGGAATGCGAGGATTTTATTAGTACTGGGGTCTTTGAAAGACCTCCTGAGTTTAACTCTTCCTGCTGCTTCACTATCGGGTTCGCGTAATAGCTTGAACGGGTAATGTAACACCCCGGCCCAACGGACCACCATTGACTACTCATGGAGACTATAGACTGGCCCCACAGACCAACACAAGTCTTTCCAGCGCACTTTGGCCTTACTCGTGCGCACCCGGAAAACTTCCCAGGAGATCACCCATCCTAAGATTGCTCCTAACCAAGCACGCTTAACTGTGGAGTTCTTAGCAAATGGGCTCCTTAGAAAACAAGATGCACCTTGTTGATATGAGTAGTCTATCAATCCCTTTTCAAGCTAAATCTGGGGTATCACACTCACCCCCACTTAGGAATACAAAGTCCTCGTTGGACCGTCATTTCAGGATCTTTTCCCCTGCTAGGTGCACTGAACACACAATCAGCCACAGTCGCAGGGTTGCTCTAATACCATTTGTAACACCTCGGCCAACGTACCACCAGTGACTACTCATGAAGACTGTAGACTGGCCCCAAAGACCAACACAAGTCTTTCCAGCGCACTTTGGCCTCACTCGTGCGCACCCGGAAAACTTCCCAGGAGGTCACCCATCCTAAGATTACTCCCCACCAAGCATGCTTAACTGTGGAGTTCGTAGCAAATGGGATCCCTAGAAAAGAAAATGCACCTTGTTGATATGAGTAGTCTATCAATCCCTTTTCAAGCTAAATCTGGGGTATCACAGGTAAGGGATGCTTTTCTTCTTTCTTCCCTCTTTCTATCAATCAGGGTTTGAACCTTTGTGGATGTTTTTTGCCTTTTGCTCTCCAAAAAGGTACGGGCATCGTGGGAGGCTGTTTTGGATTCCCCTTCTTGGGAGTTTTCTCTGCTGAGACTTTTGTGTGTTTTTGACATTTCACGTCTCTTTTTGTTCCTCCTACTAGAGCGTGACATCCCTGTATACTTACTTCGGGATATCAGATGACTCGAGTTTCGGAAGGGATTCACTTGCTCTTGGAGGTTTTTGATCTGGTTGGCCATTTCATCCATAGTTTGCTGTTGAACAGGGGTATTGGCATTCAAGACAGTGCGAAGTTGCTCTGAGAAGGCAGCGGTAAGGTTTTGTGCTAGCATGTCCAGATCACGACGGGTCACGACTTGATTATTAGCCTGACCTGCAGAAGTGTCTGTATTTGTACTATGCACTGTAGCGGTTTGTGTTGGATTTCTTTTAGGAGCCATGATTTTTTGTATCTTTCCCCACAGACGGCGCCAAACTGTTTCAGTGAAGAAACTTGAATCGACAATTGACCTTGAAAACACCCGAGGATATGGTGTTGGGAAAGCTCAATCGTCTTTAAGTCGTAGTGGAATGGTTTCGCTTCTCGCACCTGTTATCCTGCACACAACAACTTAGCCTTGCCCAGGGGGTGATCTCCCGGAAAACCCCTCCGATGCTTAAGTCAGATTAGGGATTGGAGATCGAGTGATGAATGAATGAGTGAATGCGTATGAAACAATTATGGAGGTCATGTAGATATAGATGAAGGAATTTAAGGATGTGAGTTTGTAGTGGATTGTTGGTTGTTTTTCTGACGAATTTGGCCTCAATTGAACTCAAAAGAAGGTATTTATAATAGTCAACCACAGGATAAGGTAACAGATAGATAAGGAGATCATGGGTGACAAGGGAATCATGGGTAGTTATCTTAACATATCAGGTGGTTATTTCCTTGGGGACCAAGCAATAGAAAGGAAAAAAGGTCAAATGGCATTTGACGGTAAATAAAGAAAATTATCGGGGTATAAGAGTAATTTACAATAAATAAATAAATATAAAATAAATGTTACCATAACAATAATGATTTCAGGAATTGTGTATAAATAACATGAAAAACAAATAAAAGTAATATAACAATCATGAAAAGTAACATTAACTTATACAGAAGAAAAATATTAATAAACATCATAAATCTTATTAAAAGAACTGTAAAAATACAAATGTCATTTTCTCAAGAGATGTGCCATGTGTCAGATGCTTATAGGAGAAAGTTGATTACATAGATTTAATTTTGACAGGTGGTACTTACACTACACATCTGATTTTATAATTACCCTATATAAACAGCTGTTTAAAATTACATTTTTAATCATAATGAATCTTTGATTGACCATTAAAATCGCAACTCAATCAATTACCCTATATAACTAGTTATTTTGAATTACATTTTTGATCAAAATAATCTTTAATTGACATTTAAAATAGCAAGTCAATATATATAGAATACATTCCGATAATATTATCTTTATTGTTTGGAAAACAAATAATTTGAAAAAATTTATACAGATTTACATACTTTTAATAATAGTAAAGATATTTTATACTGCATATTACTTATGAAATAAATAATTTCATTAATGCCTATAATAGGGATGAAATATTTATTGCAATAAAACTATTCATTATAACGAAAAACAGTTGGCTTGCTAGACACGACTATTCTTTGAATTTATGAAAATTAATAACCTAATTTGCACTATATAAGAATCATTTGTTAACGTATAACATCATTTCCATTATCTTAGCTGCACATAAATTTTTTTACTAATAATCATTAAAAAATAGAGGTGTTCAACGGGGCGGGTCGATCCAACGGGTCAAAGGTCGGATCACATTTTAACGGGTCATTAGCGGGTCGGGTCAATAACGGGGCGGGTCATTAGCTGGCCCTGTTGCAAAGGGTCGGGCCGGGCCGGGTTGGATAATTATAAGAATTAATTCCGAAAAAAAATTTGCCACTTTTTTTTAATTTTTAAATGATATAATTATAAACATAAGTGGATCGACCCAACGGGTCATAAAATATAATTAAAAAAATTATTTTTATTAACTTTTAAAAAATGGGTCAAAGTGGGTCGGATTTAAACGGGCTTGACCCGTCCCGCCCTGACCCGGCCCATTTAAATTTTGACCCGCCCCGTTGAATACCTCTATTAAAAACACATAAAATGAGTCTAAATTGTTGATTGAGTAATATAGGATTGGGGCTATTAGAAATTTAAAGCAACATTTAGATTTTGAGTTCATCGTTTGATTTATGATAAGAAAAATAAATCAAAGATTTTCTTTTGGTTTGGTTGTTTGAGGATTAGGAATATGGGGCAACTAAAAAAAGCTAAACATCAACTAAGAAGTTAAGGGAGAATGGAATTGAAAGAGTTTGTTTTTTTTACATAATGAATGAGTGTGAATGCATTGGTTTGGCAAACAAGGGCTTTCATGAGTAAGAAGGCTAAGTTCTCAAATTGGTTGTTTAAGGAAGATGTTTAATGTGAGGTATGAATAAGACCAAACGTCACTTTGGTTTTAACAGACTTAAATGAGTTGTTTTGGGAAAATGCTCAATTCTATAAGGATTATAGGGAGTAATTTATAAATTTGATGGAATATTTTTGGGAACATAAATATTAAAATAAATATTAAAATAAGGTTAATGGAGACCATACAGAATATAAAAATGTTAAAATGAACTTAGTAGAAGATACTCCCTCTGTCCCATTGAAATTGCAGCATTTTCCATTTTGGTCCGTCCCACTTGATTTTCATCATTTTTATTTTTGGATAATGACCCACCACTTTCTTTTAATCTCATCCATACATTTTAACTCTTTTTTAATTTCATCCACTTAATTCATCCTCTCTCTTCATTTATTACCATTTTCTTAACATTTTAGAACAAAAGGAGTATATGTTAAGGGTATTTGATTTAATAGAGTAGGAAAACTAAAGGGAAAGTATTTAAATATATATATCTTCGTGATAAACTATTACAAAAAAAATATTAATTCGAAATTCACCTATTAGACAATGAGTCTTTCGGTGACACGATATTTACAACCTCTAAGTTATATTTATACTCCGTTCAAACCACACTAGTTGTTTCAATTGATTTTTACACTATATTTAATGCATTAATTCAATCCTAAGTATCTATTATTGTGCAAAACTAAAAATTATGAATAATTAATCTAAATAAAATTTACATTGAGACGAATCAAACAAAATCTCATTTGATTGTATTTTAACATCTCAATTAAGAATAAAGTACAAGTTAATAGTGATCGATGAATAGTGTTAAAATATCAACTGGAACAATTGCTTTTAAATTGGAGGAAAATTTGTCCTGAATAATCCGACCTATTTCCCATCTGCTGTGAATAATGTCAACTATTGATTATTTCTAAATATTCTAACCTTTGTATTTTTTTGCTGACATCACTCATTGCAATATTTTAACCGACTATTGTAGGTACTTACTAGCCGTTATGCTCACTTCTAGTTCCTCCTTATGCTTCTTTGTTGGTCTACCCCAACTCTTCTTTGTTGGTAGGTAGCTATAGTGGTTGGTTTAATTGCGTAAATGGGTGCAAAAAAACTTAAAGGTCAGATTATTTAAAAATAATCAATAGTAGGAGTTATACACAACAAATTAGCAATAGGTCGGATTATTCAGGACAATTTTTCCTTAATTGGAGGGAGTGTTTTTTAAATACGTATCTTTAATTTTTATAGGTATTTGATCAATAATCAATATGCAATAATATATATATATATATATATATATATATATATATATATATATATATATATATATATATATATATATATATATATATATATATATATATATATATATATATATATATATATATATATATATATATATATATATATATATATATATATAAAAGGAAAGGAAAAGGAAAAGAATTTAGATAAACGTTAAAAGGTAAACTTTAAAGAGGAGAGTGGAAATTTCGACAGCATCTGTTCTAAAACTGTGCGCCTTTTGTAGAAAAATGAAACCAAATCCATAAAGGATAGAAGGAAATTCGGGTGTTACTTAAGGTCCTTAAACGTCACTAAAATCTTCCCAAAATTAGTTACTGCCCATACGAGTATGTGATAAGAATTTCAAGTCCATAAGTCTTCATTTGGTAATTATTTTATATTTTACTATTTCACAATTTACCGATAAACAATTTAACGATTACTAAAAAATCATGAAAAATTACAAACTAAATATATTATGGCTAAATCTTATTGGAGACATTATAATATGATCTTCTTAATTAGTTTTGATGATCAAGAGTTTATCTAATACCATGTTTTATAATAAGAGTATTTTACACCTTAAAATCTATTAAAATATTTTTGTAATGATAAATTTCTACAAAAATATTCAAGAGATATTTTTTAACATATAGATACTGAACATTATTTTAAAAATGCATTTCAAATATTTTCCAAGTCCATATAACCATTTTCATCACAATTACTTTCACAAAGTAGTGTAGATCATGCCTTTAAACATACAACAATTAAAAAAATTAACATGCATGATGCCCACAATAATAATACTTGTAATATATCATTCCTTACCCAAAATTATCATTTTATTATCATTTTTAAGATTTAAGAACTTCTCTTTGGGAATTTTATTTTTAAAAACAAGTTTATACAAAACTTTCTCAACTTGTTCTTAAATCCTTTAAAAATCACCTCATGTGACATACCTCGATCCTTAGTTCCAAAATTACTCCTTTACCTTTGGTACAACTTCTCAACAACTAAGTTTCAACTCCTTTGCTACAATTATTTTTAAAGAATTTAAAAATAGCATTATTTCGAATCTTTTGATGTAACTTAATGACTTTTGATTTCTAACTAAAAATTGTTAGATTCACTTACTCTTTGATATTTCGTTACTTTGGAGCAACACTTGTTGAACAAGTCCCACAACTTGAGAGTTTTTGGCTAGGAAACAAAAGTAGGAGATTATAAGTTGATGCAAGATAAATGTTTCAAATTTCCTTCTTTTAGCTTAAATTTCTAGGCATTCTTAAGAGATTATCTTTCTTGGTTATTATGATGAAATACCCATTTTATAATATTCTTAGTTTATAGAAAGATTTCATGTAAAAAGAATTTTACATGAACAAGTTTTAACAAAACTAATGAAATAAAGGAATAAGAATAACTTACTCTATTATTGATGAATTTCTTCAAGTTTGGTGTCTATGAAAAGCTCTTGAGTTGAAGATTAATTTTATTGAAGATTTGAGCTTATAATCATAAAATTCAGAAGTTTTAGATGGATTTTGAAGAAGATTTGATGAGAAAAGAAGGTGTTTTTGCTAGGAATTGTAACATTGAACTTCTATTGTACTTATGGATGAATTTGGGAGCAAAATAAAGTGTGAAAGATAATTAATGAAATTGAAATTTTGGACAACAAATAGCTCTTAATTTCTTTTGTTTGCATGCTTGTCATGATTTGGGTTAGAACAAAAGGGGCTTTGGGTAGAGAGTTTGGTGGAGTGTTTAAGTGGGTTTTGGGGCTAAAAGAGAGTATGGCAGCTAGGGGCTAGCTGTTTTGGGGTTGATTTTAGGTGATTTTTTTTCCTCAATTTGGTTTATTATGGTGTAAGAAAGGTTTATCTAAGATAGTTTAAGGTTTGGGTAGATATTGTTGTACATGTAACAAGTTATCTAACTTGTACTTCATGTTTAAAATCACTTGTATATGTGTATGAATTATTTAATCTATTCTCAACATGGGTAAATAAAGTTTTCGGGTAAGTATTATAATTATCCCGAAACGTTATGGGGTAGTTGCTCAACTTTAAGTTTTTACCTCCAAAGTTTACGTTTCTTGTTATACTTCATAACTATGTTACGAGGTGACAAGTTTCTAATCATCGTAGTTTTTGCTTTTAATTACTACCATCACTAATTAAAATTTTTAGACCTTGGATTCGTAATTAAAATGAGATTAATTTTTGCAACTGTTTCACTGCATCTCCTTTCCAAGGTGATCTTATAAGAAAATATCATTTCAGATAAATTATAAACTAACTATAATTATTTACTGTTTTCAGATTAGTACTAAACTTTGACGAAGAAGATCGCACTGGAACAATTACTCTAACGGTGTTTACCGACATCATTAAGCAGTAATTTGAAAAACCAGTTGAAGACCTCTATGAACCCAATACGAGCGAGAGTATTTATATTGAATATAATAACAATTATATATATATATATATATATATATATATATATATATATATATATATATATATATATATATATATATATATATATATATATATATGATAAAACTAAATACATTTTCTTCTTCAATACACATAGGAAAGCAGAATATAAAATACTCCAGCCTGCAGGTAAATTCAGTGAAAAAAAAAAACCAAGGTTGGCCAATAAAACGGAGTCCTAAAATGGGTTCTTAAATCAATTTCAATTATGCCCATCGAATTCAATGAATCAAATACTGCAGCCTGCAGGTAAATTCAGTGCTTCTTCAAGTGTTTAACATGCAAGTATATTATGACAGTCGCAAAATACATGTATTCTTCCACTTATTAGAATACAAATGAACATACACCTCTTTCTTTATACTCATTCTATACGGGCACTATATAACAACATTACTACAACCAATGAAATCCTCATCTTAATTTAATAACATGGTTTGTATAATTTGTATACTATTTCCACCACAAATATTTCCATGTTTATAATATACCTTGCTAAGATATACAAAGACGGTTATATTTAGGGCTAAACAAAGTTTGGTCAAAACCGTAAACCAAACCAGACCAAACCGTAATTTGAGTATTTAGTCTGGTCTACGGTCTAAATGGTTTGGTCTGGTTTTTTCTCAAAAAGAATCACAGTTTACGGTCTGGTCTCGGTTTTTAATATTTTTCAGACCAGACCAGACCGTAAACCGTACTTTGACCAAAAACCATAATTTTTTTTATAAAAAACGGGTTTCTACCTAGATATTTTGAGAGGTTATTATTTTTATATAGTAATATATATGTGAATAATGTTGATGCAATCAACTAATTACAAATTATGTTTATTTAGTGTTTGTAAGTGCGAAATATTTTCATTGAACATATATTAACTTGGAAAAAAATATCAAAATAAAAACCGTAAACCAGACTAGACCAAACGGTCTGGTCTAGTCCGGTCTGACATTTTAAACGGTCTGGTCCGGTCTGAAAATTTTTCAGACCGGAATTTTTGGTTTGGTCTGATTTTAGTGTCTGACCAAACCAAACCGGACCGTGTGCACCCCTAGTTATATTATTTTAGTGTATGTTGTGTTGTAAGTGTAGTCATTTAGTTTTGTTTTTAAGAAAGCTGACACATTGTTATTGTAACTGCAGGATCAATCAAGTTTCAGGATTTAGATTATAACAAAAGCAACTTGTGTTATGCTATACCGTTGTCTAGCTACCAGTGTTATCAGAGTGATTTTGTTGTACAAATCTGTCATGTTGCTTTTTTCGCCATACCGTTGTCTAGCTATCGTTGTTAGTAGAGTACTTTTGTTGTACAAATCTTTCATGTTGCGTTTTTCGGCTTCTATTACTCCATTGTTGTATTATATTTAACTACTACTTTGTTACTGTTAACGACACTAGTTTGTACACCTTTATCCATAATATTTGCATTATATTATTTTTTTTTCCCATTCAATCATTACATATTACATGAACTATGCAACATTTCCATCTTCTAAATTTTGGCCCGTATAATTATTTGTAACTGTATATAAACTAACAAAATGATTTGATTTTGTAACTTGGGGAACCGCGTGCTAACTGCTAACCATTCGGGTGTCTTTGTCAATGGCTTTTAATTTAATCAAGTTTTTTTCTTTCTTTTTCATATCTTCTTTATTTATTGTTGTTTTTATTTATTTCTTCATGTTCTAGTTTAAATTTAAGACTTGAAAAGTGAAACCTTATATGATTAAATAGATCTGTAGATATAATTTTGTTTCGGTAATGAAACGAGGAAGTGCAAAAGACACTTAAAATACCTGGAGACAGGTGTAATCGGGGACGATTGTTAATATGTTTGATCCTTCCGATAATGAGACCTCAAATCCTGTAATACAACGTTAGCCTTGCCGGGGGTGGTTTCCCGGAAAACCCCTCCGACGCTCAAGTCAGATCGGAAAACCGAAAGTAATGAATATATGATAATTAATGAATGCAAGATTAACGGATCATAGTATGAGTTCAGATCATGAAGGGATATTTGGTATAATATTGATTGTAAGTATGAGGGCGGTGTATTTTTTGTGGAGTATGGTAAGAATCCCTTGCAAATGAGGCTGGTTATCTCTATTTATAGTGGTAGAAGGAGGTTATTTCTGGAGAGGTTGGATTATAATGGAGAAGGTGGATGTTAGTGGGCGGTTACCATCGGTTACTGCAGTAAATGGAAGTTAATTAGCGGTTATATAAGATAGTTATTTTAGGAAGTTATTGAACCAAGGTGGGCGGTTTATGGTTTGACTAAATAAGTTACGGGTTTATAATTGACCTCGTAACATTAGCCCCACGCATGAAGAGTGATAGAGGAGGAAATTTTATGTAGCGAGGGCATCAGTCTTTATGCGGAAATAAATATACCTGAGATGCGAACCCATTAAATGTTCAGAAGAAACCATACAATGAGGTCCGAATAAACTTTGAATTCTTGCCTCGATGAGTCCATGCTTGGTTGAAGCCCCATGAATAATAAATATTTGGCCTTTGGGCCACTTTTGATGATTTGGCCTTAGAGCCTAATATGATGATTCGGCATTTGAGCTTGATACGATGACTCAGCCTTTGAACCTGATATGATGATATGACCCAACAGTCAATCACCTGGAATTTTGATAAGGAGTCATACCAGATGAATCCTTCGAAAACATTGATGAATATTCAGATCGGACATAAGTCCGCATTTAATGAATATGGATCGGACATAGGTCCGCATTGCCCAGTCATCAGTCACCCGGGACTTATATAAGGAATCATACTATGTGAATCCTTCAAAGATGAATATTGATCGGACATAGGTCCGCATCAATGAATATGGATCGGACATAGGTCCGCAAGGATGAATATGGATCAAACATAGGTCTGCATTGATGACTATTGATCGGACATAGGTCCGCATTGATGAATATTGATCGGACATAGGTCTGCATTGATGAATATTGATCAAACGTAGGTCCGCATTGCCCAGCCGTCAATCACCCGGGACTTAGATAAGGAATCAAACTAGGTGAATCCTTCGAGAATATTGATGAATACTGATCGCACATAGGTCCGCTGAATAAGTGATCGAGTGATCAAGCTACGTGATACTCGCTATGAATACTTTTACTAATAACGCCCAAAATCATTCGTTTTGGGGCTAAATAAGAGTCCAAGTTATCAAACTAGGTGACACTCGCAAGGATCCCACTTTCAAACAAGGTGAAAGTTTGATAATGAAGATGAATACTAAGAAAATGTCGCCCCAAATCAAACTAAGTGAAAGCTTAGATGATTCCATAATATGATAAATAAAGCCCCCGTTTTGGGACTTCAATAATAATAATGACTTTCATACTAGATGAAAGCTCGGATGAGTTCGTAATATGAATAATAACGCCCACGTTTTAGGACTTGATAAATAACATGACTTTTAAACCAGCTGAAAGCTCGGATGACTTTATACCTCGTCGTTGAAAACCACATATATGTAAGACCCAATATAATAAGAATCATAATGGTGAAGTATTGAATCTCCCCGCAGAAATAATATAATATTCTTCCAGTGTGTGTCGATATCATACTTGATCACTGACTCAGGAATACAACTAAAGAATCACCCGATATGCGTTGATAAATAAAAGCAAGAATAACCATATGATCATCATCAGATTAATACAATATATTCATCACTCGGTAGTAATGGTCAAAGATTTGCATCCTTTATGTAGCATTTCATTAGAAGGCGACGGTGATGATTTTTCTCCTTGTATCGAGTCACCTCAGATTATTCTTCCGTGGGTGGATGGTTTGAACCATTATCAGATCATACCCGGATCCAATCAATACAGTCAATGTAGGTTGTTTTTTGGGGATCCGATATAGATAGTTTGAACCACTGTCAGATCGTACCCGGATCCAATCAATACATTGAATTGAGCAATATGTGGAATGGATTTTTTTTTAGACCGAAACCACTTAGTTGAAGCTAGTTTGAAAACTTTTTACGGGTCATCTAATCCTTTAGATAGTGCATCAAACCGAACTTCAACATTGGGACTAAATTTTTAGTCAATTAAAGTTTGTATGGAAACACTCTACGAATTTAATAACCCTTTATGAAAATACATCAAACTGAATAGACCAATAAAATAATATTCATATTTATCCAATATGCTTCAATGTCATTTGCAAATTTAATAACTGGCTGACTGATTGGATTTGCTCAACTAATTTTTCACAACATGTGTATATCTAATGATTTCTATCATCATAACCAAAATTAATAATTAATAATTGGAAATTGACTTGTCTCTTCGGAGACATCTGATAATTGGAAATTGACTTGAAATTGTTCTCAATTATTACATCCTCATCAAACAATAATAATTTTCCTACATTCCTTCGAGTTACGGGGTGAAACATAAAAGATAAGAGGAATAATAAAACAGAGAATTAGGCTTTTGAATACTTTGTATTAATTATGAACAATGGCTAAGCCAGAATATATACAGCAGCTAGTAGGCTAAGTATGGTAACGAAATAAATGACAAAATAAATACAGAATAAAGAATATCCTAAATATGTTAACTTTCCTACACTCCCCCTCAAGTTAGGTCTTCGGGTCACCGATACCTAACTTGCGTAGTGTCTGTTCGAACACCTCAGAACTAACAGCCTTCGTAAGAATATCAGCAAGCTGGTCCTTTGATCTGACAAAAGGAAGGCTGATGATGCTATTCTCCAATTTCTCCTTAATAAAATGTCTGTCAATCTCCACATGTTTGGTTCTATCATGCTGAACCGGATTCTCTGAGATGCTAATAGCTGCTTTGTTATCACAAAAAAGTCTGCAAGTCCGTCTTCTCGGAAAGTCTAACTCACTTAGAAGCTTCTTTAACCACATTACTTCAGTTATTCCCTTTGCAATGCCTCGGAATTCTGCTTCTGCACTTGAAAGAGCAACTACTTTCTGTTTCTTACTCTTCCATGTAACTAGATTGCCTCCAATAAGAGTAAAATATCCAGATGTAGACCTCCTATCATCCCTGTCTCCTGCCCAATCAGCATCTGTGTAGGCAATAAGATCTAAGTGTCCATTCTTCTTATAAAATATCCCTCTGCCATTGGTACCTTTAAGATACCTTAGAATCCTCATAACAGCTGCCATATGATGAATTTGGGGTTGGTGCATAAATCTGCTTACAACACTAACTGCATAAGCGATATCTGGTCTCGTGTGAGCAAGGTAAATAAGTTTCCCGACCAACCTCTGGTATTGTCCCCTATCTGCAAGTTTCTCTCCTTCGATCATTTGTAACCCGTGATGAGTAATAATAGGAGTTTCTGCTGGTTTACAATCAATCATACCAGTCTCTGTTAGTAAATCTAAAATATATTTCCGTGGCTTATAAAGATACCTCCTTCTGACCTCAGAACTTCAATGCCAAGGAAATATTTTAATAGCCCCAAATCTTTCATTTCGAATTCCCTAAAAAGTTGCTTCTTCAAAGTATCAATCTCATGTTTGTCATCTCCAGTAATAATCATATCATCTACATAAATGATTAAGCATGTGATCTTTCCTTGTCGCCTCTTGAGAAACAAAGTATGATCTGAGTTACTTTGTTTGTACCCAAACTTCCTCATGGCTGCTGTGAACCTTCCAAACCATGCCCTAGGAGACTGCTTCAACCAATAGAGAGCCTTTTTAGCTTACATCCTTCTCCTGGCTTGTAGTCACTTGAGAACCCTAGAGGAGCTCTCATGTATACTTCTTCTTCTATTCTCCCATGGAGGAATGCATTCTTCACATCGAATTGATGCAAGGGCCAATCCTTATTTGCAGCAACAGAAAAAAGGACTCGAATAGTATCAAGTTTTGCCACCGGAGAGAAGGTTTCTGAGTAATCAACTCCATAAGTTTGTGTGTACCCTTGAGCTACCAACCTGGCTTTGAATCTTTCAATCGTACCATCTGCTTGATACTTTATAGTGTACACCCATCTGCAACCTACCGTTCTCTTTCCTTCTGGTAGTTCACATTTTTCCCAAGTTTCATTCTTGTTCATGGCAGAAATTTCTTCTTCCATTGCTTTCTTCCATCTAGGATCCTGTAGAGCTTTTTCAACATTTCTTGGTATGTCATTGGAGTAAAGAGCAGCATTAAAGGCAATAGCTGAGAGAGAGAGATTGTCATTGTTTTCTTTATCAAGAGGATATTTCGATCTCTGTGCTTCAAACTCTGGATCATACCTCTTAGGAGGTATACCTCTCGTACTCCTAGGCGGCAACTCATACCTGTGTGGCAACTCCACATCTGCAATATTGTTATCAGAAATGCTTTCAACAATTTCAGGAACATCAGAATTTACCTCCTGTAACTCCTCCGGATGCTCAGTGGGTTGGACAGAATCAATCTGAAGATCGGTCTAAAGAGGAGATACTATGTTTTCAGTGACATCATCAGTGGTTTCGCCTACTTGTTCTTTTGGTTCCTGATCAATCGTAACTGGACATAATAACCAGCTCAAGTCATCACTAGTATTCTCCCCCTGAGGACGAGGCTGGGTATAATAATAAGACTGTTCAAAGAAATCACAGTCCATGGTAGTGTACATCCGATTATGGATTGGGTCATAACACCTGTATCCCTTCTGATGCAGCCCATATCCCACAAATACGCACTTAAGAGCCCGGGGTTCAAGTTTGGTTTGAGTGTGTGGAGGAAGATGAACATACACCACACATCCAAAGACACGAGGTTGAAGAGAATGAGAGGGAGGAATAGGAACAAAAGAGGCTAGGGTTTCAAGGGGGGTTTTATAGTGGAGAGGTTTGGAGGGTAAACGGTTAGTAAGATAGGTGGCAGTGGCAACAGCTTCAGGCCAGAAAGAAGCAGGGGTATTAGAGTCAAGGAGTACAGCGCGAGTAATATCGAGAAGAGTACGATTTTTACGCTCGGCCACTCCATTTTGTTGAGGGGTATATGGGCAAGAAGTTTGATGTATCATGCCATGATCGGAAAAAAACTGTTTCATAGAGGAGTTAACAAATTCTCCTCCATTATCAGAACGTATAATTTTCGGGGCGGCTCTAAATTGAGTGTGAAGCATATTATAAAAAGTAACAAAGACAGAAAAAACTTCGGACTTGTGTTTAAGAAAATAAACCCAGCTCATACGAGTGCAATCATCCACAAACAAAACATAATAAGAGTAGGTACTAGTAGCAAAACCGGGGGCTGGCCCCCAAACATCAGAATGTATCAAGGAAAAAGGAGTACTAGTACGAGAAACACTTGGTAAATAAGAATGTCTACGGCTCTTAGCCAAAACACAAGTTTCACAATCAAGAGTCAACATATTGTTCTTAACAGAAGGGAACAAAAATTTCAAATAAGCTAGGGAAGGATGACCAAGACGCAGATGCCATAACCAAAAAAGCTGATCAGGAGAACCGCGAACCAGCAAAGCTCGACCTTTTTAAGTTGTCTCATCAACATAGTATAATCCTCCTCGTTCAGTACCATGTCCAATGACCGTCCCGGTCTGAGCATCCTGCACAACACAACCAGTGGAAGACATAAGAATAGTACAATTAAGTTCTCGAGTAAGTTGACTAACAGAAAGCAATTTATGTGACAAACTCGGAACCAATAAACAATTTTTTAAATGCATAGAGGGAGACACATGAACAGAACCGGCACTTTGAACTTTGACACACTCTCCATTAGCAGTTTTAATATGAGATCGATGAATGGGTTTGTGATGGGTAAGATCTTGTGGGTCGAAGGTCATGGTGTCGGTGGCTCCACAATCAAAAATCCAAGATGAATTATTAATTATGGAGTTATGTGGGTTTGGGAAATTTATTTGGGCTTGTGGATTAAATGTGGGTCGGTTGTTAAGGGTTAAAAAGGAAAAAGTTTTGTTTTGATTTTCTTTACAAATGGGCCGAAGGTTTTGGGTGGGGTTCTTAGGTTTAGGATGTGTGTCACTATAAAAAGCCAAAAAAGGAAGGTTTTCACTCCCTCCCTCTCTTATGGCCGGTTTTCCCTTTCTCTCTCTAGATGGTGGGTCTCTCTCTTCTTCCTCATTTCTGGTTCCTTTTTCATGAGTATTTTCATGACAATACTCCATTACTGCCTCCCCATACAAACCTCCATGGTTGAGATCCTCCTCGCCGGTGACCTCTGCTGCACTGAGGAGGGCTTTGCCGTCGGCCCGGTGTACCGGTGCCTTGGTGGCAGCCCTTTTCTTTTGTAGATCGTCCCACCAATCCGGAAAACCTACAGGCTTGAAACAAGTGTCCTTGGTGTGTCTCGAACCTCCACAGTGACTACATTTTAAGTTTGTTTTATCTTCTCGCCGGAGTGACGATTTTTCCGACCGGTGATGTGCGATGAGGCCACAACCAATTTCTAAGGGGTTATGCCCCGATGATGATGTGTGGACCATGATTCCACGCCGTGAAATTTCCCTTCGAACCGCCGCATAGGCCATGTCCAAAGTTGGAAGAGGCACTTGATTTATCAAATCTCGCCTCTCCTTGTCAAGAGACTCATCTAGGCCGGCCAAAAACTGGTACAATCTTTGAGTTTGAATAAACTTGTTGAAAATGGTGATGTCCTCATCGTATTGCATAGGATTTGGTTGCCTCCGATCTATTTCTTTCCAAATGGTATTTAGTTTACTAAAGTAAACCTCAATAGTGTCACTGTTTTGTTTAATTGTACTTGCCCTTGTACTGAGATCAAAAATTTAGAGCTCGTCCCGTCCACTGCCGAGAAGGGTTTCAATACCCTTCCATAAATCCCATGCCGTATTGTAATCTAAAAACTGATTAACTAAATCAGATTCAATGTTTGTGATAATCCATGAAAGGACTATCGGGTCTCTTTGTCTCCATTGTTTGTAACTCGGATCTGCAGGTGTAGGAGGGACGGTAATGATGTGTTTGAGCCGCCCCCTGTTGTCTAAGGCTATGTGCATTAACTTGCACCATTTTGTATAGTTGTGGTAGGTTAATTTTTCGGATATTTTCAGATCTGGGGTTGAATGTTCGGGTTCTGGTTCGGGTTCAGGTTTGTTGGTTTTGTTCATCTGCTGGAACATACGAAGCATGTGCTGGAACAAACGAAGCACATGCTCCATTTGTGCCATGGTTAATTTCTGGTTTTCTGGAATTTCAGAATCATCCATAGGTAAGGTAAGGTTTGAAATCACAAAGGTAAATGATGAAGCCAAAAAAAGGTACTCGACAGTCTCGAAATTACCTTTCGGCTCTGATACAATGAAACATAAAAGATAAGCGGAATAATAAAACAGAGAATTAGGGTTTTGAATACTTTGTATTAATTATGAACAATGGCTAAGCCAAAATATATACAGCAGCTAGTAGGCTAAGTATGGTAACGAAATAAATGACAAAATAAATACAAAATAAAGAATATCCTAAATATGTTAACTTTCCTACAGGGGGATCATCTCCTTTATAACCAAATCAAGAAAGAAATATAGGGCAAAGGTAACCGCTAACTATCATGATTAAAACTGACAGCTTTGCATAATGGTTCTAATTCCAAAAACTCCGAAAGTAACCTCCGTTAAAGTGCAACTTCATGGGATGTAATATAACACCTAATTCTGGTTTTAGCTTGATGACGCGTAATTCTTTGTTTTTTACCAATTCTATCAAGTACTCAAATGATATATGTTCATTTTTTGTCTACTGACTTGAAGATCAATACAAGTTCAATTAATCTAAGTAGAAAAGAATTCCAACTATACATGCTCATATAAAGACATCATTTATTAATAAGTGCCACAATTAGGACTCTTGATTCCAACACTGAAAAGCTAGAAAAATACCAAAAGGTATGCTTTATAGCTATCTAGATAAGCATAAAGTAGCATGAAATTTGCCTAAATCTGTTTAACTTCCGCCATGGATTTTTATTAAGAAAAAGGTAGTTTCTTTTTTTTCTTTTTTTCTTTTTTTTCCTTTTTTTAAGGAAGTCACGACTTTTATGTATCTCTCCCCACAGACGGCGCCAAACAGTTCTTTATGCTGTTTATTTAATTAATAAGTTTATTATTTTATAATGTCACCTGAACACCCTTTCACTATTAATTGACCTTGACACTAATCCCCTTACTCAACTTTCTAGTAACTACCCAATCTCCAAATATAACTGCCACTCTCCTATCACTTCTCCCCATGATATCTTCCATGATAGCCACTTCTCCACAGACGGCGCCAAACTGTTTCTGAGAAGAAACTGGAATCGACAATTGACCTTGAGAACACTTGAGGATAGGGTGTGGCAGAAGCTCAATCGTTTTGGTGTTGTAGTGGAATGGTTTCGCCTTTCTACCTGTTATCCTGCACAAGACAAGTTAGCTTTGCTCGGGGTGATCTCCCGGAAAACCCCTCCGATTCTCAAGTCAGATCGGGAAACCGAAAGTAATGAATATATGATAATTAATGAATGCAAGATTAACGGATCATAGAATGAGTTCAGATCATGAAGGGATATTTGGTAGAATATCGATTGTAAGTATGAGGGCGGTGTATTTTTTGTGGAGTATGGTAAGAATATTAAAGCTTTCCCTTTGCAAATGAGGCTGGTTAATTATCTCTATTTATAGTGGTAGAAGGTGGTTATTTTTGGAGAGGTTGGATTATAATGGAGAGGGTGGATGTTAGTGGGTGGTTACCGTCGGTTACTGCAGTAAATGGAAGTTAACTGGCGGTTATATGAGAGTTATTTTAGGAAGTTATTGAACCAAGGTGGGCGGTTTATGGTTTGACTAAATAAATTACGGGTTTATAATTGACCCCGTAACAAATTTAATTTTAGATCATATATGAATATGATGTAAAAGGTTTAGGTTGCATACTAGATTATTCATGAACATACACATGTCTAGGATATAATGTTTAATAGGTTCTTACGATTTATTGCATTGTGTGATTGAATTCGCATAGACTGTTAGATTATCATAAAGAAAGCCTTTTAATTAAGATTTACTAGTACACCTATAGAGATTTCCAATATAATCCATGCTCATATCTATATTTATAATGATTTAATGTCATGTTTGGAATCATGATTTCATTTGAAAATTGGAAATTCTCAAATTTATTGTTTGACAAATCAAAAATTTTAAATTTTGAATTAGAAAAGACAAAACACAAATGAATGAAATAATTGAATGGATGAAGTTAGAATTCTGCATTTGATCGAGCTCGATTGGAAATAGTCCAAGCTAGGCCAAGTTCTAAAAAATAAAATAAAAAATTGGGTTGAAATGAGCCGATATCACTTGGCCTGGCCCAACCCGATTCGTTTATATAGAAATAAGTACTTTCCAAATTTACATTGATCTAACTATTGCACCTAAGTGATGCTTTATCAATGTCATGCTCTGGCTTAGATGAGATGAAGAAAGAGAACAACTTTATAGATAAAACAAATAAAAATTAGACCATTATCCAAAAAAGTGAAACAAGCTTAAATAAGAAAAGAAATAGACGCTTTATCGTACCAAATAAAGAGAGTATTTCAGAATGAAACTTATATAAATCCGGAGAAGGAAAAGCTCAAAAGAATATTTAACATCTAACATGTTACAGAATGTCCAAACTGAAGCGTAAAAATGGGAAATAATAATACAGCATAACTTTATTTGGAGACGCTAAACACTCTACATTATGGTTTAAAAATTCATCATAAAGAAGAATCACCAATCATAACTAGAATAAAATAAGATCATATAAAAATATCCTGCAACAGCCACTTTGAAGCCAAAGCAACCACTCTTTCACTGCCTTGACAAGAAATAATTACATCTCCAGCAATGGCGTTGATTACACAGAGATCAAGGCTGAACCTCTATTAGTCGGCTCTTGACTGACCAGCACGGGAAGAAAGGATGATACCAACGATGAGACCGTACAAAGCCAAAGCTTCAGCGAAAATAAGGATAAGGATCATTCCAACAAAAAGCTTGGGCTGTTGAGCATTGGCTCTGGGGACGGAAAAAGTTCATAAAGATCGTTAGACATGAGGCTTATGCTTTTAGATGCAGAAATTGAAAGCAAGTTCATATGAATTTATTACAAGTGAACTCTGTGCTAAAGAGAAAACACAGAAACACAAACACATTTCTTTAAACACATCAATGACTTCACACTGCCACTTAAGAAAATGGACAACAAATAACCAGGAAAAAAACAAAGTGATTTCAAAGAGATCCCAATGGGAAAATTGCACCCATAATGCAAAAAAGAAATAAAAATGGAGAAAGAAAATATGAAAACATGGAAGAAAACAGCCAAACCAGTCATGACAACATGATATAACACCAAATATCAAATGATACCAGCCAATTAATGCATTAGAATGCAACTATTGTCATAAAAACAAAGAGACATTACTCTACAGAGAAATTAAGCCTTGCCTTTCTTCAACATCAATATGATATACTTCTATATGGCAAAAGGTATAACAAATGAATTGATAATATGGAGAACATAAGAGGTGAAAGTTTAATAGATGATGCACACCAGCAGCCATATTTTCTATAGAACGACCCCAAACTCATCCAAGCATTCAAACAAAGACAGAGACATTCCTTCACATAAAAATTATGTCTTGCCTATCCTTCAACATGAATACAATATACTTCTGCATGGCAAAAGGTATAGCTAAAGAATTAACGCCAAGGACAATAGAATAACAAAAGTGCTGAAAGATGAATGGATGACCCAAGCCAGCAGCAAAATTTTCTAAACAGCAAAACCAAAGTCATTCAAACATTCAAAAGAATCTGTTATGAGTATGGGTGACTTATGTTCACCAAGTAATCAAATTATGGTTAAAGTAATTAATCACTTTTTATTAGTGTGGGTTAGAAGAGGACATATCACATGTTTGTGATTTGTTTTGTATAAAAATCATTTGTACAAGATTCTATGGGTGTAAATCTTTGACATGTGAAGAGTAAGTGTGCAAAAATCAGTCCTAGGTTCAAAGTGCAAGAGTATTGGAGACCGTGGGGCATACACGAAAGAGAAAAGGAAAGAAACATCACTCCCTTAGCGGCTGCCTGCTGTCCATTTAATGCTACTGCTGTCCCACTTTGATGCCCCCTTATTTCCCTATATATGCACACTTATACTTAGTTATTCTGTGTGCCAAAAGTCTCACATAATAGAGCTACTCTCTTGTTGATGTGATACTCCCATTTTAGCTTCTCTTTCCCACACTTATACTGCATTGTAATTCGTTCAAATTTGTATTTTATCCTTTAAACACATTAATATAAATCCTAGGCTAGATGGTGGGTGTAGCCCAAGATTGGTGAACCACCTTAAATCTTTGTCTTGATTATTTACTTTATTTTTATCATTCAACATTATATTGCATTATTTGATTCCTATACTTGGCACAACACAAACACACAAACCTTAATTTTCCTTGAATGAGGTTTGTACCTCTTCTTTCAGAATCCATACACTATTTCTGCATTAAAACACCATAGTGCATGTTATTAATGCAACCGACACCATCCCTTAGACTAAGGTTGTGGCATTGCTGTATTGTTATGCCAAGTTACACACAGCCACGTCAATAGAATGCTAATGAATATTAAGTGGGGGTGAAACAGACACTTTCCACTCAGTGAAAGAAGTATCAGGAACAAAAAGTGAATCAAAGAAGCCTGATTCTAACACTGACAACATCAAAATTTAACCTTCCACCCTCACCTGAGTGTAACTTTTATCTTCTAAATCATAGTAAAAGTCAAGTCTTCAAAAGTGAAAAGTAACACAGGAAACTATCTCATCTTTATAGTAAATAAAAGCCCACCATGACACCCTGGCCAAACCTTGCCATCATCGAAAGTAGCAGATTTCAGTTGACATTTCAACCCATTAAATTAAAAAAATTTGACATTTCATTAAATAAAAGAAATCGATCCAAGTGGGTGCTTCAAATACCATGAGTCCATATTCTAACATAATAGGCATATCCCACAAGATGAGAACAATGATATTATGTGATCGAGATGTGCCCCTAAAGATAAAGGAAAGTATATTAGACCAACGATATTATATGGATCGGGCTTTTAAAATGGTATGTAGGAATATAGGAGTAGCGGAAACAAGATGCTAAGATGAATGAGCGGACATACCTTTAGGGAAGAAATTCATAAAGAAGATTTTAAAATGGGTTTAAGAGTCACATATATTAAGATGAAAGAGAATTGTTTTAATAAGCATGTTCAAAGATGAGTATTAGTGGACCAATAAGGAAAATAGAAAATTTGAACTCAAAAGTCTAAAAAAAATGGGACCTAAATTTCAAGAATTCCAAATGATATGACGGATTTAGATTTTATAAGTTTGATGGTAGAAAGTCGACATAGATGGAGAAGAAGAATTCATGTGATCAGAACTGGTCGGCATTGTTGATGATGAAATCATATGCTACTGATTATATTTCTTTAGAGAATATGTCTCTATAAACATGACTCATTTTTGAATCTGTCATGGACCCAAATATGACCAAGACCAAGATAGTTCACACGTATGCAAGGAAGGGGAAATCAGTTACACAACACAGCAATTGAATACAGAGAATTTGTTACAAAAAGAATATTTTTCTGTTCTTAGCTATGATGAGTTGTACTTCTTGATTTTTTTAGAAACTTGTACTTGCTATATATAGTAGAGGGTGGGATAGATATCATTCATGCTTGTAGTTAGTATTGGTCTTGTACCTAAGGAGTTATCGGGCCACTCGAAGAGCTCGAGGGAGTACACCGCTCTCTAGTAAATAATACAAGCATTCCACCTTCTTTCTCTTCTCTCTCTTCTTTCTTTCTTTCTTCTGTTTACTGTGTAACTGTGATATTGCTTCCATTGTGGGACAGCAGCAGGTCCTTGGCATTACAGTGGTATCAGAGCATTCCGATTCCCATGGCGCCCACTCAAACTAACCGGATCGAAACCTTGGAGGAGAGTGTCCTGGCATTGCAAGCTTCGATCCCGGAGTTGCAAGGATCCTTCGAGATTCAACTCAACAAAGTCATGCAGCATTTTGAAACTACACAAAACAAATTTGGGGAGGAGTATAATAAAAAGCTGGAAGATCATACCCGGGGTCAAAATGAACTGACCAAAGCAGTAAGTATTCTCATGAAGGAAGTGAAGGGACTTGGGGTCAAGATGGCCGAAGGGTTTGCAAATCAACAATCAGCCCAAACGGATCGTAAGGAGGATGAAGGTAATTCCAGATTATCCTTTAATAGTTTGGGGATATTTGACCGGGAAATGGAAGAGATCGACCGGGAAGAAAATCGCGATGAAAATCATAACTGGAGAAATCGAAGGTTGGAGTTCCCGATCTTCACCGGAGAAGCACCGGAGGAATGGATACTAAAGGCTGAACGGAGTTTCGAGTTTTATCATCTTGCTGAAAAGGAGAAGATACAAGCGGCAGTGGTTGGCTTAGAAGGAGACGCCCTTGCGTGGTTCAGGTGGGAGAACAAGAGGAACCCAATTATTAGCTGGAGAACCTTAAAGAAGATGATGCTTCGTCATTTTCGAGGTAGAAGGGGTGGTTCATTAATGGAGAAATGGCTATCAGTGAAGCAGGAAAGTGATGTGGAAGAATATGAGAAGAGATTCATTCAGTTTGCATCCAATATAGAGGAGGAGTACAATGAAGAGTTTCTCCTGGCCCATTTTATTAGAGGGTTGGATATTTTCATTCAGGTGGAGCTTCGTTTGATGGAGCCGGCAACAATGGAGGAGGCGCTGAAGTGGGCAGTGATGATTGAAGAAAAATTGATGATAATTGGAAGACCCCCATATTATAATACCCACAAAAGTCAAAACCCCATTTTACCCCCACAAAACCGGACATATACATACCACAAGGGAAATGCCCCTTATAACCCCAACCCACCCTCTTACCAACAAAACAACTCAAAAAACCACAAAAATCAGCCTTTCATCCCAAACACTCAAAAAAACCCAAACACTCACAATAACCCAAACACCCGACGACTCTCAGATAAGGAGTTCCAGGATAAGAAATCTCGAGGTCTGTACTACCGATGTGACGAAAAATGGAGAATCGGGCATGTATGTAAGCGCAAGGAGCTCAGCGTGCTTATCGTGGGAGAAAATGAAACTGAAGGTGACACAGAGGAGGAGTATTACGATGTGGAAGAGGAAATGGAGGCACATGAAACCCCGGTAAGCATTTCTTTGAACTCTGGTGTGGGAATTGATAATCCAAAAACGATGAAATTAGTGGGAAAAATTGAAGGAACTAAGGTGGTAGTCATGATAGACCCGGGAGCTACCCATAATTTCTATCACCACCGCTGGTGGAGAAATTAGGGTTACCCATGACGATGACCGAGGAATTTGGGGTGACGCTGGGTACTGGAGAGACTCGTATGGGTAAGGGGAGCTGCCAACAAATCACACTAGATTTGGGGGCGGTTAACATCACAGAGAATTTCTTGCCTTTGGAATTAGGTCACTCAGACATCATATTGGGAATAGAATGGCTGGCGAAACTAGGTACCATTGCAACTGATTGGAAGATTCCTATGATGCAATTTACATGGAAAGGCAGTAAAGTGGTGTTGAAAGGGGACCCCTCATTAGAGCGATCACTAATTACTTTGAAATCGATGATGAAAACAATTAGAAAAGTTGGAGGAGGAATATTGGTGGAGCTGATGAAAGTTGAAAAGGAAGGGCAATTCACTGACCAGCCGATTTTTGAAGTACCCGGTGAATTGGGGGGCGTATTAGAGCAATTTGAAGCTGTGTTACAAATGCCGGAAGGGCTACCCCCAGTGCGCGCCAAGCAACACCACATTGTGCCAAAAGAGGGTGCTAATCCGGTTAGTGTCCGACGATACCGATACCCTCAAATCCAAAAAGAGGAGATCGAGCGACTTGTAGCTGATATGTTAAAGGCAGGCATCATCCAACCATCCTCAAGCCCTTTTTCTAGCCCGGTGTTATTGGTTAAGAAGAAGGACGGCTCTTGGCGGTTCTGCGTAGACTATAGGGCCTTGAACAAAGAAACGGTGGCCGACAAATATCCTATTCCGATCATTGAAGAATTATTAGATGAACTTCATGGAGCTACTGTATTTTCCAAGCTAGACTTAAAGTCCGACTACCATCAGATATGTATGGCAGAAGACGATATCCACAAAACGGCTTTTCAAACCCACGAAGGGGACTACGAGTTTCTGGGCATGCCATTCGGGCTCACCAACGCTCCGGCAACATTCCAATCACTTATGAATGAGGTTTTTAAGCCTTTCCTTCGCCGTTTTGTTCTTGTATTTTTTGACGATATATTGGTGTATAGTTCGTCGATGGAGGAGCACACTCAACACCTCACGTTAGTTTTGGAAGTATTGCAGCAGCAACAGTTATTTGCCAATGCCAAAAAATGTGAGATTGGGAAGCTATTGGTGGATTACCTTGGTCATATTATTTCGGGAAAGGGAATAGCAGTGGACCCAGAGAAAATTCAGGCAATGCAAGATTGGCCGAGCCCAAGCAACTTGAAGGAATTACGTGGTTTCTTGGGGCTAACCGGATATTACCGTCGATTCATCCATAGATATGCTTTGCTAGCTCATCCCTTAACACAGCAGCTACGCAAAGATAAATTTCAGTGGGATTCTACAGCCATGACAGCCTTTGATAACCTCAAGGCAGCAATGCTCACAACTCCTGTATTAGCTGCACCAAGTTTTTCCTTACCTTTTGTTATCGAAGCTGACGCCTCCGAAGGTGGGTTGGGAGCAGTCCTCGCTCAAAATAAGCATCCCATAGCTTATTTTAGCAAGGCCCTAGGAGTGCAAGGTCAAGCTAAGTCCATTTACGAAAAGGAATTAATGGTGATCGTGTTGTCGGTACAAAAGTGGAGGCACTATTTAATTGGGAGGCACTTCATAATCTGGACTGATAAGAGGAGTTTAAGATTCATTGTGGATCAAAGGGAAGTAGGCCCCGAGTATCAAAAATGGGCAAGTAAGCTGTTGGGTTACGATTTCGAGATCAAATTCAAGCCCGGGGTTCAGAACGCAGCAGCTGATGCTTTTTCTCGACACCCAAACATCAAGGCAGCCTACTTATGTGCATTGGCAGCCTCATCTTTTGAAGTGGATTGGGCTAGTTTACAGGAGGAAATCAAGAATGATCCCACATTAAGCAAATTACGAGCAGACTTAGTAGACCAAGGAGGAGAAATAGCTGGGTATTTCATAAATCATGGTCAACTGTTGTATAAAGGTCGGTTGGTCATTCCTCGACCGTCTTCCTTAATCGAAAAGTTGTTGTTCGAGTATCACATGTCACCCATTGGAGGTCATAATGGAGAGTATAAAACGTATCTTCGCTTGGCGGAAGATTGGTATTGGGAGGGAATGCGAAAAACCGTGTCACAATATGTTCGTCAATGTGTCATATGCCAGCAACAAAAGGTGTCACAACAGCAGCCCGCAGGTCTAATACAACCACTTCCGATTCCGGGAGAAATTTGGCAAGATATCACCATGGACTTTGTAGAAGCTTTACCCAAGTTCGGGGGGCATGACACGATATTGGTGGTGGTTGACCGTCTATCAAAATATGTGCATTTTTTCCCTTCACGGCCCAAATGGTGGCAGAACTTTTTGTCAAGGAAGTAGTAAAGTTGCACGGTTTCCCGGCCTCAATTGTGTCCGACCGCGACAAAATCTTTATGAGTAAATTCTGGTCTGAAATATTCCGCCTTCAAGGTACTTCTTTGCTTAGAAGTACAGTGTATCATCCACAGACCGATGGTCAAACTGAGATCGTGAATCAAGCCTTGGAGACCTATTTACGTTGTTTCGTGAATGGTCAACCCCGACAATGGTCCAAATGGCTCCATTGGGCTGAGTATTGCTACAACACTTCCCCACATATGTCGATTAATATGTCTCCTTTCAAGGCCTTATATGGGAGATCACCACCCCCTCTCATTCGTTTTGGTCACAACACCACCCCGGTGGATAGCTTGGAGCATGCTTTACGTGAAAGAGACGCAATATTAGATGATTTGCGGTTTCATTTGATTAAGGCACAACAAAGAATGAAGAAATGGGCAGATAAAAAGCGGTGCGATCGATCTTTTAAGATTGGAGATTTGGTGTTTGTTAAACTACAACCCTACCGACAACAATCGCTAGCACGACATTCTTGTGAGAAACTTGCGGCACGGCTCTATGGTCCTTATGAAGTAGTTCAAAAAATTGGAGCAGTAGCTTATAAATTACTGTTGCCCACGGACAATAAGATACATCCGATCTTTCACGTCTCCCAGCTTAAGGCTGCTAAGGGAGCAACCTTCAATCCAACACCCATACCCCCACAGCTTGCACCTGATTTAGAGTTGGTTCTGGAAGCTGAAGAAGTGCTGAATATCAGTATGGGAAATCACAATTCTGCTGCCAAGGCCAAAGTTCTCATCAAATGGAAGGGGACTCCAATCACAGAGGCAACATGGGAACCTTACCAGGCTATACTTTCCAATTTTCCTGATTTCCACCTTGAGGACAAGGTGATTTTCGACGGGGGAGGTATTGTCATGGACCCAAATATGCCCAAGCCCAAGATAGTTCACACGTATGCAAGGAAGGGGAAATCAGTTACACAACACAGCAATTGAATACAGAGAATTTGCTATACAGAGAATTTGTTACAAAAAGAATACTTTTCTGTTCTTAGCTATGATGAGCTGTACTTCATGATTTTTCTAGAAACTTGTACTTGCTATATATAGTAGAGGGTGGGATAGATATCATTCATGCTTGTAGTTAGTATTGGTCTTGTACCTAAGGAGTTATCGGGCCACTCAAAGAGCTCGAGGGAGTACACCGCTCTCTAGTAAATAATACAAGCACTCCACCTTCTTTCTCTTCTCTCTCTTCTTCTTTCTTTCTTTCTTTTGTTTACTGTGTTACTGTGATATTGCTTCCATTGTGGGACAGCAGCAGGTCCTTGGCATTACAAAATCTTAGAAAGTATACCCCAAATCAACTACCAATCGAGGTCATTGTCAAATGAAATCCAGTTTACCTTATATATAACCTGGCTTAAAAAAAATGCAAATCAAAAATAAATCTTATCCAAAATTAATCTTTTAGGACAATCGTTTATCGAGCCAAACTCAACTTCTAAACGACAAGCTTGTGAATTGACCATCACAACTCTACATATCACATCTTAACTTAAATTATTCAAGTGTATGGGTTAAATGAGTTTTCAACAGTATAGCTTACTTGCTAAGGTGAATACGTCAAGTGAGTAGCAATTTAAGAATTGATTTAGACAGAAAGTTTAAAATTAGTATTCTAACTCACATATAAAAGAGAAACCATCTATATCACATCTATAGTTTCATAAAAGAGAGTCCAAGTAAAATAATAAGAATAAATGGACACATGTTTTTGTCAAAAAATTCCTGAACTAAAACTTTTGAGAAATATAATTAATATTTATAAACACCATTATATATTGCAAAACCATTATAAAAAGCAAGATTTTAGTTAAGAATTTAGACCCTTTTGTTATTGTTATGTAGATACAAGATAACTATGGATGACCTATTTGCTAAGCCTCACTTTAACTAACTACTGGAGCAAGAAAGACCTGGAAAAAGCCACAATGGAATCAACCCATAAAAAACACCAAAGCTCACTGATAAATGACACAAGAAAAAGGAAGGAATCTAAGAACATATGTTCACTAGTATTGGATTATACGATTTTTCTACATACGTAAAGCTAGAAAAAGAAGAAAATCCTACAAATAAAATTAAAGGAGTTCTTCATGTCTATCGGATGTAAGAGTACTAAAACATCCCCAAGGATTTACTCATGGACAATCATGAACTTATACAACATGTTCTAAACATTATGCAAACTATCATTACATATCAACAACGCGATCGATTTGTAATGTTTTCTGCAATTATTGTGATCGATAAGCCACGATGAGAAAAAAAACTAATTACTGTGATCAATAAGCCACAATTACAAAAAATCTAAGAATTGAATGTTAACGTGGTTTTGTGATTGTTACCGCAATCTCAATCGCATCTAAGATTTTTCAATATGGATCTTATTAAAATATCTCTCTCCAATTTCATAGATATATGACAATGAAGAGTTGGGATACTTTCTCGTGTTTGGACACTTGACTACTAACAAAGTAAAACTAGAAAATTATAAATCAAAAATAAAGGAAAATAAAAATACTCTTCACATGGCACAATACTATTCACGACACGATATGACATTGTAGGACTTAGAAACTATACACGAGGCACGATAGACACAACACATGGAAGGTCGAACACGACTCAATTTTCATAGTTAGACCTCATATTTTGGTGGCCAAGCTCAAGGCAACACGATAAGACTTGGCGCGGTACAATTTCGCATAAGGCACGACAAATGAGTTGATCAACACAACATGATTTCCATGGCTAGTCAAAGAAGAGAATTTTCCATAGTATTAAAGGCCAAAGGTGGTATTTTTCCTATTCAATTGTCCTTTTTATTTTATTTTTTTTTTGAGAGAAATTGTCCTTTTTAATTTTATAAGAAGATAAGATTTCTTCTTTTTTTAAAAAAAATAAACTAATATATAAAATTATAAAGTTCCAACACAAAGTTATTGACATAAATTTAAAACATCAAGAAATATAGTGGGCCTTGACAAAAACAATAAGATACAACCAAAAAGTTTGACAAATTTATAAAACGACCCAGAATAGATGAGTTCAAATTATCGTCGTGTTTGACTCACATTTCTATGGGTCGAAATTTCTAGGTGAGCTTTTAGTTGACGCGTCAAATTATAAAATGACACGTCTACTTAAAAATCTATGGATGTATATCCTAGTCTAGTTGAAGATATGTACATCAATTCTATATAAGATATATTCCATGCTTCTACAATATACATTGCAGCAAAGTCAACCTTTCAAAGGATAATGAGCATGTTTCGTAAACATCTTCTAGGTTAGCTTTTATCTTTTGGCTTTTTGGTTAAGTCAAAAAGCCAAAAAATGTGTTTGATAAATGACTTTGCTGAAATGCTAGCTTTAAAGCAAAAATTAAAAGGAAAACTTGGTTGTCTTTTTTCAATAGTTTTTAGCTTGATGGCTCACTTTTTCTATAATAAAAAACCAACTAATACTACCTAAAAGTCTAAAACATATGAGTTATCTAGCTAGCTTAAAAGCCAACAAAGAAATAAACACTTCTAATTGATTAAATAAGCCAATTAAAACATCCAAACAACCAACAAACATGAGCGAAACACGCCCAATATGTATCATTTCCTTGCTACGGTTTCTGTGTAAACACCTAGCACAGACCAAATCAAACACTTGATTTGACAAATTCCAAATGTATACATCAATGTACCCCCTCCCCTACAGCTTATGATGGCTATTGGCTACTTCTAGTTGTTGTGGCAACAGAAGCAACAAACGAGTCAACAAATGTACTGAGATGATGTTTAACAATGATAACAAATACCCACACTGAATCCAAATAGTTAATGTTAACAATGATAGAAACAATGACGAAATCCACAAAATAATCAAGCTTTAGAAATAAAAAATGAAAAAGTAACGTACAGTGCAATTGAATGTATAAAGCCTGTAAGTAAACAAACATTTGGGTAAAAATTGTGGCATAATAGGAGTAATTCAAGGATTTTGACGTCCAACCCGCGCATAGGAGTCTTTTGCAAAACATAATAATGACTAAATTTACGTTGGTTTAATGCTCAAAATCCAGAATTTTAGGTCCGTCAAGGTTTTTTTACGGATTAAAATTATTTAGTCAAAATGGGTACATGAATCAGTCAATGAATCAGCTATCAACCAATAAGCAAAGACTAGCTGGGAACATGATTCCTTCATTAATGAAATACATTTGTTTCGCCATTTCCAAAATCTTTCAAACGAACAATTACCGAAACGATAGAGATATTGTATGATTATAGACTTGGATAAGTTGGAGGATTCAATGCACAACCAATAATAAATGACAACAAATAGAACCAACGATTTAAGAAAAGATCAACTTCACACAATGAAACAAATTCAGGAACATAAACACAAAAATCTATTTCAAATTCATAATTGCACTAGATCAATGAATGCAATAGAAAAGAAAAGTTGAGTTGCAGACCTAACACCAGCGTCACCAACGATACCAATAGCCATACCAGCAGATAAACCAGCGAGACCACAAGCAAGACCAGAAGATAGATGAGCGTAACCATCAAAAAGATAGTAGGATTTTGCCTTAGGGTTAATACCAGTACTGATGATCACAGCAATAATCAACCCATAAATACCCAAAACTCCAGCCATAACAACTGGGACAATCGATTTCATCACCAATTCTGGTCTCATCACTCCCATTGATGCAACTCCAACTCCACTCTTCGCTGTTCCGTACGCTGCTCCCATACCTACAATCAATCAATCAATGAAATAAAAAATCAAAAATTCGACAATATTAACACTAGATCTAAACAAATTTCGACTAAAGTATAAATTATGATTCGTTGAAGTACAGGAGAACACGAGGGCCGCAGCGGCGCCGAGGAAGCCGAAGAAGGGGGCAGTTTCATCGCCATTGAAGACTGCTGTAGACATGATTGATTATGAGAAGAAATTTGATTGGATCTTGTAAAGGGACAAAGGTACAACGCGAATCAACACGAAGGTAATTCGATTATTGTAAGGCGGAGAGAAAAGAAACGTGAGTGATCACAGATCTCAATCTCTTCGTCCATACTTTATTCCGAAATTATCCATGATACGCTTAAGTTTTTGTACTTTATTAACGGTATCATTAAGTTTTTTCGATTATCAATGGTACTCTTGTGTTATTGAGCGTTTTACAACGGTAAGTTTTTATAATTTTTCCGTCTAAATTCGTCCAAAAGTGCTAACCTTTTTATTTTTTTTATTTTTTCAATTTAAAACATTAAAAAAATAAATGAAAAAGAATAAAAGTTAACGGTTTTGGAGATTTTGGACGAAAAAAATTAGAAATGGTTATAGTTGTAAGACACTCAATAACACGAGGGTATAATTGATAATCGAAAAAACTTGGGGGTATCATTGATAAGGTGCAAAAATTTAGGAGTACCATTAATAATTTTCCTAATTTAAATGAGTAAACCACCATTTACGAAAGTCATCAAAAGATATTTATATAATTAATTCATTATTTTAAATAATTATTTTGAAATTATAAATAATCTAAATTAAAATTCACTACGCCTTCTGTTCTTATTTGTTCACTTTGGGTTTTTTATACAAATATTAAGGTAGATAGAATCTTTAGGTGGTAATGGTTATTATTTTAATTAAATAGTAGTGTGAAGTAATGATTATATTGGAAATATGAGAGATAAAATAATTATAAATAAAAATAAAAGCAAAAAAAACTGATTTTATTCAACACTTAATGAGGAGAAAGAACCGTACATTTGAGAGGGAAATTAACAAACTTTCCAATTTAGGAAAGTTTGGAGATGTAATATAAAAAAACGAGAAGTTAATCCCTCCATACTAAAAACAAACTGAACAGATTAAACTATTGTATTGGGCAATACACAATTTCATGGATTAACATCTTCTGAAATTTCCTCTAATCTGAAATTACACTACTAATCTGGAAAAAAAAAGAGACTTTACAACTTCTTAATCAGCCTATAAAGGCTGTTGTTCCATATAGTAAACCACCATTGAACAAAAAAGCCACGATTAATAGTCCTAAAAAGCTTTAACTGTCTTCAAAAATACCCAAATCAGTTTGTGAAATAAATCACTGCATCATTAGCCTTCAATGGCTTCAGGTTGTGAAGATGAGCAACAGGGGCTTGGTACTTTGGATTGAATTCATATGATCCGGAGTCCAATTCAGAATCAGAAGAAGAACAACAGCCAATGGAAGAAGAGCAACCACAGCAACAAAATCAGCATAAGCCAAGACTCACCAATGAGTTCAGGCAACTTATTTTCCAAGAGATGTTGTCACTAAGAGTTAGTGACTCACTTCCTCATGGTATTTTCAAATGCATAGTTCAAAAATACGGCTACAAACATAGTTACATCAGAGATTTATGGAAACGAGTAATACAAACAAAGAAAGCAAACAAACCATACATTGTAGAATCGAAGTACAAAAATTGTGGAAGAAAAAGAGTTGTTGTACCACCAAACATACTCAAGTCAAGACCCATGGGTGAACAAACTTGCATTAGAGATGTTGCTACATGTTTAGATTTGGTACCATCAACGGTGTGGAGGTTGATAAAAAGGGGCGAGATTAAGGCTCATTCAAGAAGTATATAGGAGCATGCTCAAAGAGACTCAAAGAATCGACCCAGGGGGTCCATAGAAATAAAGCCAACCGAATCAGTTAATCAAGAAGTATATAGGAGCATGCTCATACAACAATTAATTCCGGCTATACTTAGAAAATGGACAAATGAGAGACCTTCCATTATTTTTATGCAGCAAGATAATGCAAGGGTTCATATCACAAACGATGATCCAATATAGCAACAACACAATAGGCAAAGGGGTTTAACTTTCATTCTTACTCAACAACCGCCAAGTAGTCCGAATTGTAATATTCTAGACTTGGGATTTTTTAGAAGCATTCAATCACTTATGCATAAAAGATGCCAAAAAACATGACAGAATTAATCATAGCGGTTGAGGATGTATTCGGAGAGTTGCATTCAAAGACCTTAACTAATGTGTGGATCTCATTACAACACCATCTTAAAGGTTAAGGGGTCTAATGACTACATACAACCACACTTTGGGAAGAAGGTTCAAGAAGACAATGGCAGATTAAGGATTCAAGTAAGAATCCCAACACAATTGGTTAGAGAAGTTGTGCTTTTCTTAACCCAAACAGGGATCATCAAGAAACACAAGCACAAGCAGAAGCATTAACAGAGGATGAGGATGTTGCACAAACAACATACATCATTCAAGAAGCTTATGATCAAGCAATTGAAGAAACTTAAGGATGATAAACATCAAAACCCCTCAGTTTATTTTGTTCAAATCATCATTAAAATTATGCCTTTTAAAACATAGGAGCAACAATTTGTCAAACACAACCCATATCAATGATTATTTTCCATGTTTGGATTAGTTTCTTCATTATGTTGCATAATTTTATAATAAAATCCCCCTAATTCTTCATAGAGGGTATGAAACCTCTCAGATTATAATATTCATCACCAAATGAAGTAACTAAACATGTTGAAAAATCAAGTAATGGGTGTTAGTTTAACAAATGCTACTCAACCAAGTTTTTTAAGTATACTTTCCAGAATTTAGAGGTTAAACAAGTTGACATCACAGGGGTTTGTATAAATGTAACCAGCAAAATCAACAGATAAATCATCGTAATAACATCAACAAAAGAACAATATAATCTGATCAGGAAAAACATAAAAAAATGATCAGGAATCAGCAACAAAAAAAAGTGAAGATTAGCAAAAACATCAGACGAACATCAATAGAACAACATAATGTCAACAAAGCTTCATCAACAAAAATAAAAGATCATATCAGGAAATAACAACACATAAACCCAGTTCCAACACGTTTAATTTAAGATAAAAAAAAACTATAAATGAAGAAAAACCTTATAACTATCACACACGTTTTTTAGGGTTTAACTTTGCCCTAGAAGCAATAACATCTTCAAGAGTATCAGGGACAACCAAATTGATTTCTTCTTCTTCCACATTAGTTGGAGTTGAGGGATTTATTTCAAATTTTGGATCATTTTCTATAGAAGGAGAATGTGGTGGAGTTTCACGAAACACTAAATGTTGCATCATCTTCAAGAACCTTTTGATATGTCTCAAGCTGTTTTTTGGACCACCTCAAAATTTCATTTGAGTAAGAATGGGAAAGACCATGAAGGGAACAAGAACACAATTCACCATACTCGCATAAACCATCATAAAGATATGAAGGAATAGTAGAGTCACTCTTAGATTCGTTGTTTTCCATTGAAAAAACTAAAGGTTAAAGAAGAAGGCAATGCTAGATCGAAGAACAGGGGGCATGCAAATTCGAAAATTTGCTAAAAATAAGAAAATGAGCCTCAAAATGATGAGAATAAACCGATCTAAATTTTAATGGAGTTAAAATCCACTAAAAGTGAGGAACATCAGGAGGATAAGGGCATTTGAAGCCATGAAAATGGTTTTGAAGAGGAGAGAGAAAAGACCGTTCAAATGGAGGGTGAAGGGAAGGAGTTAATTAGGGGTAATGATGAAAACACAACATCCCAAACAAATAAAGGAATCCGGATAAAAGTGCCAGTTAAAATAAAATAAAATGAGGGTTTAAATGGGTAAAAGTGGGATAAAAACTTTTCAGAAATCACTACAAAAAATGTTGCATGTACCTACGCTTAAAAATGCATTTAGGCACACTTAAATGTGATGTTGCACAACTTAGCCACGCTTAATTAAGCGTGGCCTCTGCTTGTGTTACTAAATTTCCAGGCACGCTTATTAAGCGTGGCTAAAAGTTCTAATAAGCGTGGTTGGTTGCTCCTTCAGCCAAACTTATAGGTGTTGGAAACTTTCCTCACTTGACAAGTGTGTCTGCATGATTTCATGGGCTATTGTTTGCCTTTTTGTTTGCCACACAAACAAGAGTGGCTAATGAACATAACTAATTTAACTAATTATGGCGGTAAATATTATTATTATTATTATTATTATTATTATTATTATTATTATTCTTTTTTTGGCAAATAAAAATTATTGTAGAATGTCTTTAGGATCAAGATGGATTGTAAGAATTATTATTTGCCACACTAAAATGTCTGAGCTATACAAATGGAATGTAAGAAATACAAGCAAAAAAAGCAGCATTTCAAAGTAGAAATGCACCACATCAAGATCAACCACCCAGTAAATCAAGTAAAATTTCCAAACAATGTCTTCATAGCACACTCGTATCAAGACAACCTATCATCAGGACCACCAAACATCACCCAGCACAGTAGCATCATATTGCAGAATAGAAGCAGCATATTGCAAAACATAAACTTCATAAGCAGCAACAAAATGCACCAAACCTGCATCACATAGCAACAACACAAATCCAGCACATCAGCCACAAAAAAACAACCACCAAACAGCATCAAGTGAGCCAACAAATCGAGAAGGCTGTATAATAAACTCAATAGTAGCAGCAGCCAAAGCTTCAAACAAAACCAAACAAATCAGCAGCCAAGTAGATCAGCAGTCAGCAAGCAGCAGAACTAGGCAATAGTCCTCTCAGAGCAGAACAACTCAGCAGCACATATCAAATGACGCTAGCTGGACCAGCATAACAGAAGAGGAACAACAACAAGGATGCAGCAGCATACTCCGATGAACAAAACAGATCAACAGCAGATGATCCCACAAGCAACAACTCAAAAAAATCAGCAGGCAGCAACATATCTTCATGAACAACACCTCATTACTTATTGCTCTAAGTTCAATAAATGGAGCCAATCTCAGAAGTCAGCAAAGTAGGCAGCAGGTATGAGCACAGCAGTCAATATTCCAGACCAGGTGCAACAAGAACTAACAACATCAGCACCACACACGCAACAATATTCCAGCAGCATCAGAAGGAACTTCAACATGACAAGCACCTCCACAACAGAGAAGCATTCCAGACCAGGTGCAACAAGAACTAACAACATGCTTCACATTTGTGTATTAGCCCAGCAGAATATGAGCAAGCAACAAGCAACTGTGCGTAGGCCATATAGATAGCAGCACTATGTGCACAACAAGCAAAGCAATCAACAACAGGAAGCAAGTAGAGCCAAAGCAGCACTAATCAACAGCAACACTAATCGCAACAACATAGCCGCAACAACATAACCAAAACATCAACTCACAACAGCTTGTGCACAATACAACAACAGCAAGCATCAGTAATCGACATCAGCAAGCAAGCAGAGCCAAAGCAGCACTAATCGACAACAGCAGGTGACAATCATAGAAGCAACAACATCAAACTGACATAGCAACACCAATTGTATCAACACAAATAGTTTCTATTAATCATAACCAAAACAATTCAACCCAGATTCGGTAGTCAAATGTGAATAGAGCCACAAACAGCTATACATCAAAAAGACTATACTATATGATATCTATAGGCAAAAGGTCCGAAAACAACCCTAAACAACACTTAAAAAAAGCTACGGACATTCACAAACTCAATGCACCAGCGAGACAATATCAAAACATTCAGTAGTCCAATACACACTACAGTCTTGGAAAGTACTTCATTCCTTCCTTGCTTTTAACAATTGTGGTTCTTGTACATGTTCCTTGTTGGCCACCTAAACAAATAAAAGGTAGATTTTTGTAATTAATATGAATGATCTCAACACATAACAATTGTTAATGAAATGTACTTGCCTTATTCAATTTGACCCACATCAATTTGTCCAACATTTGTGTATTAGCTCGTTTCTTGCATACATACATCGCCTACATAAAACATATTTTGAAAAACAAATTCAAATAAAGTTTTTAAACATTAAAGGGAAGGTAACACATAAAAACTATATATACCATGCCAGCTAGATGAAAATGTGACATTTCTCTTTTATGCTTGTCTCCACGATAAATTTTTTAACTGGTTCGGGATTCTCCATAAGTATTTTATGTAAGTCAACTATGAATAAAAAATATTAAAAATCAACAATATGTGATAAAGTAGTTTAACATCATATATACATTATGAGTTATCAATCGCTTACTTCAGACTTTTTAAATCGTTTGAGTGGTCCCATTGCAAGTACTCCACTATTGTTAGCTTGAATCTGTTCAGCGTTTCTCTAAAGAGAGGAACTACGTAAAATATCTATTAAAGTTTTAAAACAAAATATTATTAAAGGTTCATAGTTCCACACCTTATCGCTTGGCTGTAGAGCATGATTTGGAGTAGTTGCACCACCAAGGGAGATAGGTACTGGTTGTTTAGAGAGTGGTGGAATACGAGTGCCTTGAACAGTTGTAGGAGCACATTTCAATCGACATCCCTATATTTATTAATAATATATAACGTATTGACAAGTATAAGTGAACTACCTAAAAAATGAACATACTATACACTACCTGATTTAGAAACTTGAGCATTATAAGGAGTAGTTGCACCGCCAGCTGGGGACATAGGTACTGGTTGTTTAGAGAGTGGTGGAATACGAGTGCCTTGAACAGTTGTAGGAGCACATTCAATCGACATCCCTATATTGATTAATAATATATAAGGTATTGACAAGTATGAGTGAACTACCTAAAAAATGAACATACTCTACACTACCTGATTTAGAAATTTGAGCATGATGAGGAGTAGTTGCACCACCAGCTCGGGACATCGGTACTGGTTGTTTAGAGAGTGGTGGAATACGAGTATCTGGTGGAATACGAGTCACTTGAAGATTTGTAGGACCATGTTCAATTGGCATCCCAATAGATTAATAATATTAAAGATTTTGACAAGTATAAGTGAACTACCTAAAATAAACTTACTATACATTACCTGGATTGCTAACTTGAGCTGTATGTGGAGTAGTTGCACCATTAAGGGACATAGGTACTATTTGTTTAGAAAGAGGTGGAGTACGAGTACCATGAGTGGTTGTATGACCATAATCAATCAGATTCCCTATAGAATTATAATATTAAAAGTATTGATGAGCATAAATGAATTAACTAGAAATGAACTTAACACTACCTGAATTGTTAACCGGGTTAGTGTAGGAAAAAAGGTGAAACCCACATAATAAAATTTATAGTAAAGCAAGAATTTAGTACAGGAAAAAAGGTGAAACCCACATAATAAAATTTATAATAGTCCCGTAAAAGAGTACAACTCATCACCATTCGAAGCCATACACTGAGGGTACCATTCATCATCATTGTTTACATATCCTAACTTATATGAGTCCCTTGGTTTGACTCGAATGATATGCTCTCATCCTTTATCTTTCTCATCTTCAACATAAAAGACTTGTTGTGCTTGAGAAGATAAAATGAATTGATCATCTTTTAAATAGGACTCGTCATGCATTCGATATGCAAAATTTACAAGAGTAAAGCCTCTTTTATCCTTCTTCAATCCCCCTAGAGTTCACATTCACCCAATCACAACGAAACAATACAACCTTATTATCTGAAAAATAATCCAACTCAATTATATCATTTATCTTTCCATAATATGCCTTGGATTCTACTTCAACCATCACTCCAAAGTTTTGAGTTTTTTTTTTACTTATCTCTCCTTTGAGTATGGTAACGAAATCCATTGATAATAAATCCGTTCATCCTCTTAACTATTGCATTAGGACCACGTCCTACTATCCTTATCAAACTTGTGTCAAATGTGTAATCATCAAGCTTGGACACCTACAGCGTACATCGACGGCATATAAACATGGTTAGAATAAATAATATATTCCTTAGCCAAAGTTATGTTACTCAAAAAAAAGTTATGTTAACTTTTAAAAAATATGGTTACCATTTCTTGCAATCAGGTAGGAAATTCGTAAACCAACCATTTCTGCTTAACTCTATCACTCATCTCTCGATCATAAACAACCATGCGTTCATTTAAAAAAGACCTGAAGTAATCATATTAGCCAACATTATTAATATGCCTAAAACGATATATGAGGAGACATGTGTCAAAACTTGTGATATTGGTCAATGTTATCAACATGAAGCAGTACGTATCGATGAGCTTGTTGAAGGCTTAATCATCAATTATAACCATTGATATCTTCCCTTTTGGTCGACCAGGAGTACCAAATAAATAGATATCGTCATCGTTTGGAGTATCCTTATTTCTCTTAGGTCGATTAAAGACAGTTTCCACTCCATTAAAGTAAATTGAACAAAAGGTTAAACATTCTTGTGCGATATATCCTTCTGCCATTGATCCCTCTGGTTGTGCTTGATTACGCACCATGGCCTTTAAAGATGTCAAATACCTACAATAGGAAGTAAATATGCTCACTTGAAGTACTAAAAAAGTACAATGATGCTAAAAATAAATGCTAACCTTTCAATGGGATACATCCATCTATATATCACTGGCCCCCCAAGCTTTGCTTCTTTAGTTAAATGTACAATAAGATGAACCATAATAGTAAAGAAGCTTGGCAAAAACACCTTCTCCATCTGACACAATACCATCACCACATTATTTCCAAGTTTATCTAGCTTCTCCACTAATAATTCTCTCGCACATAACTCCTTAAAAAATGTGATAAACTAGATATTATATCTAGAATATCAGTATCTTTTGCAGCCCTTAAGGCAATAGGAAGTAAATCATGCATCAAAATGTGATAGTCATAGGTTTTCATATTGTACAACTTACGCTCTTTCAAGTTAACACAACAAGAAATATTACTTGCATACCCATCTGGAACCTTGATATGCTTCAACACCAGTAAAAATCGCATTTTCTCTTCAGATGACATTGTGTAAGGAGCATTAGGAAGTTGGAATTTGCCATTAGGCAATTCTATAGGATGAAGCTCTGGCCTAATCTTCATAACCTTAAGGTCTTTACGTGCCTTATAATTGTCTTTTGATTTTCCCTCTAGGTTCAATAAAGTTTCTAAAAGGTTATCACGTATATTCTTTTCAATATGAATTACATCTAGATTATGTCGAAACTTGTTGTACTCCCAATATGGCAGATCAAAGAAAACACTTCTTTTTTTCCATAATTGTTTCTCATCCTTTTCATCAACCTCATTAAATGAGACATGTTTTCCATATGTGAAAGTTGTTTTATTTAGCTCAACAAGAATATAAATACCACTAGACGGTATTGGAGCACACCTAAGCTTTACATTACCATCAAATCCAACATCATCATAACGAAATGGATGGTCATTAGGCAACCCTTTTCTGTGCCCCATATAGCAAAATTTACGTCCATTTTCCAACCACAAAGAATGTGTTTGGTGAGCACATGATGGACATGCATAACGACCCTTTGTACTCCAACCAGACAAGTTTGCATATGCTGGAAAGTCGTTAATGGCAGAATAAAGAGCTACCCTTAATTTAAAGGTTGTCTTGCTGTATGCATCAAACGCATAAACTCCTTCCCACAACTGTAACAATTCTTTAACAAGTGGTTGCAAGTACACATCAATATCATTACCAGGAGCTTTTTCCCCAGGAATTATCATTGATATTATGATCGATGATTGTTTCATGCAAAGCCAAGGGGGTAAGTTGAAAGGAATCAATAACACAGGCCAAGTACTATGTGTACTACTCATGACACGAAAAGGATTAAATCCATCACTTGCAAGCCCTAACCTAACATTTCGTGGATCACATGCAAAATCAGGGTATCACTCATCAAAGTCTTTCCATGCTTTACCATATGTTGGATGTCTAAGAATCCCATCATTAGTCCTATCCTTATGGTGCCAAATCATATCTTCGGCTATTCATGAAGACTTATACATCCTAAGTAGCCTTGGTATGAGAGGGAAATAACGTAAGACTTTACTTGGTAATCTTTTATCCTTATCCTTCCATCGTGATGTATGACACTTGTTACATTCATCTTGGTTTTCTCTTCCATCCCAATATAAAATACAATCATTTGGACAACTATGGATTTTTTTTCATATTGAAAGCCCAAATCCTTATTCAATTGCTTACAATTATTCCAGGATGACGGAAAAGGAATTATATTAGGAAAGACTGTTACTAATAAAGTCAATAACTGATCAAATGACTTGTTAGACCAACCATACATGGATTTCAAATGAAATAGGTGCAAAATAAAAGAAAGTTTCGAATAACTTGACCCCGGATATAGTACTTCGTCAGCCATTTCTTTGACCCTTTCATATCCAGCATCCTCATGATGTTCTCTCTCACCCACTCCATCGTTAAAATGAAAACCATTATTAATATCATCATCCTCATCTTCTCCCTCTATAGGATCTCCCATCTCAAACTCATGACTATCATCATTATTCTCGGCACATTCTTGTCCAATAGTGTCAATAATATCATTCAATAATGTTGTAGTATCAACAAGACCGTTTATCTCATGATCGTTATTGATCAAGCTAGTTCTAGAAGAATTGAGATTAGAAGATGTTGACATGTAAATTGTTTCCCCGTGATATATTCAATCTTTGTAGCTACGCATAAATCCATTAAACATCAAATGACGTGTAACAATATCTCTACTAAACCATGCATTTTTTCCAACTTGGCATTTAGTATAAGGACATATTATAACCTTTGGATCCAAAGTGTGAGCAAAAGCAAAATCAAGAAATGATTCAACTCCTTTTATGTATTCATCAGAGGATCGATGCATATTAATCCAGCTTTTATCCATTATTTTTAAGTACGTAGTAACCTAAAAGTTAACATTTTTGGTAACTCAACTACATCAGTTATACTATCATCTAAAATTTCAAACAATTAGCTATACTTAGAATTATAATATCAACACCGTCTAGGTTCACATAAACTATGACTTCAAATCATAAATCCCACACCTATTAATTCCTCAAAACTAGGAGAACTAACCATTACTTGATTATTTTTTATCCCTTAATTATGATGATTAGGTACTTAATTAAGTGAATAGAACATTATTATATTAACAAGATTACATAGTTATACTTATAAAAAATAATACTTCTACTAGTGTTCACATCAATGAGCAATTATTAAATGAAGACAACCTTTACTATACAATCAAAACCAACTCAATCAACATAGAAAGAGCAAAAGAAAATTTACATACAAAGTGATGAAATAATGAGCAATGTAGAGTACCGAAATAACTACTAGTGTTCACAAAGATATCTAAGAATTGTTGTACTCTCACTTTGTATGTAAAATCTCATTATTTGTACACAGTATCAGTAATCCACTAGTGTTCACAGAAGTTTTACACACAGAGATTTTACAAATAACTATCTACTAGTGTTCACAAAGTGTACTGAAATAAGACAAACTGAGATGTACTCTCACATACAGAGAGTGACGAAAGCAAACAATAATGAGCAATGGTAGTGCCGTGAATCCGTGATGATACTATCTACTAGTGTTCACAGAGTGTACTGAAATAAGACAAACTGAGATGTACTCTCACATACAGAGAGTGACGAACCAAACCAGTGACGAAAGCAAACAACAATGAGCAATGGTAGTGCCGTGAATCGGTGATGATGCTCAGATTATTCAAAAAATTCATAATTTCCACAATTCAAGAGTTAGGGTTCAACCGTTCAAGGGCAGAGGGGAGAGCCATTAAAATTCGTCTTTAATAACTTCAAAAAAACAACAATAATAATGCATAATTTGATTACATACCTTAGAGAGATGAACCCACAAGATAGATTGTAGATTTTAGAGGAAGGAAAATTGAGAATTTAGGGTTAGTTTTGGCGTCGAGTGGGTAGATTTCAGAAGGGAGAAGAAGATGAATAGGTTTTAGTGCGTGGCGCGAATATTGCTGCTTCAAAACCTTTCTTATTTTATATTTGAAAATGTTTTTAGCCACGCTTCTTTTTGTGGTTGATTTTGTTCAAAATTTCTATTCTTAGTTGTGTTTTAGCCACACTTACAATTATGGCTGAATAGATTATATATTTTTTTAATTTTCCTTTAGCCACGCTTATTAGTGTGCCTGAATATATAATATCTTAATAATATTTAAATAACATGTAGCCACGCTTATGAGTGATACTATTAGTCTCACGCTTAATAAGCGTGCCTAAAATGCAATAAGTGAGTCTAAATGAAAAATGCTTGCCACGTTTAATTAAGAGTGCCTAAATAAGTGTAGCTACATGCTACATTTTTTGTAGTGAATAGAAAGTATTCTAAAGTGGAAGAACTTTTGAAACTACCTATTATAGTAAGGTGGAAGAACTTAAAAGAATGGATGGAGTAATATAAAAATACTATAATGCCTAATAATTTTAGAATAAATATATCTATCTATTTATCTATCGATTACTTATAAAAAAAGCATTTTTTACTGTTCATTAGATCATCTAATTAACAGTATCCCTCCTGCTACTGCCACGTGGCTGCTTGGTAATATAGAGCCCTCCATTTGAGTGTACAGGGTAATCTCAACCATAAATTCTTAATCAACATTTCTAAGCCGTTTAATATTCTTTAGCCCGTTCTCCTCTACCCTCCCTTCAACCCATATGCGCTATCCCATTTCTTTGCGCCATTTCATCTTTTCATGCTTCTTCCTCCACTTTCCCTTCTACCTCCAATTGTCTTAGTAATTTCTTCAACCCATTCTCTATTCTTCAACATTTAACACTAATTGCCACTTCCTTTATAGGGTTTGGGCTTTATCAATATGCTTTTCTTTTTAGTTTGGGAAATTCCACGTGGTAATCCAGAGGTTCGGGGTTTTCTACGTGGTAACCAAAACTTTGAAAAAATCCATGCGGTAACCCTGATCATTACCAAATTGTTCCATTGTGAATTTTTTGCACATAAAACGTTAAAAAAATTAATTTCGAAGCTTTAAGGCAGTTGTATGTCTATTTATACGACTCATCATTTTAAATGCCATCAATTTAAACCTTTTCCCCACAAAATAAACCATAACTCATGGGGACTGTATTATTCCTTAGTTCAAGACAAGTAACACTTACCATGTTTGTAGGACTGTATTATGATAATGATTGCTTCAAAATACAGTGAATTCACTTCGACTATTGAGTATGCCATGTACAATAGTCATGGATATAATGCTCTCTTTTTTATATATTTTTTTAGTGAACCTACTATGTTCTGTTGTTTCTGGCTAGAACCTCTATCTTAATGTTTTGATATGTTGTTGTTGGCTAATGGGTGCAAGATGATTCTAAGAGGCTGTTGCTGTGCACAATCTGGCAGGATGGGTGTGCTGCCCAAGAAAATGCTCTATTTTCTACTGCCACGATTGTGTCTTGTTACGTTCCATGGTTGCCACCCTTCTATTTGATGCGTAATGCATGGGTATTGGGTGTTGCAAAGCTAATAGATGAAGAATCTACTAAAGACATTAAAACTTCTTTGAAAAGTCAAGACACAAAATCTAATTCAGAATCACCCTCTTCTCTTCCTCCTGTTTTCCCTTCAAGTTCTCTATTGTCTCTTCATTTTCTTCCTTTTCCTGATCATTTTGGTTCATCCACGCTCTCTGCTAGGATTTTTCCTCTTTGTAGATGTTCGTGGATGGAAATTCCTGAAGCTGATAACTTAGATCTTTATTAATTTTGGTCTCATACTAGTATAATGTGGTCGACTCTTTCAAAGCATGATGTGGCTGTCGTTCTCGAAGCAGAATATGGTTGTTTTGACCTCTTCTTATTTTTGGGTTGCTTTTATTTGTTTGTTTTCAAAACTCCTAATTGCTCATTCTCGATTTTGAGGATTCATATTTTTTCAATAATTACTTGATTTTTGGTTTGTTTTTGTTTATTATCTATAAAATGTACAATATTTGTTTTGCCTGCCAGTTTTCAAATTTTCTTTCCTCATTTTACTTTGGCAGGTAGGTTAAGAATTTGAGGAAAGATTTCAGCGATATGTAGGTATGATTGGTTTGATTTGGGTTAATTTTCTATGTTAATTTAATTTAATTTTGTCATATCTCTTTAATATAAAACAACAACTTTATATTTTAGTCTTTTTTTGTCTTTTTTTTTTTTTGGAAAATCAAAGCACATACTAAAAGAATAGATTGGAATCATTCGTTGCCTTTCACTACAATAGTTAAGAATATATACAAAGCTAATCATGACTATTTTGGAAACTAAATAATTACATGATGTAGAAAATCATAATGCGGAATTCGTTTTGGGTTTAATCTGGTGAATATTGGATTTGTATTAATCATTTAATGAGAGGAACACCTCTATTTATACATCATTTGATCATCTAATCAGGAAATTAAAATATTACGGAATATTAAAATATTGGAAACTAAAATCAGAATAATATAAAATATAAAATAAAATATTTTACTAATATTCTTTTTTCCTACACTCCCCCTCAACTTTGGTCTTGGGATCACCGAGACCGAACTTGCCAAAAATATTCTTCTGCGCTTTGGAGCCAATTGCCTTGATTAGAAAATCCGCTAGTTGATTTTTTGATTTTACAAAGTGCATTTTGATGATCTTATCAACAAATTTGTCATAATTCATTTTCAATTTTTTGAGTTTGGATAAAAGATGAAGAAAAACATGGGTTGAGTAAAGAAATGGTTCATGGGTCATGGGAATTTGATGGGGTATGATTTTATCATTTTGTGCCTCCATATAATTTGACTAAAAGGGTAGGTCGGAAATTTCCGACTAATTTCCTACTAAATTGTTTTAACGACCAATCTAAGCCGACTAACCCAGAAAAGTTGGAATTCAGTCGGTATAGCTCTATACCGACTAAACTCCGACTATTTCGGGTAGTCGAAAAGTTGCATTTTTTGTAGTGTAAAAAGGAATTAAATGAGGAAATAAAATATTACTCTCCTCATTCATGGAGACATCTGTGCTTCTCACTTTTGAATTAAATTTTCTATTAACACAAACAGACTTTACAAACAGGGTATCTAGGGTACCCCCTATCAATTGCATCAGTGTGAAAGTGGGGTCCACCTTCTAGGAAGAGTTTCCTAACCTCACTCTTCATGTGCACGGGAGAAGTCAAGACATCTCAAAAAAGCCACACACGGCGTACAATAATTGGCTTAAGAAGACACAACAAGAGAAACAAGCAAAAACAAAAGTTAAGCCAACAAGCAAAAAGGCTCGACTATAGGTTCCTCAACCAGAGTGCAGTGGCATCATTAGGAGATAGGAAGGCGAATATGATTTCAGAGTCAACTTTGGTGATGTCTACTACTCTCCCTACTGTCAATACCTTCTTCTGCCATACCGCGTCGTTTCGAACTTTCCATATAGCATAAACAAGGTTACAAAAGATTTTAGTTATGAGACGCACTACAACAAATTTAACTTTTAGCGATATTGAATTTAGTGGCATTAAAAATTTGCTGCTGATTTATACTTTTAGTGTAATAATTATTGGTTTTAATTTTAAGTTTCACTATAAAGTGAATTAGCGACACTTTATTTGGTCTTTAGTGGCATATGTAATTGTTACTATAGTCTATAGTGACATTTATGAGAAATGTCACTGGAACCTATGTCGCAAAAAGCTTTAGCGTGATTTTTTATTATGCTGCTAAAGGGTCTAAAAAATGTCACTAAATCCTCTATATATACTATTAGAAATTTGAAGTAGTGACATTTAAATTAAATGTCGCTAAATATATCCCACTAAAAGCAAATTATGTTGTAGTAACTCATTTTTGCCTTGGGTAGACGACGTTTTTGAAGAATGTCATTCATGTTTTCAACTTTCCAGCTTGCGTCGATCCAATGTAGAAGTGCTTTCATGCTTTGAGCACTGAAGTTGCACTTGAAGAAGAGATAATCAGTCGTTTCGATTTGTGTTCCACAGATGGGGCACAAATCGTCATCCACCACACCCATGCTTTTGAGCCGTTGTTTTGTTTTGAGTCTTTCAAGGTAGGTGAGCCAAACCACAAAACGACTTTTGGGGATGACAACTCGGTTCCACACAGCACTAACCCAATATACTTTATCTGCGAGCCCCCTTAGATCCTTGTAGACGACATCGATGGAGTATTATTATTATTATTATTATTATTATTATTATTATTATTATTATTATTATTATTATTATTATTATTATTATTATTATTATAAATATATATATATATATATATATATATATATATATATATATATATATATATATATATATATATATATATATATATATATATATATATATATATATATATATATATATATATCTCTCTCGGTTTTAATAGTTGCTACACTTCTGTTTTTCACGCTATCCAATGCACGATTTTAAGCTTTAATATCTCTAATTTTATATGATAAAAAATTCTAAAAAGTTAATATTAAAAAAATACACATTAAGACGAATCAAACAAGATCCCACTTGACTATGTTTTACATTATACATAGAGAACTATATATTAAACAAGATCAATTGGTGAACAGTAGTTGCTACAGGAACTGTAGCAACTAATAAAATCCGGAGGTAGTATATTGTAAATTTTATTTAAAAAATTTATAAATTGTACTTGACAAGAAAATTTAAAATATTCCTTAAAATGAAAGCGTTTTTTGCTTATCTGAATTAGTGTTATTAGCTTATCTGAATTAGTGTGTTGTATTATACAAGGATTGATATTGATATTCTAAGATATATTTTAACTCATATGATCTATGAAATGATTTGAATATAGAGCTGGATCTAATTTAAACGTTTTAATTTGAATCTCAATTCATGAATGAAACTCTTAATTCTATAAAATCTTAAACTACATTGGAAAAGATCAAATTACCAATGTGGTAAAACCTGTGTTTCACTAAATGAAAAAAGACCAAAACATTTACATCAATGAATCTATCCATAACTATTACTAAAATAAAACACTGGTGATGTCATCACTTATCAAAATTGCTTATGTGTCACTCTCTCAATAAAAACATTCCTCCAAAACCTAAAGATGAAGTCATTGTTATAATGACTACTATTAATATCTTTGACTTTACTAATTCTTAAGTATAACTAATATTATCCAAATTGATTGATTTTTTTTATATTTTATGTCACATCATTTAGTTTATTAGGAAGTCATAGAAATATATTTTATTTTACTTTTTTCAAGTTTTTTTTTATAAAATTTTTATTATGTTTTTTATTAAATGAGTATAGGATGTTTTGAGATGGTTAAGACATAAAGCCGTAAATTTTTTATTATTTTATTTATACAAACATGTCAAAATTTTTATTAAAGCCGTGCATGATCCCACGGGCATTATCTAGTCACAATATAATCAAAATATCTCATTAGAGTATTATGCGGTTTATGGAAATATAAGCATAATAAATATTCAAGAGTTTTCACATTCAAAATTCACCCAAAACTATTCCTTAAATAGTTATGTCAATATATAAAAAGTCAAAATTATTAGAGAAACTTACAAAAATAATGTTATTTAAGTTCAAATTTGGTTTACGTACTTTCAAATTACTTAGTAGTAATAATAAGGCTATGATCTCACCTTGAAAGAGTACAACTAACAAAAAATTGGGTTATTAATACTAATTAAGAATTTTTTTAAATCTTTCTTATAGGAGTTGAATACGATTTACTAATATAAGTTCAAAATATTTATTGGTAAAGAAGAAAAACACTAAAAAATAAATCTAATTTTGAGAATATAAAGATTAACTTTACAAAAAAAATGGTGTTAAAATGACTATATAACCTATAACAAACCCTAAATTATTATAATTATAATTTTCAATATTTTGCTACATTTTTTTAGAAGGAAGAATCAAAGTCAGGGCTAAGACTTTAATTTTAGATTTGACTCAATATTAGTTTAAAAGACGACTGAAATTAGTAAACTATAATTCAAAATATTTAATTTTCAATGTGGGAGAAAAACTCTTTTGTAAAAAATCACTATCTTTTTAATATCTTTCAAGTCTTAAATGACTATAACCCGGAAAATTTAAATTAAAAGTGAGTCAAATTCAATCTCATTGACTTTGTTTTTTATCATCACTTTACTGTCGAAAGCCACTAGTTTTTTAACCTCTTTTTTCAAATTAATTAGGTCAATTCATAGTAACGTCACAACATATTGACTCAGCTTGACCTAAAATAAATTGTTCTGAAATTTTCCCTAGCAACGGTTTCAACAATCTATTGGTATTATTACAATGTAGACTCAAATTTATCATGTGACAAACTTAAAATAATATTCAACTAGGTACATACCCGTGTGAAGCACGGAATCATAAGAATTTTTGGAAAAACATATGACAAAAAAATTAGACATTACAAATTATTGTAGAAGAGAAAATAAGCATTAATGGAAAAACATATGAGGCAAAATCAAATATGGGTTAAATTAATTAAGTAAATCAATGTAATAAAATTAAATTTAAAAACTACCTAAAATAACTTAAGGATGCGTTTGGAAACACACATTTTATTTCAAATTGTAGATTTCAATTAGGAAATCATAATGAAGAATTTAAAATGACATGGATTGGGGTGTCATTCTCAAATCTTCATTTTAATTAACTACTTTTATAATATTGGTAGATTTGACTCCAATCCAAAATTAAATTCTTGTTATTGCCAAACACTAACTTTAAGTCAAATTCATATTTACAAATGAAATCATCATTACCAAACATACCATAAGTATAATTAGGCGGAAAAATAATTCATAAAATTGTGACACTTGTCAAATTCTTCTATTACTTGAGTAGAATTTATGATGGTATTCAAGAAATTAATTTTAAAATTTCGTAATTGTAAATTCCGTGTCTAAAATTTGCAACGACACAATATAAATAGTAGTATCAATTAGGAAACAAAAAAATATGATAATTAAGAAAATATTAGAATACCATTTTTGGTCAGATTAGAGTACGTGTAATCGCTCTAATATTTTATAATACAAAATACAACCGAAATATTTATACCCGTCCTGTTCTTCTCTTCACTGTACAATACCCTAAGGATATTACTCCTTCAAACCCGCCACCCTTCCTCATCTCATCACTCTCTTTAACCAAAATTATTAAGACACTACTTTCTCCCTTACTTTACCTTTTTTTTTCTCTAAAATTACCTATTTTTTTCATTCTTTTTGTTATTTATTTGTTTTTTTGATCTATCAAAAACCTGTTCTTTCATCAATCCATCTGTTTGTCTATCAATTAGATTGGTAAGTGGTAAAATACCCACAAAAAAAAAAATTAAATCTATCATCTTATAATTTTGAGTAGATGCAACAAGGTATTCATTGAGTAAAAAAAAAAAAGAGTTGAGTATATATAAAATGGCACCAAGTTTTGATTATAGTGTATCCAATCTATTGTGTGCAGAAGATAACACAAGTATTTTTGATGAAGTTGATGATAATTATATTGGGGATGATTTTGAGATTTGTAGTAACTGGCAAAATGGAAATTTAAGGAATTTTCATAATCAAGATTGTAACTTTTTTGGGCTAAATGAGGATAAATTTTCTGGGTTTTTTCTGCAAACTGATGAATGCTTATCATCCATGTTTGAAAAAGAAAGAAAATATTTTCTGGGTCTTGATTATTTGAACAGATTAAGTTGTGGGGATTTAGATTTGGCTGCTAGAAATCAGGCTATTGATTGGATTCAAAAGGTGGGTCTTTTTTTTTTTTTTTTTAATTGCACCAAAGAAAAAAAGTTGAAATTTCCAAGACTTCATTTTCTCATGAGATGTTAATTTCCTAGTTTTTTCTTTTTCCATGGATAATTTTATTTTTTGCCTACTTAAATGCAATTTGTTCCATTTAATTTTTGTGGGGTTTAATTATTTTTATTGTTTTAAGTATAATATTTTCATGGTTAAAAAAACTTGAACTTTATTGTTTTCTCTATACTAAACATGTTCTGCATTTCCTACCTTCTCTTGATAAAATGAACCCCATTTTCATGTTTAAGACATTATTTAGTTGATCTTCAAAAAAAAAAAGACATTATTTGGTTAATAATTATGTTTTATTTTTATTTCCTTAAAATAAAATAATATCTGTTGATTTGGTTGTATTTACTGAACAGGTGCAATTCCACTATAATTTTGGCCCTCTTTGTGCTTATCTATCAGTTAACTACTTGGATCGTTTTCTTTCAGCATATGAATTACCTGTAAGAAGCTTTCAAACTTGGACAGATTCATTTCTAATTAAATCAGATTAGTAAAATTCTTTCAATTTTTCCTAATTTGGTATCTTTTTTTATATGGTTTTGGATTTGTAGAAGGGAAAAACTTGGATGATGCAGTTGCTGGCTGTTGCTTGTTTATCTGTTGCTGCTAAAATGGATGAAACTGATGTTCCCCTGTCCTTAGATTTACAAGTGAGTAATTGGAAACCTCTTAGTCCTGGAACCAATTGAATCCATGATTTTGCTCATTTCGTCAAGTGATACTTAATATACACAGATTAATATACATAGAATTATCAATAGAGATAAGTCTGACTTATCTTAGAATTTGGGAAAATTTATATTCTATTCGGTCATTTTAAAACTGTAATTATTAATCAATTAAACACACTAACTAAATATGCACAGGCCAACCTAGATATTAATTCATTACCATCATCAAACCCATCTCTCAGAAATGGGATATACTGATTATGATAATTAATGGCTTTTGTAACACTAAAGAGTACCCGAATGTGCAGGTTTGCGACAGCAAGTTTGTATTTGAATCAAAAACAATTCAAAGAATGGAATTGTTGGTGTTGAGTACATTGGAATGGAGAATGCAATCAGTGACGCCATTTTCGTTCATTGATTACTTCCTTTATAAACTAAATGGGGATGTAATGCCACCAAAAAGTCTAATCTTTAAAGCCACCCAACTTATTCTAAGCACAATCAAAGGTATAATTAATACTCATTCCTTAAAATTTCCCTTCTTTATGACTTCATTAATCTTTCTGCAGTATATTTTCAATGTTAGTTGGTAAAATAAGAAAATGGGGAAATGGGTAGAGATGCTGTATTAATTGGTTGAGAGTATTGAATGCAGGAATTGACTTGATGGAATTCAGACCTTCTGTTATAGCATCAGCAGTGGCAATCTGTGTCACACAAGAAACCCAAACAGGAGAACTCACTGATAAAGCTTTCTCTTTTCTTACTCATCAAGTACAAAAGGTAAAGCTACCTCAACCTCATGTATCAACATTCCTAATTTCTTTGAATTTCTTAAAGCTTTTTGTGGATAGAGAACTATTTGGTAGACTACTCCGTGTTGAGAACATCTGATATTTTTCCGACCTTGTAACCAAATCCAATTTCAAAAGGAATTTAAAATAATGTAAAAATCAACAACCTAAGACCTGATTTTGAACCGACTCGAAATATGTGATCCGTAATCAACCCGATGATCCAAATGAATACTTTTACTAATCCTGTAGCCATATAGTTCTATGAAAGAACCTTATTAGGTTTGTGTGTAATTAATTCTTCTCTTACGTGGGTTTATCCACGCGAGTCCACTGTTTTGTCGGAATACTCTAATGTTTTGCACCATTATTAGGTTATAGTCCCCACATTTTGATTAGCTTGTTAATTCATTTCCTCTAAGGTAGTAATCAATTTAGGATACAGGACCCCCAAAATTTTCAAGACGGATCGACTTTTTAATCAAATTCTTGTGTACACAAAGCGCGAATAATTTGATATGCTGATAATGTGCAGGAAGAAGTGATGAAGTGTGTTGAAATACTGAATGAAAAGAGAATTAAAAGTAGAAGTAAAGGATGTAGTGGAGGTGGTATAGCTTCAACATCTGTGCCTCAGAGTCCAAATGGAGTGCTTGATGCTGGATGTTTGAGCTATAAGACTAATGAAACATCAACACTTTCTGCTACAAATTCTGCTCCCAAGAGAAGGAAGTTACACCATTAAATTACGTTTTTAAGGGGCACTTGTTTTTTTGTGAGTGTTTTTCATAATACGTTTAGTACAAAAATAGAACAAAAAAAAAACGGCTAAATTGTTTGGAAACTTTTCAATATAAGTGAGCTTAAATAATTAATCCGCTTATAAAATACTACATCTTTAGCTGTTCAATATTTCACTTAGCTGCTATTGAAGAAAATACACAAGGAAATATTTTCTAAAATTACCATTTTTTTAAAAGTTATTAATGGTGTTCCTAAGTTTTTACACTTTATCAATGGTATCTTTAAGTTTTTCAGATTATCAAAGGTACCCTTATGTTAATGGCGTTTTACAACTGTAACCTATTCTAATTTTTTCCGTCCAAAATCATCCAAAACCTTTAACTTTTTTTTCTTTTATTTTGTTGGTTTTAAATTGAAAAATAAATAAAAAAATCAATAATTTTGGTCGAGGCTGAACGAAAAAAATAGAAAAGATTACGGTTGTAAAACGCTAAATAACACGAGGGTATCATTGATAATCGAAAAAACTTAAAAGTTGCCTTAGAAGTACCATAGATAAATTGCAAAAATATAAGGGTGCCATTTATAATTTTTTTTTTTTTTTTGATTGCTACATTTCATTTTTGTCTTGTGAGAGGAAATATTTTTATTAAATGGAATCGAGGGTGATAGAATTTTCTTATTCCGTGAGTCATGTGATACCCTTATTAAATGGACTTGATAGTTGAGACTAATTATTTCCTAAATTTACTAATTTTAAAATAAGTCAATTACTCAATGTCATATAAAAATTGGATGCAAATTAGTTAAAAGATTCAAAGGCAGCAATTTAATACTGAATAAAAATTAGATGCGAATTTAACTCAAAAGATAAAAATAAAAATAAAAATAAAAAATTAGATGCAAATTAAATGTAATGGAGAAAGTAGACTATTTCGGTGGACTTATGAAATTTTACAATACAAAATTATTGTCAACAACATATGAGAGATGATACAAATGTCATGGTGAATAAAGCTTTTGGTTCCTCTATCTCATGTTTACAATAGGAAATAGCTGTGTAAACAAATAAAGGGAGGAGTTAAAAAAGGAAAATTTACCCAGAATAATCCAAATTATTCATGATTTTCCAACAATAATTCCAATTATCGATTAACCATAAATAATTCCATCTAATGTTTCGATTAACCCGGAATGTTGTTGGGTTTTTCTTGACCGGTTGCGGCAGGTCATTTTTTACCATTACCCTCTCCTATCTTCATCCTCCTTAACTACTTTTATCTCCATTGTTGCAACATTAATTTTATGCTTTATCTTTTAATTTTGTTTCTTTTTTCTTAGATCCTCTTCTATCTCAAACTAATATTAGTGGCCGAATTGAAAATGTATTGAATTGAAAAATGAATTAGTGGCTAAATTAGTAGCTAAATTGAAAATGTATTGAATTGAATATGTAGTAGTTAAAAACTAACATTACATTACAATAGCACAGTAGTAAAAAAAAATTTAAAAAAAAAAAAAATTAATTTTATAAACCAAAACAGCACAAACCATGTAATGGATTTCATAAATCAGTAGTTGATTCATAAGTTAATAGCAAAACAAATTTTTATTCACTTATGCGTTAAAGACAACCGAGAACAATCTTCAACGGAGGTCCTATTCAATGGTGGGTTTGCAGGAGGGAGTGAATAAATGTAAGAAAGAAGTGATTAAACAAAAATTTAAGTAAAAAGGTAACAAAAAAAGAAAATTAAATTATATCTAATACAAACCGGTAGTAGGTGATCCAACAACATTCCGGGTTAAATGAAACATTAGATGGGTTTATTCATGTTTAATTAATAGTTGAGATTATTGTTGAAAAATTGTAAATAATTTGGATTATTCTGGATAAATTTTCCAACAAAAAATGCTTTATGGAAATTGGAGGAAAGGTATGAATGAGATTAAGTTAAAACCTAAATGTGTGGTTGAGCATTAAAATATAAATATAGATAACTAGTTTAAAAACTCGTGCATGCAATTATATATTATTAACATAATTTTATAATATTTCTTATAAAATTAATTAGAATTATAGAATATGTAGTGCTTTAAATGAAATAATCTCTTATTTGTTAAGGTAAATCTGAGTAATTTTCCAACAACGCTATCACAAGAATTCTTTGTCATTATCAAAATAATTTTTATTATCATGTATTTTTTATTTCTTGATGAAATATTTTAAAAATTAAAATTTTAGTGAAGAAACTTTATTAATTAGCAAATTTTCAACATAAAAAAATAAATATATATTCTAAGAAGCTTTAAATGGAAATCTTATGTAACTTTTAAGAATATGATATTCCAAGAAAATTTAAATTAAAATAAATATCTACTTGTGATATATTACTCATATATTAAGGAATAAATAGATGATAACTTAGTTAAGAATTATTTCATATGACAATTCACTATGAGAATGCTATGTGGTGAAATATTTTAAAAATTAAAATTTTAATGAAGAAACTTTATTAATTAGCAAATTTTCAACATAGAAAAATATATATTCTAAGAAGCTTTTATTGGAAATCTTATGTAGCTTTTGTGAATATAATATTCCAAGAAAATTTAAATTAAAATAAATATGGCAATTCAAATTAATTTATTGGAGTATTACTCATATATTAAGGAATAAGTAGATGTTAACTTAGGTAAGAATTATTTCATATGGCAATTCACTGTGAGAATGTCATGTGAAATTTTACATTCTTTTTAATAGAATGTATGATAAGAATTATAGAATATGTAGTGCTTTAAATGAAATAATCTCTTATTTGTTAAGGTAAATCTGAGTAATTTTCCAACAACGTTATCATAAGAATTCTTTGTCATTATCAAAATAATTTTTATTATCATGTATCTTTTATTTCTTGATGAAATATTTTAGAAATTAAAATTTTAATGAAAAAACAAAATTAATTAGCAAATTTTCAACATAAAAAAATAAATATATATTCTAAGAAGCTTTAATTGGAAATCTTATGTAGCTTTTAAGAATATGATATTCCAAAAAATTTAAATTAAAATAAATATCTACTTGTGATGTATTACTCATATATTAAGGAATAAATAGATGATAACTTAGTTAAGAATTATTTCATATGACAATTCACTATGAGAATGCTATGTGAAATATTACATTTTTTTTATTAGATTGTAAGATCTTTTATTTCTTGATGAAATATTTTAAAAATTAAAATTTTAACGAAGAAACTTTATTAATCAGCAAATTTTCAACATAAAAAAATATATATTCTAAGAAGCTTTTATTGGAAATCTTATGTAGCTTTTATGAATATAATATTCTAAAAAAATTTAAATAAAAATAAATATGGCAATTCAAATTAATTTATTGGAGTATTACTCATATATTAATGAATAAATAGATGTTAACTTAGGTAAGAATTATTTCATATGGCAATTCACTGTGAGAATGCCATGTGAAATTTTACATTCTTTTTAGTAGAATGTATGATGGCAATTCACTATGAAAATGCTATGTGGAATATTACATTCTTTTTATTGGATTATATGATATTTTATTTCTTGATGAAATATTTTAAAAATTAAATTTTTAATGAAGAAACTTTATTAATTAACAAATTTTCAACATAAAAAAATAAATATACATTCTAAGAAGCTTTAATTGGAAATCTTATGTAGCTTTTAAGAATATAATATTCAAAGAAAATTTAACTTAAAATAAATATCTACTTGTGATATATTACTCATATATTAAGGAATAAATAGATGATAACTTAGTTAAGAATTATTTCATATGACAATTCACTATGAGAATGCTATGTGGAATATTACATTCTTTTTATTAGATTGTAAGATCTTTTATTTTTTGATGAAATATTTTTAAAATTAAAATTTTAATGAAGAAACTTTATTAATTAGCAAATTTTCAACATAAAAAAATATATATTCTAAGAAGCTTTTATTGGAAATCTTATGTAGCTTTTATGAATATAATATTCGAAGAAAATTTAAATTAAAATAAATATGTCAATTCAAATTAATTTATTGGAGTATTACTCATATATTAAGGAATATGTAGATGTTAACTTAGGTAAGAATTATTTCATATGGCAATGCACTGTGAGAATGCCATGTGAAATTTCACATTCTTTTTAGTAGAATGTATGATGGCAATTCACTATGAGAATGCTATGTGGAATATTACAATCTTTTTATTGATTGTCACTACAACATAATTTGCTTTTAGTGGGATTTATTTTGCGACATTTAATTTAAATGTCGCTATTTCCAATTTCTTATAGTGCATATAGAGGATTCAGTGACATTTATTAGACCCTTTAGTAGCATATTAAAAAGTCACACTAAAGCTTTTAGCGACATAGGATCTAGTGACATTTCTCACAAATGCCACTATAGACTATAGTGACAATTACATATGCCACTAAAGATCAAATTAAGTGTCGCTTAATCACTTTATGGTGGAACTAAAAATAAAAACCAATGATTATTACACTGAAAATACGAATCAGTGGCATTTTTTTAATGCCACTAAATCCAATGTCGCAAAAAACTAAATTTGTTGTAGTGTGTATGATATTTTATTTCTTGATGAAATATTTTAAAAATTAAAATTTTAATGAAGAAACTTTATTAATTAGCAAATTTTCAACATAAAAAAATAAATATATATTCTAAGAAGCTTTTATTGGAAATCTTATGTAGCTTTTAAAATATACTAAGAAAATTTAAATTAAAATAAGTATGGCAATTTAAATTAATTTATTGGAGTATTATTCATATATTAAGGAATAAGTAGATGTTAACTTAGGTAAGAATTATTTCATATGGCAATTCACTGTGAGAATGCCATGTGAAATTTTACATTCTTTTTAGTAGAATGTATAATGGCAACTCACTATGAGAATGCTATGTGGAATGTTACATTCTTTTTATTAGATTATATGATCTTTTATTTCTTGATGAAATATTTTAAAAATTAAAATTTTAATGAAGAAACTTTATTAATTAACAAATTTTCAACATAAAAAAATAATATATATTCTAAGAAGCTTTAATTGGAAATCTTATGTAGCTTTTAAGAATATGATATTCTAAGAAAATTTAAATTAAAATAGATATCTACTTGTGATATATTACTCATATATTGAGGAATAAATAGATGATAACTTAGTTAAGAATTATTTCATATGACAATTCACTATGAGAATGCTATGTGGAATATTACATTCTTTTTATTAGATTGTAAGATCTTTTATTTTTTGATGAAATATTTTAAAAATTAAAATTTTAATGAAGAAACTTTATTAATTAGCAAATTTTCAACATAAAAAAATATATATTCTAAGAAGCTTTTATTGAAAATCTTATGTAGCTTTTATGAATATAATATTCCAAGAAAATTTAAATTAAAATAAATATGGCAATTCTAATTAATTTATTGGAGTATTACTCATATGTTAAGGAATAAGTAGATGTTAACTTAGGTAAGAATTATTTCATATGGCAATGCAGTGTGAGAATGCCATGTGAAATTTTACATTCTTTTTAGTAGAATGTATGATGACAATTCACTATGAGGATGCTATGTGGAATATTACATTCTTTTTATTAGATTGTATGTATGATCTTTTATTTCTTCATGAAATATTTTAAAAATTAAAATTTTAATGAAGAAACTTTATTAATCAGCAAATTTTCAACATAAAAAAATAAATATGTATTCTAAGAAGCTTTTATTGGAAATCTTATGTAGCTTTTAAGAATATAATATACTAAGAAAATTTAAATTAAAATAAATATGACAATTTAAATTAATTTATTGGAGTATTACTCATATATTAAGGAATAAGTAGATGTTAACTTAGGTAAGAATTATTTCATATGGCAATTCATTATGAGAATGCCATGTAGAATTTTACATTCTTTTTAGTAGAATGCATGATAGCCAAAAATAAAAATGCAGTAAAATTCATATCGGAAAATAATAAGGAAATGTTGCAAATCAAAATATAATTTATACTCCATTTGATTGTTTTTGTTCTTATTTGGAGTACGAGAATGAACCAAGAAAAGTATTAATGTAGGGTAAGATGCAATCAACAGTTCATTTGATAATTGGTATTAAATGACCAAAATATTGTTAAAAATTTAGTGTGATTTTTGATGGGAAAATCACTTGACAAGCTTAGTGGTCATGCTAGCTAGTTCTATTTCAAGTATCTGATTTTTCTTCACAAAAATCATTAATGCATTATCGTATAGAGACGGTATTAAAGCATGATGAAAAGTTATGATCAACTTTTCATTCCTATGAAAATAACACGGTACATTTTATGAAAATTTATACTATAAATTATTTTCATTAGTACCATTAGTATTAACAACCAAACGAACCGTACGGGTAATTAATGATTGAAATAAACAATGAATATTGTTGTCCAAAATCATATCATCATCATCATCATCATACCCAGTGTATCCCGTTCATAGAAAAAAAAATATGATCATGGTATGGGAAGGGAAGAAAGACAACTCATACCCATAAAGGATAGTGCGGACAAAGAGCCCTCGCCTCAAGAAAAAAATCTTCAATGAGAGTGAAACCTGCAACTACCCCGAAGCCTGCCACTTACACCACACATTTGCCCTTAAAAAAAATAAAATTAAATTAAAATTAAAATTAAAATTAAAATTAAAAATAAATAAAATAAATAAAATAAACATAAAAGTAAAAAGTAAAAGGAGGTAGTGAGATAAAAACGAGTAATAGAGCGATATATAAAGGCAAGAAACTATACTAACGACGGGTAAGATGGACATATTCAGTAATCTAAGACATGAACAAGGCGCTGCCAACTAATCATATCCCTGGTCAAATCCTTTAAGAGGTATAAAATTAAAATTATTTAGTAAGAAAGACAAATCCTTTAAGAGGTATAAAATTAAAATTAAAATTATTTGCATAATAATTAAGAAGATATTGAGGACAAAATTGTGTGAATAAATTTAAAATTGAAAGAAAATGAGAGTAAAATGTAGATAAAAATAAAAAATTATCACAAAGTAAAAGTACATATTAAAATTAAAATATATACTTTCTCCGTTCCATATTACTCGCTACATTTTCTATTTTAGAAAGTTTCATATTGCTATATTTCCATTTTTAGAAAAAAATCAATCATTTAAAGTTCAACCTACTCCTATTTTTATCCTATTCTACACCTCATTAACTGTTATACATACCATTATTTAATCTTTATAATATTCTCAATCATCTAAAATAACCTATTCACCTTTTTTATTTTTCATCAAATAATATTAAAATAAATCCAAAAAAATCCCCATATGCTCTCAATAATTGCACAATACTTCCTTAATATGTGTGCCTATACATTTGTAGCAAGCAAAATAGAACAGAGGAAGTACAAACTAATAAAGAAAAAGAAAATACCGTAAACAATACAAACAAAATAAAATTATACTTCCTCCGTTTCATAATGCTCGCTACATTTTCCATTTTGGAAATTTCATATTATTTGCTACATTTTCCTTTTTAGTAAAAAACCAATCATTTAAAGTTATACCTACTTCTATTTTTATCATACTCTATATCTAATTACTCCTATTTATCTTTTTCATTTTTCAACAAATAATATTAAAAAATTCCAAAAAGCAACTTTCCACCTATTGCTCATCATTGCACAATAACTTCTTAATCTTTGTGCCCATGCAATGGTAGCAAGTAAATCAGAACGGAGGAAGTACTTCCTCTGTTCATAATAGTTGCTACTGATAGTGACATTTTCCCACACAACATGTCACACTCGGTAGCAAGTATTATGGAACGGAGGAAGTAACAAACACCAAAAGAAAATGGAGCTAATATTTACTTCCTTTATGCCTTAAATTTTAATTTAAATTTTATTTATAATTTATAAGTTAACACATAGTCAAGTAATATCTTGCTTGATTGGTATTGACATTTTATTTTTTTTAATGTACACAAATTGAAATGTTTATAATTAAATACATGAAAATTAAATGAGACGATCATAGTGAAGTACTTCCTCTATTGCATAATACTTACTACTGATAGCAATACTTTTCCATATAATATATCACATCCAATAACAAGTATTATGGAACCCAACTCAGTATAAATGACATGGCAGAGAGGGACTGAAATTGCAAGGTGGTTTATAAGGGATAGTGTCAGGACGGGCTATATTTGACTGTGTGTCTGGTCTTGACTCCTGAGTTGGGTTTGGTATACTGAAGTCTGAAGATGATTATGTTATGTCTTTCATTGGTGATTTACAAGATTTACAATTTACAAGTGGCGTCCAACTTTGGGAATGCAACAATATACAATGTCATCCACCAAGCACTATATTTATTAATACTAAATACTACTCCCTTTAAGGTTTATTTATTTTCGTTTTTGCATGAACACGGTTATTAAAAGATGGTATAAGGTCCTCTAAAAAAGTGGTAGTTGAGTATTCTAATTAATTATATTAATAATTGTAAAAGTGGTAGTTGCTGTATTGTAAGTAGTAAAAGTGAGGGTATTTTGATCACTACTAGTAAGAACATGGAGTATTTAGGTAAAAAAATTAACAAAATAAGAAATGTGACAATTGATATGAATTTGACAATAAAAAAGATTTGGAGGGAATATTACTTTTATTTTATTTGAAATACTTGCTTCTTGCTACATAACAAATTTTGACACTAGTTATTAATCATTTAAGCTTATTTCATATTTATTGCGGGTAATATGTTAGAAAAGTTAAAGGCAAATAAGATTTTGTTTGAATCGTTTAATCTCGTACTTTCATAATATCTAGTTTTATGATATTTAGATGTGTATAACTCAATATATAAATCATCAATATAACAAATTAGATTGCGTAAAAAGTTAAATATAGCAAATATAATACTACTTTACTCAATGTTCGTGTAGTAGCTGGCTTGGTCGTGGCACTTGGCGCGCTCACTCTAGTCGCACGCCTACACTATTTTTTTCTTTTTCTTTATTCCTTTGGTTTTAATATTCTTTGGGATTTCATTTCAAAAAAACGTATTTTTTGGGATCTAATGATATGTTTCAATTTTAATTGAAAAGAGAGATTTTCAAACTAAAATAATACTCAACATAATTATATTTTTAAGAATATAATTAAACAAAAGCTCAAAACAATTTCTAACTACGTTAATATTTGCTCCATCTAATTCTATTTAGATGTCCAATTTGCTTGGGCAAGGTTATTAATGGTGGTGTGAGGTCCATTAAAACGTGAGAATTTGGGGTATTTTAAATGATTATATTAGTTGTAAAGGTGATAGTGGGGTATCATGTAACACTCTGATATTTTTCCGATATATTTTATAATTTACTAGTAATATTATTTCTATATAAATATATATTTTTTTTATTTTTTATTTTGGACTTAACCATAAGATTTCAATCCTTTTGGCAATTAAAATTATTTCGGACCCAAACTTTTTAACCTATCTCTTTATTTCAAAATTTAAAAAAATAATAGGAGGGAAAGGGGCATGCTTGGCCGGCCCTATGGGTCTTTTGGCGTGGTTTGTAACCCCAATTTGAATATATTGAAGGATCATGACAATAATTCCTTCTAATTACAATCCTTTATCCCTTAATCATCTCTTCATTTTTCATTCCTCTCTTTCTAAAGTTTCAAGAAAAACCCTCACAAAAATACTCCAAGCCACATCATTTTTGGTGTTCTTCCTTTGCAAATTGTGAGTATAAATTCCCAATCTATTTTTTTTATTATAAAGTTTTAATTTAAATTCTATGATTATTACATGTGTTATCTTATAATCTATGATTATTTTTATGATTAAAACAAAATTATGTATGAATTGTGATATATTTTGATATCTAATTTGGTGTATGATGTTTTTAGTGTTTTAGATATCTATATATATATGTTAAAAGTAAGATTGTTGTGTGATGGATGATTTTGAAGAGTATATATATAATGAATGTTCATAAAAAGACGTGTGTATGTAGTGTAAGAAAATTATTTTATTGTTTAATATGAGGATTTTATAATGGGCTAGAGAAGAAATTAAAAGAAAAGAAATATTTGTGTAAAAAGAATTATTGTTGAATAATGAAATTAATTTTTATAGATGGTCATGAGAATTATATATATTTGGTCATTTTGATTTAATAGGAAATTAAGCATTGGAATTTATATATATTTTTAGTTGAATTTGAAAAATCCCATTGGGTTAGGAAAAGTGGTGAAAAAGGTATTTTGGAGTACTTTTTGGTTTAAAAATAGGTTAAAAATACTTATAGTACACTATAAATCATGAAAATTAGTACTCGGGGGTTTTGACGCCTTCTGGACGCAACGGTGAAGTTGAAATTCTAATTTGACAGTGTTAACATGCGTTTCTGGATAGAATGTTTAATCTGAATTTTTGCTTATTTGTTATGTTGTAATGAAGTGTATGGGTGATCATGAATATGTGGTAGAGTGGCTTGGTACTAGATGTATGTGTGTGTTTTGATTGTGGTTTGTGAAAGTGTGAATGCGTGCTTATTCCCGTATATACAATAGAATTATGTAGGAAGTCGATTCGTGACGGGAAGTTGATAAGTGCATTTAAGATTTGATTTTTCTTTCTTAAGGTACGTACACGCAATAAAATCTTGCATACTGTAACATGTTGCTATATATGAATGATAAAAAAAATTAGGTATGGATATATATTATGAAATGATGTTATGTTTCCAAATAAAGAAGTTCGAATACAATATTTTGACAAACAGAGGTATTATGACCTCACCAACTTTAAAGTGGACGTAGTATGACGTTAATTGGTGGAAAGAATTACTCGCGGTATGTGGAGGCATTATGAGCCACCGCGAGGGTATGCATACTTAACCATAGGCACCGAAGTAAGGCGAGTGTCTATGGTAGAGACTTGCTTAGGAGTTAGCTCCCCCTAATGTATTGTCTCACATATGAAGATTGGAGTTTGAACCGACAATATGGCTGGCAAAGTACAACAGTATGGCTGACTAATATTTTCGAAACATTTACATATTTTAAAAGCGAATCAGAAATTTACTTTCGTTAAATGGTAGTATATAAAATATCTTTTGTGATATTTATTTATATGACATGTGATGTTTTGCTGATGTGTACCTTTGATCTTAACGATCCTGCGATGATGTTGTTTCCTTTTTGGGATAGATGACTAGCATTGAGTTAAGCTGCAGGTCTGGGGAGTGAGGATTGTCATTTGGAAGAATAAACCATTAGGGTACAGGATCTGTGATATAAACTTTTATTTTTATCTTAAAGATATTTTTCTTTTAAGAGGCATTTACGTTCTCGAGTTGTAATAAGTAGACTTTGACTTTACTATCTTATTCGCTGCTAGAATTTTCTTTTCTCCAAGTAGTTTATAATAACTCTAATAGAACTCGATCCGCAAGTTTTGTTCGTTATTCAAATCCGTTTTAATCTGCCTTTCTAACATCCTAGTTTGACTCGGACTGCATTTAATTTCTTTAAAAGGTCATCTTCTCTTTCAAAACGATCCGAGTTTTTCCGGGATGTTACATATTGTAAGTAGTAAAAGTGGGGGTATTTTGGACATTACTTGTGTGAACATGGGGTATTTAGGTAAAAAAAGATTGACAAAAAAGGAAACGTGACAATTGATTTGAATTTTCCAAATAAGGATATGTGACAACTAAATAGAATCGGAGGGAGTATTTTATAAAAATATCTTTATTGAATTTATTATAAATTAAATTTCCATCTCTAATGTAAAGAAGGAAGAGACAAAAATGGGTTCATGGAAAATAATAAAAAATAAAGTATAAAAGTTTAAAGAATTGAAACTTTAAGGAACAAAATGTTGATTATTTTTAGTGATTATTGATGCTTAAGAATAAATGAAAATGAAATGATGTAAGAGAAGATGTTTGCGGATAAAGGATTGCTTTGAAAATAGATAAAAGAAAGGAAAGAAAAAAATGTAATGGTTGAGATTTGATCCTGTGACGATTGATATGTTAAGTAAAACTCCGATGTCCCACCATCTACTCTACTTCATTAATATATTATTTTAATATGAAGCCTTTTTAGATTTGGGGGCCTTGTACGGTTGTACACCCCTCACCACCTTAGAACCGCCCATGTATAGATGTATAATCAAATAAGAAGAATTTTGTAAAAAATAAGATACATAAGAATGATTTTTGTTTAGTCAAAAATAAGACAAATAAGAATGATTTTTGTTTAGTCACTATATATACAAAAAATGATACTATGTTATAAATTATGAACATTCTTCAAGAAGTGGGTGAGGATGCAGTTACTTTCCATGCTGGGGCAGTGGGGTCGTTTTCTAGGAGATAACTTAAAGCCAAAAGAAGGGTGGGACTTAGAATAAACAATAAAGACACAAAAATTTGCTGTACAGGTGAAAATGGGCAGAATATTCTCGCCACTGAACCGGTTTCAAAGAGGAAAATGACTGATACAGACATTAAGATGGTTGATAGTGAAGCTGAACAGAAGCGCTCTTGCTTGGGTGACGGTGTGATCTATGGTTATAACGAATCAATAGCGGAGGTTGGTGTGCACCAACCCCGCGAACAGTAATGAAAATCTTTAGTTGGAACTGTCAAGGGATAAATAATTCCTTGACAGTTAAAGCTCTCTAAGACTGGGTTTGGAGAGAGAGGCCGAATATTGTGTTCGTTATGGAGACTATAGTTGATAAAGGAAGACTTGAAAAGGTGAGAAACAAATGTGGATTCACTGATGGCTTATGTCTGGATAGTGTGGGAAACTCTGGTGGGTTAGGGTTATGGTGGAGGAATATAGATGCTGTTGCTTTGTCCTATTCTTCACATCACATTTTGGTGGAGATTAGGGACACGAGGGATGATCACAATTGTTGGTATGCTTGCGGGATTTACGGTTGGCCCGATAGACCAAATAAATTCAGAACGTGGGAGTTCATGAAACAAATCAGAAACGAAGTTAGAGTCCCTTTAATCTTCTTTGGTGATTTCAATGAAATCCTTAGTTCACACGAGAAAGAAGGAAATGTGAGAGCTGAAAGAGAGATGGATGCTTTTCGCCAATGCTTGGATGTGTGTGGCTTGGTTGACTTGGGTTTTCGTGGTAGCATGTTCACATGGTGTAGAGGTACTCAAACCTCTAACTTAATCCGAGAGAGACTTGACAGATTTATGGCGGGAGTGGATTGGCAACAACTCTTTGATCCAGTGGATATTCGTCATTTTCCGATATACAGGTCCGATCACGTACCCATCCTTCTGACTACGGATAATGCTCGTGGAGAGATGGTAGGGAAGAAGTTATTTCGTTTTGAGTCTCTATGGTTATCGAATGATGAATGCAAAATGGTTGTTAATGAGGCTTGGAATGAATGTTTCGGTGAAGAAGTTGACTTTCGGATTGAACACTGTGCTACAAAGCTGGGTTCATAGGCCGAGAAGACTTTTGGAGAGCTGAAAAGGAAGATTCGTGATGAAAGAAAAGTTAAAGCTGCTCAGAGGTGTACCCTAGATGCTGCTATGATAGACACACGCAAATCCTTAACTAAGCAACTTGATACACTGCACAAACTTGAGGAATCCTACTGGCACTTAAGATCACGAGCAAATGAAATGAGAGACGGGGACAAGAACACACAATACTTCCACCGCAAGGCAAGCTCCAGGAGACGCAGGAACGTCATCAAAGGCTAAATGACAAAAATGGGGTTTGGTAGACTAGTAAAGCCGACATTGAAAGACTCATTACGGCTTACTATGATAATCTGTTTGCGACTAGCTCTCCGACGGGTTTTGAAGCTGATCTTGATGATCTTGATACTGTTATCACCGATGAGATGAATGAAGTACTAGATGCTGAACCGAGTGAAGAAGAGATTCGCAGGGCGGTCTTTCAAATGCACCCAACCAAAGCTCCAGGTACGGATGGTTTTCATGCTCTATTTTTTCAGAAGTTCTGGGATATCATTGGAGGTGATGTTGCGAGTCTGGTTAGGAGATGGTGGAGGGGGTTGCTAGATTTAAAAAAATATAAATAAGACCAGTGTTTCTCTCATCCCCAAATGCAATGAACTGAAATCCCTTATTGACTTTAGACCGATCAGCTGCTGCAATGTCATATACAAAATCGTGTCTAAAACGGTTGCAAACAGGCTTAAAAATGTTTTGGGGGAAATTATTTCTATCAATCAGAGTGCCTTTGTTCCAGGAATACTTATCACTGATAATGCACTCTTAGCTTTTGAAGCCTTCCGCACCATGAAAAGGAGGAAAAATGGACGAAACAACTCTCTTGCATTAAAATTAGACATGAGCAAAGCATATGATAGATTAGAATGGTGCTTTTTGGAGAGAGTGATGATACGGTTGGGCTTTAGTGGGAGCTGGATTAGAAGAATTATGATTTGCATCTCAAGTGTGTCTTTTTCTTTCAAGATCAATGAGTGGATTCATGGTGAAGTCATCCCGACTCGGGGGCTTAGACAAGGAGACCCGATATCCCCTTATCTTTTCCTTCTTTGCGCTGTGTGTTCTCATCCTTGATTTCTAAAGCAGTCCAAAGGAAGGAAATTCATGGCATTAAAATTTGCAGGAGCTCTCCGACCTTATCTCACCTATTTTGCAGATGATAGTATCCTTTTAGCGAAAGCCAATGTTCGCGAATGCTCGGCGGTAGCAACATCTTTAGCTTATATGAGAGAGCATCGGGCCAAAGAGTTAATTTTGACAAGGCAGAGGTTTCTTTCAGCAAAGGGGTACCACAGGCCACACGACAAGAGATTCTGAAGCTTCTAAGAGTTAATAAAGAGGAGCGTCATTCCAAATACTTAGGTTTACCAACCATTATTGGTAGATCTAAGAATGAGGTGTTTTATAAAGAGCGGGTTTGGAAGAAAATCCAGGGTTGAAAGGAAAAGCTTATGTCTAGAGCAGGAAAGGAGGTTTTAATCAAAGCTGTAGTTCAAGCCATCCCCTCCTACATGATGAGTATCTTCAAAACTCGCGATGGCATTATAGATGATATTCACTCAATGCTTGCCCAATTTTGGTGGGGTTCGTCTACAGATTCGAAGAAGACTCACTGGCATAGTTGGGCTAGCTTATATCGACCGAATAAGAATGGAGGTATGGGCTTTAGGGATCTCAAATGCTTCAACCAAGCACTGCTGGCGAAACAAATATGGAGGCTGCACAATAATTCGAATCTCTTTCTATCCTCTGTAATGAAGGCCATATATTACAAAAATAATGAAGTCCTTGATGCGAGAAGGGGTTTTGACCCGAATTTGGCGTGGAGGAGTATATGGGGTGCAAAAAACATTCTCTTAGAAGGCTTGGCTTGGAGAGTTGGTACGGGAAGCTCAATAAATGTGAAGCGTGACAATTTGATAGTTGTAGAAGGACATATGGAGCGCCCTATTTTTCTAAATGATGATGCCACTGACTTTGAAGTTTGGCACCTCATTGATCATGAAGGTAGAACATGGAAGACTGACTACCTCCGTACTATCTTCGAACATCCTCTTCATCCCAATTGCTCCTACTGTCAGAGATGACAAGCTGTTTTGGAGGCTCTCCAAGGATGGTAATTACACCGTGAAGTCGGGTTACTAGCTAGGATAGGGGGGTCCTCAGGAGAATGTCACTAATGATCACAGTGGTCTATGGAAGAAGATATGGAGCTCTCATTGGCCACCAAAGCTCAAACATTTCCTATGGCGAGTTTGTAAAAGTTCACTCCCGGTCAACGCGGTTTGTCACTATAGACATATGACCGATTCCCCTCTATTTTCGAGAAGCTGTGCTGAAAATGAGACGGTGTGTCATGCACTACTGGATTGCCACAAGGTGCGCCATATGTAGCAAACTCATCCTCTTTTTCATCTTGTTCGTGACGCACCTAGAACCTCCTTCTTGGATATGCTTCAATGGATTATAGCGCACTGCTCCAATGATGATCTTGCATATGTTTGCTCAACCATGTGGGCAGCCTGGTTTTGTAGAAACAAGGAGGTCATGGCTGGTACTAACTATGATGCACACAAAACAACCATATCTTTTGCAAAGTTGCTGTCAGACTTTCAAGGATACTCGCACAGGATCAGCGTTTCCCATCCCCTACGGGTGCTGTCATTTCAACAGTGGGAACCCCCTCTCGAAGGATAGGTTAAAATCAATTTTGATGCCCATGTTGGTACGACATTACGGAGAGGTCTGGGTGTTGTCATTCGGGATCACAATGGTAAAGCATTACTTACGGGTACTAAGTACGTGGAAGCTAATTGGAGTGTGCAAATATCTGAAGCGGCTGCTGCCTTGTTCGCCCTCGAGCTAGCTAGGAGAATGGGGTATGAATATGTCCATTTAGAGGGAGACTCATTGATGGTGATCAACGCCATTACACAGGAGGAAAATGGTTCGACTCACATACATTTGCTGCTGGATCAAATTGTCGAATTAGCTGATATTTTTTCTGGTTTTGTTTGTAGCTTTGTACGTAGGAATGGGAATACTGTTGCCCATATGGTTGCTAGGTGGGATACCGGGAATGCCCATGAAAAGATATGTATGAAACCTTTCCCACCAAGCCTCTTAACCTTGCTGGATCTTGATCTTGCTTAATAATATTGCCGCAGATTATCTTCAAAAAAAAAAAACTTATGTCATAGTTAGTTTTCCGTGCAACATAGTGTTTTTTACAATTAATTGTTTTGGCTCAATCGTGACCTTATATAATACTTTTTTCTTATTCTATTTATTTCACATAGTGATTAATCTAGGAAGAAATTTTATGCGGGAAGGGTTGATCCAAAAGTAATAAAATATAATTTGAAAAAAAAATAAAATGATAAAAAAAAAACACAAGCTCCTCTTATAATTTTATTTATAGTTATCTTTTAAAAGCCGTCATTTCTTATCTTCAATCTCATAAAATCTATGCATTTTTCTTCCGCGATTCTCGCATTTTTCTTCCGCGATTCTCGCTTTATTTCTTCAATTATTTGTTTATTCTTCAACCTTAATTTGCAGTTAATGTTTTTTTTGTTCATTTACAAATATTTTTAGTGTTTTATCATAGTGGTTTATACAGGTTTTATAAACTGTGTAGATTTTACATGGATTAAAGTAAGTGTTTACAAGTGTTAATGTAGAAGTTTATGATTTATAAAGTCGATTTGTTCATGAGCGGGCTACCCGTCACGCTCGATCCACGCGATTTGAAAAATAGGCAGGTAGCGCCACAAAAATAATACACACGGGTTAACTTGTTCGCATTCTTATTTTATAAATATATAACTTTTCTAATTTTTATTTTACGAGATTGAAAATTTTATGCTTTATTAATTGATTTTTTTCTTTTATTTTTGTTTAAGGCATTCTTTTGAGTTCGTTGTAATTATGAGTTGCATATAATTTAAGTACAATTTTTTTTTTTTCTATTTTTCTAATGGTATCAACTTAACTTTGGATAATGTATTATTGTATTATTTTATTTGTTGTTTTATGACTTTACTTTAGACTTTGTATTTTTTTAGTTTTTATAATGGTAATGCTCGTGACCAAATCACATTTCTAAGTCGACAATGTCATTTTTTTTCGTCGTTTACTTAAATATAAAATAAAAAACCCATTTGCCTGCAAGTCCTGCCCTCATAGAAAGAGGGAGACACTACAAAAAAGCTGTAATGGACACATTCTGTCGCCAAGCGTGGCTACGGGATGGAGACAGGAGAGAAATTTCCCATTGACTTGACCCACTATTAATTGAGAATCAGAGAATGTAGATAGTACTTTCGCCCCAGCTTCATAGCATATCCTGAGCCCCAAGAGAAGTGCTTCATATTCTGCTTCATTATCTGATGCCACGAACTCAAACATAACTTCCCTTTCCATGCAAACTCCGGCAGATCACAAGATGAGAAGGCCTGCTCCACTAGTAGATTTGGTGAAGGAACCATCTATGAATAACTTCCATTCTTGATTAGGTTCAAGAGGGTTTGGAATGGTAGTTTCCACTATGAAGTCAACCAAAGATTGGGCTTTTATTGCAGTTCGCGGCTCACACTCAATTCCAAAGTTCGCTAATTGGTTGGCCTAATCAGAAACACAGCTTGAATGATTTTTCCCTTCTAGGATCATTTTCAAAGGCTGGTTGGACCTTACTACAATCTGGTGTGATTGGAAGTATGGTTTTCAGCTTTCTACTAACCATCACTACGGCAAACATAACTTTTTCCACCTCAGTGTAGTTACCCTCTGAGCCACGGAAGGCGTGACTGATGTAATAGAAGGAAGTGTTTTCTTTTCTCTTTCCGCAATTAATACTCCTGATAATGAGTATTCGGAGATACAGACATACAACACCAACGTTTCCCTGATGATAGGTGATACCAATTTGGGAAGGGAGGCAAAGTATTCCTTTAGTTGATTGAAGGATTCCTCGGCTTCCTCCTTCCACTCAAATTTTGCCTGTTTGGGGGTTTTGAAGAAGTGAGAGCATTTATCTGCTGACTTTTACATAAATTTTCCAAAGGCAGCTACGCAGCCAGTTAGTTTTTGAACTTCCTTGACTGAGGTGGGTGACTTCATGTTCGTTATTACTTGGATTTTGTCTGGGTTAGCTTCTATACCCCTTTCATCTACTAGGAAGCCGAGGCATTTCCCTCCAGTGACCCCAAATACACACTTCTCAGGATTAAGTCGCATTTGGTTGTTACGGAGGGTCACGAATGTCTCCCTTAAATCTGCGGCATGTTCTGAGGCGTGATTGCCTTTTGTGATCATGTCATCCACACAGACCTCTAGGTTCCAACCTATCTGAGATTGGAAGACTTTGTTGACCATCCTTTGATACGTGGCTCCGACGTTTTTTAAACCAAAGGGCATGGCCTCATAGTAGTATACACCGGTATTCGTGAGGAAGGCCGTGTGAGACTTATCATTAGGGGCTAAAGGGATTTGATGATAACCCGCATTGGCGTCCATGAAGCTCAGCAAGGCGTGGCCAGCCATGGAATCTACCAGCCTATCTATCTTGGGGAGAGGATAATCATCTTTAGGGCATGTTTTGTAGAGATATGTGAAGTCGACACACATCTGCCACTTCCCATTTGGCTTTCTTATAAGGACGACATTATATAGTTAGTCAGAATACTTGTATTCTTGGATGAACCCGGCTTTCCACAATTTTTCGACTTCCTTTTTTGCTACTTCAATCCTTTATTTCCCTTGATGGCGCAACTTTTGCTTGACCGACTTATAACCATGTTAGGCTTGTGGCACATGACATTGGGGGGTATACCGGGCATTTCTTCAACAAAGTAAGCAAAGATATCACGGAACTCTACTATGGTGGCCAAGACATCGCGTCTCACTACGTCTGGAAGATTCCTGCCTATCTTGATCTTCTTGCCTTCAAACACCTCTACCTCTTCATATTGTTTGGCATGTTGAGGTTTTGCAGGAGTGTTGATGATATCGGTGTAAACACTCATAACAAAAGAGGGTTCTTATTTTTCTTCGTTTGGAAGGAACTTCAGCTGTGGCCTCCTGTTTGAGAGTGTTAATGAGACATTGTCGAGCCGTGACTTGATCTCCTTTCAGTATCCCCACCTTGCCATCATCTTGTTCGAATTGTAGTAGCAATTAGCGTGAGAAAATTGCTGCTTTGAGCTTGTTGATGAGGGGGAGTCCCATGATTGCATTGTAGGGGAACTTTAAATCGACCATGGTAAACCGGATGGGCATGGTTTTTTAGTGATCTCTTTCCCCTACTCAAACTGGGAGTGTGAAAGTGCCTAGGGGCGTGACTTGATTGCCTCCAAATCCAATCAACAGTTTATCTAGTGGTTGGAGGTGCTTTTCTTCAAACTTCATCTGTCGGAGGCATTCCATAGTGATAAGATCGGCAGTGCTCCCGGTATCCACCAATACTCATTTTACCTTCATGTGCCCAATTTTAATTGACACCACCAATGGATCAGTATGAGGCTTCTGCAATGGCTGGGAGGTCGCGACATCAAATTTCATGACGGCCCTTGAGGATGTAGTCTTTGGTGGCCCTTTGAGCAAGGTGTGAACATTATCTTTAGCGGCACGGATAATGGGATAGTCTTCTGAATAACCTCTGCAAATCATATGGATAGTTCCTTGAGTGTTGGAACTTTCCTTCCTAGTTTCCTCCCTCCTAGGAGGTCTTCGTCTTTGATTCCAGATTCACCTTTCCGCGTCGTTTCTTGTGTTGTATTCCTTCCTGACCACAAATCGTTCTAACTTCCCTTCGTCAGCAAGTTAGCCCAGGATGCGCTTGAGTTCACGACATTGGGCTAAGGTGTGACCATGCTCCTTATGGTAGTCACACTAGAGGTTGAAGTTGCGTTAATCGAAAGGGGTGGTAGTAGGAGGTGGAGTCGACAATTCATCTCGGATAATAAAGAAGATATCCTTTCGATTACTATTAAACAACGGGCCATTGCCTCTGTCCATCAAGTAATGAGTTCTCGGCCATTCTTCCGCGGTGTAGACATTTCTCGATGGTGGAGGTCCCATACCAGAAGGGGGATCAGGACACCGTGGTACATAATTCCTTTCCTTTATAGAAGAATAATCTTCCATATTTCTGGAGGAATGGTGAGGTGGTAGTGGATCCTTCCTTTCTGCTTTCCGCTTCTTGGGGTCATGTGCCTGACATATCTCAGAGGCCATGAGATAGCTTTGACATTGCTTCATGGCCTCCGCATATGTCTTCACTTGACTTTTCACCAATTGAAACTTCAGCTTTTGGGCCTTTATATCGTTAATTAGGGCATTCAAGGCGACCGACTCCTCTAATTCCGTAACTTCCAGCACAACCTCATGAAATTTCTTCAGGTATGAGGATATGGACTCTCCTTCTTGTTGTATTACACTGAGCAAGTGGAGGTTAGATTTTTCTTGTCTTCGGGAGGCTACAAAGTGACAGAGAAACTTGTCTTCGAGTTGTGCGAGGGTATGAATCGTCCCGGTGGAAAGTGAGGTGTACCATGTCAACGCAACTCCTGACAGAGTCGTACGGAAGAATTTACATAGTAGTATCGGTTCTGCGGTATATAGTAGGATCAGGTTTTTGTATGCCATTATGTGTTCTTCTAGACAAGTATAGCCATCAAAGGCCGCCATATTTAGGACTTTGATTTTTGTTGGATTTGGTGAGACTATAATCTTAGCGGTAAGCGGGGAGTTTATCAGCATAGGGGTCTCTGAAGGACCTTCTTGGTTAAACTCCTGCTGCTGCTTCACAACCGGATTCTCATAGTGACTGGAACCGGTGAGGGAGGTCTTTCTCCTTTCTTCCCGTTTTCTGTCAATCAAGGATTGAACACTTTTAGATAGTTTTTGCCTCTTCTCCTCTAGTAATGTACAGGCATCGCGAGAGGTTGTTTTGGATTACCTTTCTTGTGAGTCTTCTCTGCTAAAGCTCTGGTGCATTTTTGACATCTCACGCGTCCTCTTGTTCCTCCTACAAGAGTGCGACATCCCGATGTTCTTACTTCGAGATCCCAGATGACGTGAATTGTTTTGGATTGGATTCATTTGCTGTTGGAGGTTTTTTTATCTGATTTGCCATATCGTCCAGGGTTCGTTGTTGAGTAGGGTTATTGGTAATGACGGCGCAAAGTTGCTCTGAGAAGGTAGCGACAAGGTTTTGTGCTAGTATGTCCAGATCACGACGGGTCACGACTTGATAATTAGCCAGACTTTTTGTAACTCTCCCCACAGATGGCGCTAAACTGTTTTGGTATGGAAACTTGAATCGACAATAGAACTTCCGAACACCTGACGATGAAGTGTTGTTGAAGCTCAATTGTCTTTAAGTTGTAGTGGAAAAATTTCACCTCTTTCACCTATGATCTTGCACACAACAAGTTAGCCTCGCCTGAGGGTGATCTCCCGGAAAACCTCTCCGACGCTCAAGTCAGATGGATGGACGAAGTAATCAATAATTGAGAACGGGTATGAAGGAGTTTTGATGGGAATTCGAAGGATCCTATAGTTGTTGGGAGATCACAGAATGTGATTGAGTAGTGTGTAAATGAAGAAATGAATGACTTGGTCTTTAGGATTGTTGGTGGATTTCTTATATAGGAGAAGGAGGAGTAGTTACTTCCAGGAGAGGGGAAGAGATAATGGACATCATGGGAAAAAGTTATTAATAATGGGTAGTTATTTGTCTGGTGGTTAAGTAAGGTAGTTATGAAATTGAGTAAAAGCCCCTTTGACTGATAATCAAGGTCAACTGAATAAAGAGTATACAGGTGACATTATTAAATAACAAATTAATTAAATAAATAACATAAATAAATGTTACCATGACAACTATCTTAAACATCAACATTGGTACTTATTTGTCGGTTTCTTTGTCTACTCAATAATGACAATTAATTTTTATAAAACATTTGATCTCTTGACTTAAGAAACAAATGAATTGATATGTAGTCATTTTGTTCTATTACATAGAACCTATAAGTTTTGCTATGAATAGCATAACCTATAAAAAATGCATTTTATCCCTACAACCTCAAACTTTAAGACAACTTAAATCTGGTTTTCTTTGTACCAAAGTTCATAAGCAGACTCCTTATTAGTTCTAGTTGGAACCCGTTTGAAAATCTGACAAGCCGTCAACGTTGTTTCACTCCAAAATCCTTCACTCAAGCTTAAGTAGAATAACATAGAATTAACCATCTCTTGTAGAGTAAGGTTTTTCCTCTCCGCCACACCAGTTGATTGTGGTGCGTATCCGGTGGTGGTTTCATGTACTATACCCATTGAAATAAAATAAGATGGGTCATAATATTCACCTTTTTGTCGGTTCATAACAATTTAAGTTTACTACCATCATATTTCTACTTCACTTGGAAAAATCAGCAATAAAAGAAATGACATACTTCTTATTTCCCAATAAGGATCAAAAATAAAAGTTACAAAGATCACTATGTATTAAGTCCATAATTTTGGATTTTTTTTGATACATTCAAATGGTGTACTTGTGGACTTATTTAACATGCACATTTTGCAATTTATAGACAATTTCGAGCACATAGGATCAATTCAAGTTTATATATAAAAGCAATTTTATCACAGTTAACATATCCTAGTCTTAAATGCCACAAATAATGCAAATCATAATCAACCTTTTTATTACTAGAATCAAGTGCAACATCACAAACAACATCTTTATTTAAATTCAAAGACAATTTAAAAGGACTATTGCATAGACTAGCAAGTCCTAGAAACAAATTATTCTTGGAAATAATACTCCTATCCGCTTTAAGTACTAGTTTGTAGCCTAATAGATTTAAAATTGGACCCGAAACAAGATTTCTACTAATTTCGGGTGAATAATAAACATCTCTTAGAACTAAGAGATTCCCTGAAGTAAATAATAATTCAACTTATCCTTTACCTTAGACCATGATGGGGGCATTGTTTCCCATAGAGAGATGCTCTCCGTCAAGTAACTTACATAAGGTTTTGGACCATATTGTAGAGTAATAAATAAGTCTCAAAGCCCCCAAATCGATCCACCAAGACAAAGTATCATCATGCATAACATCAAAGTTAGTATTCATGGAAGAAAAATTCAACGGAAAACTTTTAATCAAAATTGCATGATTACCTTGATTCAGAGGGTTTTTGCCTGTAGAAGCTTGGCCACCGTTTGCCTTCTTTTGCTTGTTCGTGAAAGAAGCAATTCTTCTTTTAGTGTTCGGGCTTGCCACACTCCCAACATCCCCTTTCACCGGCGTTGGTAGAAATTTTGGCCTTCCCCTGGAAAGATGCATATTTCTTTCTCTTTTCCCTGGAATGGGATAGTTTCCCCTCCGCAACCATGTTGATAGTACCAACATTTGGATTTTCACCCTTTCGATTCTCTTGAATCCTTATGTTATATTCAACAACTATATGTTGTCCAAAATCAGATAGTGTAATCTATTGTCTCTTATTCTTTAAAGCATATCTAACATCTTCCAAGAAGGAGACAACTTATCTATAATTCATTCTTTATAGTTCATGAATGATCAATAACAAGGCAACTCTTAACCATCTTATAAGAAAGAAAATTACTTGCAAGAATTTCTTGAAGCTAGCATCCTCCGAGATATATTTTATATCCAAAATTTCCCATAAGTCCTTAGCGGACACATGGTATTGGTAGCTGTCAAAAATCAAATCTTGTATCCTATTGAGAATGTGTCCCCAGCAAATGAAGTCATCATTTTACCATTTGTTCCTTTTTCTTGTTTGTTTCAAGGTTTTAATTTGTTTTCCTCCTCTGATTTAGGGGTGCTAATAATGTAGTCCACGTTCAAGGTAGTGAGAAGGATCTTCATTTTGGTTTTCCAACGTTGAAAATTTACACCAGCAAACTTCTTCAACTTAGCGAAATTGGACGTTAGTTCTTTGATACTTTCCATCGGGAAGAAAAGTACCACAAAAGATTATTACAAAATAATAATGCGAAATAAAAACTTCTATTTGGAGGAATTTCTATTTCCACTTTGTTGATGGCTAAAACGAAAAAACGTAAACGACTACACTAAAATGAACATGAAAATGTTTTTGTAAAGAAGACCGTTACCCGAAAACTCAATACAAGTTGTAGGCGTGTGCTCACTTTCCTTTTGTGATATATCCCTTATAAAGGTACATGGTTTTGAACTTAGAACTTCACAACGAGATACAAACAACTCAATATACCCTTAGTACTTAAGATGTATAACTTGACAATAATGTGTTTGAATGAATGCAAGGATAAGAGAGTATTATGAAAAGTGTGTGAGTATCTTTCACCCCAAGGCCCTCTTTTATACTACTCATAGCATACCAAGGAGTCAATGGACACTTAATATCATTGATGATCAAGCTAATGACTATTCCTCAATACACTAGTGGAAAAAACCTCAAAGGCTGCGGTTTTTAGGCCCCTAAAGGCTGCGAGTTTGGACCCAAGCACTTGTGGTAGCAGCTGATAGTAATAAACAATGGCTGCTGTTAAGAAACGCAGCAAGAAAAATTGTTATTGGTCATGGTTTTGCCTCGTCCGCATACCAATAATGTGAATTTCACAAACCCAATTTTAAGATTATTGGTCAGGCAGGGTACCCGTCCAGCACCATTGTTATGTTTTTTTAAAATTTTTTTTTTGTTTTATTGATATTTGTATATATTATCCTAATTATAAAATAATAAATATTTAACAATAATAAACCATCTATAATCACCATTAACTATCACCAAAATAATATATATATATATATATATATATATATATATATATATATATATATATATATATATATATATATATATAATATACATAAATAATTTAGTCGTTTGTCACTTGTGCTCTGATTGGCTGTGACATCGGCTGTGATTTCAGCTGTGATTTTTTCCTTGAGTCGTTTCTCTACTTCATCAAGTGATGGCATCGTTCTGGATTGAGTAGCAACGCACTCATTGCGGAATGCCTTCCTTACTTCACGCGACCTCCTTTGCCGACTACCCCTTGATGGTCTTTCCCTAAGACCATATGCAATGCATCAACATTGCCTCTTGGGGTGAACTCCCCCGTAGCTTCTTTTTCCTTCCAGCCCATCTGTTCAAATAAAAATGCTCAATTAGTTTAAGTATATAACAAATCAAGAATACACTTAAATAATATGAAAACTCACCACAGCATCCGCAATCTTCTTCGTTCCTGGATCAGAAATGGTAAAGTTACCACTTTCATCTCGAGCATGAAGCCCGCAGATAACCCGCACCATCGAGTATTCACTGATCGGAGGTACGTAGATGAGTTCTGGCGACTCGATGGGTATAATCCCAAGATCCACCTACTCTTTCGCCTCATCGTATGTTCTTGGGCCCATGTGATGGTAAAACTTCCTTTTCTTTGCTGACTCGTAAGCTTTACCATGTTTTTCCTAATTAATCAACATAAGTCAAATGTCATATATTATTAGTTTAATAATTAAATCAAAAGAAGTAAATTAAAATGAAAAGCTATAATATGGAATACTTACAAGTTCGTTGGGAGTTTTTTTTTGGCAACAAACGCCTGCCATTCATTCTTCGATAAGTTCGTCCATATCTCATACGGCATCTTTGAATGTGCTTCTTCTCCACCTTCGTTTCCCGTTTTGACCTTCTTGGTCTGACGGTGACTCTTCTTTGTGATCCAGCGAGCTACGAGCTTGGATTTGAAATCTCTGAATCTTTCAGCAACAGCTGAAAGAAAAATACTCTTCTTTTCTTCGTGGTGCTCGATGTGAAAAAGATTCTACAAAAGAAAATTATAATTAGTAATTAATGTCAATTCAATTAATTTTAAAATGAAAGTAATGAATAAAATACTAAAGTTGCTTACCATAGTATCATTCCATAGTGAGTTCTTCAAACCCTCTGGCACCTCGTTCCACGCGTGCAATATGGAAATCTTGCGAATAGATAGGCCTACTTGTTTTCCATATTGCCTACGTCACTTTCCATATGGCTGACCCAATGCGTTGTATTCGAGGTGCATAGGGTACGTGACTTTGAGGTTTTTCGTAGGATCTCGCCCTTTTCTTGTTGTAGTAGGAGCGACAATGACCATATCATTAACTAGAGGAGCATCATCAGCCGATTGCTCGTATCTAACAAGTGCGTCGTTATCCTCATTGGCATGATCATCATCATTTATGTCATTTTCCTTCGTCGGATCATAGTCCTTATCCGACTCACTATGAACCACGTCGTCCAAAGTCTCAATCTCGGGCACAATTTCGTCTCTGAAAAGATGCATTGTAGATAAAGTACCTGAAAGAATTTGAATAGAAATACATTAGAACATGTTTGAGCTTCAACACAATTTGAATAGAAATACATTAAAAACGCAACTTAACACTTAATTTCAAGCATATGACAATTATTTTCGATTCTAACTACTTCAACACAATAATATATACCAAATAGTGTTGTGTGCCAAGTTTCATGCATAACAAACCAAGTTTAAGCTATTTTACACGCGAAAGTGGCAAAAATCCTTCAAAACCGTTAAAAACGCAACTTAACACATCATTTCAAGCATATGACAATTATTTTCGATTCTAACTACTTCAACACAATAATATATACCAAATAGTGTTGTGTGCCAAGTTTCATGCATAAAAAACCAAGTTTAAGCTATTTTACGCGCGAAAGTGACAAAAATCCTTCAAAACCTTAAATAATTCATACCTTGTGAATCAATTAATTAAAATATATTCCTTCCGTGTGATCTACACGCATATAACCAACATCTTCATCATCTTCATTCACCGATTTTGGATTGATAAAGGGTGGGGAGTCTTCAAAAGCATGATATTCTTCCTCATCCTCAACATCACCTATACCAAGGATACTTCTTTCTGAACACAATAGACCATTTTTATCGAAGGTCTTCAATGTAAAATACTTGGTGGCTTGTGGCTAGTATGAATGGCTCCTCACTATCAGCAAACGCATCCAAGTGTACAAGAGTGAATCCACAAGGGTCGCCATTTTAACGATCGCCGACATTATCCACTATTTTGCAGATACGATAACTTCTTATCTTGACCCTCAGTCCAAAATGTGAACCCATTAGCATCGTAACCCTCATATTTGTTGACATCGTCACGAGGACCAAAAGCTAACCACTTAATAATTTCAGATACACCCTTTAGGTCTTCACATATTACTCGATTATGAAACCAATCAATAAACGTCTTGTTATGCAACTGCATCAATGCCCTATCACCTTTAGAAGGATATTTTGAGCGCAATATATCAAAATGCTCATTCAAAAAAGGATGAACTTCTGAAATATGATGCAACACATACAAGTGTGCTTGTAGAAGACTATTCGGAGAAGGTGTGATTGTTTTGGAGCCAATTGTTCTTTTTCCTTCAAGTCTTCCTTCATGTCGAGAGCTGGGAAGTCCAATAGGCTTTGCCATAGCCATATACTCGGCTATAAAATTACCAATCTCATCGCTTACAGTGCCTTGAATCATACTCCCCTCTGGTTGTGCTGGATTCCTCACTTTGTTTTGTAAAACACCCATGTGTCTCTCAAAAGGATAACACCACCTTAAAAAAACCTGGACCCAAAGCTTGATTTCACGAACGAGATGGACAATAAGATGAACCATTATGTCAAAGAAATAAGGTGGAAAATACATCTCAAACTTGCATAAAGTTACAATCACGTCGACTTGAAGAACATCAAGTTTAAAGGGATCAAGAACTTTACTACAAATTGTGTTGAAGAACGAACATAACTCGGTAATAGCATATCTCACATGTTTTGGCAATATTCCACGTAGTGCAATCGGTAAGAACACTTGCATCATTACATGGCAATCGTGAGATTTCATGCTTCCCAACTTCAACTCACCATTTAGGGTCACAAATTTGTTCATGTTGGATGAGTACCCAGACAGAACCTGAATGCCATACAAAGACTCATAAAAGGCCCGCTTCTCTGCTTTGGACAATGTGTAGCAAGCTGGAGGCAAGTAAAATTTTTCACTACTCATCTTCTTCTTACCGACCTTTCCCTTGCTACTACCACCAACTTCATCAGCTCTTTCTCTTTTCTTACTCACCTTAACCTGTGCCCACAACTCCGGAAGAATACCCTTACAATCAAAGTAATATCACACGGCCTTATTATCCTTTGTCTTACCTGAAATGTTCATGAGAGTCCCGAGTATGGCATCGCATACATTTTTCTCTATATGCATAACGTCAAGACAATGCCTAACCTGTAGATCTCTCCAATATGGAAGTGTCCAAAAGATTGAATTTTTTTTCCACAGACGGTCTTCAACCCCTTGTACTTGCCCTATTTTACCAAATACAGTCTCAACCCCCTTAACCTGTTCGTAAACCTCATAACCGGTCAACGGTCGACGAGCTACACGGTCCTCAACCTCCCCGTTGAACATCTTCTTCTTCTTACGGTATTGGTGATCTCGTGGGAGGAACTTTCGATGGTTCATGAATACATGTTTGCACTTAGGAATCCACGTGGATTCCATGTCATTAATACATATTGGGCACGCTTTCTTCCCTTTGTTCTTATACCCTGATAAGTTTCCATATGCCGGAAAATCGTTAACGGTGCATAAAAGCATTGCACGCAAGGTGAACTCCTCATTAGCATATGCATCAAACACGAAAACTCCTTCATCCCACATATTTCTCAAATCCTCAACGAGAGGTGCAAGATATACATCTATGTCATTGCCAGGTTGCTTAGGACCCGAGATAAGAAGGGAAAGCATAATGTACTTACGCTTCATGCACAACCAAGGTGGCAAATTATAGATCACTAAAAGTACCGGCCAAGTACTATGTTGATAACTAAGATTGCCAAATGGGTTCATTTCATCCGTGCACAGTCCGAGCCTTAAATTACGAACTTCATCCCCAAAAGTCTTGTGCAACCTATCAATACTCTTCCACTCCGGAGAATCGGATGGATGTGTGAGCAAGTGATCTTTCTTCACCCTATCTGCATGCCACCTCAAATTTAACACATCTTTCTTTATAGAAACAAACGCTTGAATCTAGGTATTATTGGAAGATACCACAATACCTTAGCCGGGGACCCTTTAGCATCCCGAGCCCCTTTATGCTTGTAACGCGATAACCCACACCTAGGACACTCTTCTAAGTTCTCGTTTTCATTCCGATACAATACACAATCATTTAGACACGCATGAATCTTCTGGTACTCTAACCCGAAAGGACACATTAGGTTTTTGGCATAGTATGTCGACTTTGGAAGTTCATTTCCCTCAGGAAGCATCTCACCTAACGCTTCTAATAACATTGTGAAACTAGTGTCACTCAAATTGAATTTTGAGTTAATGTTGAAAATTGTCAAAACTGCTGTAAGTTTGGTAAACTTTGTACGTCCAGGATACAAAGGCTTTTGAGAAGCCTCTGTCAACAAGTCAAATACACGAGGACGTTTTCTTAACTCATCCTCGACTCCCTCCATCATCTCATCAACACGATCCACATCCTCATCGACATTCTCTTCATCAACACGATCCACTACATCCTCATTGACATCGGCCACATTATTGACATCCTCAACAACACTCTTTTCCTTGTAAACTCCCTCCTCACCATGCCAAACCCAAACATGATATTGAGACCTAAACCCACATCGAAGTATGTGCTCCCTAAGGATATAAATACTATCTACCTTTGATACATTGCCACAATTGACACATGGGCAATAAAAACCAACTCCCCCCGTCCTAACTTGATGTTCAACCGCAACACTACAAAATTCTAATACGCCATCAATAAATTCTGACGATTCAATGCTTCCATACATTCAAGAATGATGTTTTGTCATCCTAAGTGTGATTATTTAATTCAAAACAAAATTAATACACATTACATACATAAATATATATATACTTAACCCTAGATAACCCAAATTCACCATATTTAACGTTCTTATTATTTTAATTATTCAAATTATGTATATTTTAATTAATTAACAAACTAAGTACATAAGTAAACTATTGTGATTATTCATACATAAGTAAACTACATACATAATTAAACTACATACATAATAAATCAAACTACATACATATATATACATAATAAACTACATACATAATTAATTAACAAATTAAACAACTAAACAAAATAAATTAAACAACGTACATAAGTAAACTACATACATAAAACTTATAAATTAAACAACTTAAACAACTAAACAAAATAATCAACAAACTAATTATAACATCAACCCATAAAAATATCAAATATAAAACTTCATAGTTGAATAGAAATTTACCTTAACTAATAAGATATGATAATGGTGTGCTCTACAATTAGGTACCTACAATGAAAACCAAAAACAAAATTAGTATAATTTGAATAATTAAGCCCTAAAATAATATAAAACTTGAAGAACTAACTTCGTGGGGTTTAATTATAACAACAAGTCTTTTATGTACATTCAAAGTTTCAAACTATGTCCAATAATACAAATTAAATGAATAACAAAACCAAAGCTCTTCAAATTTCCATTATTCAAACCAAACAACCAAATCAAATTATCAAAAAACAAAATAGACATAGTATTTACCCCGAAAGATGTGGAACATAGCAAATCAATGTGATGGAACACAAATTAAAAGAGAGACAAAGAATTAACCCAAAAATGGCATGAGCTAACCTTGGGGAATAAAATCAAAACCCGCAAAAATGAGCCAACTTTGTGGAATAAAATCAAAACCTGCGAATAAAGCCAAAAAATCAACAATTAATTACTTGAGTTTTGAAGAAATCAACCCAAAAAATCAACAAAAAATAGTTGAAAAGGAAAAAAAATTGAAGAAATCAAGACCTAATAATCAACTGGGATCTTAACTGTAAGCAACGAAAATGGGTTTTTTTTTGTAGAAGTCGACAAACGAAAATGTACAGCAACAACAAGTCGTTTTTTGAATGATGAACCAAATGAAGAAGAAGAAGTAGCAAGTCGTTTTTTGAATGATGAACAGTACCAGCAAGTCGTTTTTTAAATGATGAACAAAATGAAGAAGAATAGCTTGAAGATTGAAGCAACTTTCGTTGAGTTTGAAGAAGATTGAAGCAACAAGATTGAAGAAAATCGCAATAAGGAAGACGAAGGCAAATCAAACAGTAGGTTTTTAGAGATGAACGTTATAATAGGCGGAATTTTTTAATTTTATTCATAAGGTATTGGCTGCGGACAGAGCAACAACTGCAGCCATTGGGAGTTTTAATGGAGTATTGGCTGCGGACAAGGGTATAACCGCAACCTTTTCCCTCTTTTTTTTACCTAATTTTTATTAATCTTATTAGCTACGTACACCTCTTAACCGCAACCATTAAGCCGCAGCCAATAGCTTTTTTTCCACTAGTGATATTATATTTATTGTGGTATTCATGAGCATTATTCCGTGCTTAAAACATCTCATAACATCAAAATAAGAAGTGAACAAGAACACGAAAAAACACAACAAAACCTGGACAACAGCCATAGCCGAGTCGGCTTTGGTGCGCCTCCACAGGAAAGTTGAGTCAGCTTTTCCTGCTGACTCAGTTTTCTATTTTGTCTTTTATCTTTCTCTTTGACCCCCTTTGGACCTTGTATTTATAATGCACTTTGTCCTACTATTATTTGTAATACCTGGTAATATTTCTTAGGATTAATATATACTAAATGTCCAACAGATGTGAGGATATTGAATAGAGGAAGAATGAAACAAAAAAAGAATGTTGCTGCAATATTTCAACTTTTCACCGACAAATACTCTCAACGGAGTCGAATGTGGAATCAAATTGTTATAATAAAACTTTGCTCAATGTAACAACATAAATAGTCCTACAATCACAATTTAACAAATCTTTCTTTTAATTTAATTTGTAGTATTTTATTCCTGTTAATCTATTTTTCCGTATTTTGATTTATTATTATTCTTTATAAAGATTTTGTTGAGATTTAGAGCATGTAGGACATTATCCAAGGCTTAGGACAATGTACAAATGCATAGACTAAGCATTAACGTAACAACGGAACCAAAAAAAAGAGCAAAGGCAAGATGCTCGTTCGAGCATGTGTGTGCTCGTTCGAGCAAGGGTGTGCTCGTTCGAGCACTTTGTGGCTCGTTCGAGCACTGGCTTGTGGGTGGGTCAGAATGCTTATGATCTTTCTGTTTGATGTTTTTGGGGTTTGCTCGTTCGAGCACTTTGAGTGCTCGTTCGAGCACTATCGAATTTTCGAGGCAGAAACTTTCTGGAAGCTGTTTTATGAACTGCTCGTTCGAGCACTTATAGTGCTCGTTCGAGCACTTATAGTGCTCGTTCGAGCACTTATAGTGCTCGTTCGAGCACTTTGGAACAGTGTGTTTGTTCATGAAATGAAGGTACGTTTCATGGAACAAAATGTTGTTATGGGCGGATGTTTTACATCATTAATGTCAGGTAACCACCAGATATTGTTTGGATGGATCCATGTGACACTTCAACTCTATAAATAAGAGTGAGTGCATGGACACCAAATCACTTCTTACTTGAATAAAATTTCTGTCATCTTTCTCTCATTTCTCTTGATTCATAAAGAAGAGTAATTAACTTCTTTATTGTTTTCTGATTTCATTTTCTATATAAACATATTTTTGTTTAGTTCAATCGATTTGTACTAGTCGGTTGATGTGATTGATTGTATCTCATTGTGAATTTCCGGTCTCATAACCCAAGTACCTTTGTGGGGGAAATATCACAAAAGGAAAGCTTGTAGACGCCTTCAATCTATATCAAGATTTCTGGTGACATTGTGTTGCAATCTTATCTTGTCTACGGTGTTCCTTTTGGTTCGTGGTTCATACAAGGAAGGAGTTCGGTGCCATACGCAAAGGAGATACTACATAGATTATATTGTATTGTAGTTATTATTTTGCATTATTACTTTTGTAACAGATTCCAAGTAAATCCTAATTACAATTAATTTTATAGTTCATTATCTATACAACTACAAGAGCAAGAGGAACTACCATTGAGAAAGTTTTAAACGGAGCTTGAATTCACCATGTGCCAAGGTTTTAAAGGAAAGAAAATATTAGGCTAAAGTCATATTTAAAGTCGGATATTCTTTCGAAGTCGAAATCAGGTTAATATGTCTATTTTTTATAGGAAAAATTACCTAGAATAATCCAAACTATTCATAATTTTCCTACAATAATCCCACATATTGATTAACCATGAATAATCCCAGCTTTGAGGGGCATTTTCCTGGAGTAAACCCGGTGACCGGATAACTTGCTATAACAAGTTTTATTTTGAAAAAAAAGATAAATTAAAATAAAATGTCGAAAAAATGTTAAAAAAATATTCATAAAAAATCTATGATTTTTTTTATTATTTAGAATTTTTATGTAAATTTTCAAAAATATTTTCTAATTTTAAATTAATATTAAAATTTTTTTTTTGTGAATTACCTACTATAGCAGGTCATCGGGTTACCCATGTTTACTCTAGGAAAAAACCCCTCAAAGTTGAGATTATTCATGGTTAATCAATAGATGAAATTATTGTAGGAAAATCATGAATAGTTTGGATTATTCTAGGTAATTTTCCCTTTTTTATAAGGTCCAAATGCGGTTGGACCCCCAACTGGAACTCGAATAGTAAACTTAGAATCGGAGTTGGATAACATTTTTCTCAACTCAAATCAAATTATTATCCTCGAATCAAGTCAGATTATTATGTACTGATATGGTAGAGTTAGCCACTACCCGTCACTTAACAATAACATGTGCGTTTGTTGGTGAAACTTAAAAAAGAGTATAAAAAAGGCACCACTAAGCTTTGTATGTAAAATCAAACAATTATATTAGTAAATCATCATAACAAACGGTTCACCAAACTTCATGCCGTTTCCATTGTAATAAATAAATAAGTTGAGGAATCTAATTCATAACTAAGCTTTGTATCAGAAAACAAAAACAGGACAGCTGAGCCTGAATGATGCCGTTATCAGAAGGTAAACTAGCTTCCTAGCTATACATAATTAGACAGAATCCTATGCCTAAAAAAGTCATAATGTTTAATGTACAAAATTCAAATCCAATGGTATGATATTGTCAAGAAACCAACTCAACCAAAAGCTTAAGCTGATGGTTGAGCCCCAGCATATGTTATATACTCTAACACGCCTTCTCACACGAGAGTCCTTTGGGTTAGAAGTGTGGATACAGCACATGCCCTCCTCATACATGGATCTAAATTTTTCACTTTAAATGAGGGGTGGTTGAGATTTGAACCTGTGACCTCTTGTCACTCTGGCTTTTGATACCATGTCAAGAAACCAACTCAACCAAAAGCTTAAGCTGATGGTTGAGCCCCAGGATATGTTATATACTCTAACAAATATACTATATCAAATTATGTAGAAACAAAGAACAATATTGTACCACTTTCTTGGATCGTGTAAATATCTCTGATTTTTGGTGATAAAATGATCAGAGTATTACACTTATATCATAAGTCTTTGTGCTTTACTTCAGTGCCATTAATTAATCATAGTATGAACTATGACCACAACTAAATTATTCAGACCATAAATGGGATGAAGCTGAAATCTAGTGGTTTTGATAAATTTCATTGTACATTTGTGAGTGTTTGTGAGTGATAGGTTAGTGAGAATTAGCCCAATACAAGTTAGTCGCATTCTATGATCATGAACCAAAAATCAATTGACGTGCCCTACTCAGATTCATGTTGCACTTCTTAGGCTTGGGTGTAGAAAAAAGTATGCAAGGGCTTATAGGTCGTTGTCCAGATCATGCGATGCACCACATTGCTCAAGTATAGTGCCAAATGAGAAAGGGCATGCCACTTGTACTAGGTCGTTGTCCACAAACGAGGCCATATGGTTCGAGTTTGGTGTCTATTGAACAAGGGCACATAAGACATACGATTAGGAGGTTATAGAAAATAATTAATATTTTATGTCTACGAGAGACAAAATAGATAAGAGATTGGGCGAAAATATAGTAGGTGAAAGTCATGAATGTGAATAGCAGGTCTCGAGAAATATAGAAATTAGATACATACAATCTAATAAAAAGACTGTAAAATTCCACGTGTCATTTCTATATTGATTTGCCATATAAAATACTAGGTAATACCCGTGCGATGCACGGATTTAAAATATCTTTATACTATTGGATGGTATCTATTAGAAAGATAATTTTATTGGATGGTATCTATTAGTTTTACTTGTTGAAGGTTCAACTTAATTATTATAATAATGAATTACCATCGGATCAACCTACAAATATAATTTTTTCATTATTTTACTTTTATTATTAATTATAATTATAACAATAAATTGCCCTTTTTTTAAAAAAATATAACATATAAATATCATACCAGCATATTCAATTAGCTAATTTTATTTTCAAAATAGAACATGGAGTCAAACTACATGAACCAGAATGCTCGACCTTCTTAAATAAATTTCATAGATGGTGTGAAAAACTTATTTATTATTGATTAAATAAATCAATTACAATGTATTTAGGTATTATTGAGGAAATTAAACAATTTCAATATATACATTCATTAGGTTTAATAATTTCAATGGAAATTCCAATTCCATTATTTAAAATAGGATGGCATCACTATCATATTTTGGAGGGAAAACTTCCTTCTACAAAGTGACTCCTCATAAATTTATAGGTATGATGATGTAAGCGTTTTTGTTTTAGTAATAGTTATAGATTCTTGCTAAACTTAACATCCAGTCTTTCTTAATATACGAGTAGTATACAACTATAAGAAATGTTCTTTTAAATTTTCTTGTAATATTATACTTTTTTAATTTAAAACCTTCATAAATTTTAAATTAAAGTTTCTTAAAATATATATTTGGTTTTCTATGTTGTAGTATTTGCTAATTAATAAAGTTTCGTCATTAAAATTTTGATTTCTAAAATATTTCATTAAGAAACAAAAGATACATGATAATCATAATTATTTTGAGAATAACAAATAATCATTGTGATAGCGTTAGAAGATTTCTCATATTTGCCTTAAAAAAATTTTAAACTTTAATTAATAGTTACTCCCTCCGTTCCTATTTGATCTTCCTATTTGGGTTTTTCACAAAGATTAAGAAAAATAGAATCTTTGGTAGTAGTGGGTATTATTTTAATTATATAATAGTGGGAAGTAATGATTGTATTGGAATTATGAGAGAAAAAAAAAATTAAATAGTAGTGTGAAGTAATTGATTGAATTGGAAGTATGAGAGAGAAAATAATTAAATAAGTGTGAAATAAGGAAAGTGAAGTTTTAAGAGGTAAAAGTGAGTTGAAAACTTTCCAAAAATAGAAAGTATGCTAAAGTGGAAGAACTTTTGAAACTACCCATTATAGTAAGGTGGAAGAACATAAAGGAACGGATGGAGTATTATTTATTAATAACCTTAATTTTTTCATTAAAAGAATTATATATTCTATAATCCCCTATCTATTTTATAAGAAATATTATAATTTTATACTGATAGCATGTAATTACACCTCTAAATAAAATTTATATTTATATCTAAATACAAACAACTTCGTGCATCGCACGAGTTTCTATACTAGTAGAGGTATAATAAAAGGGAGATATGATTATAAGATTGAAAATTGTATATGATGATTAAATTTGAATGTTGCTAGTGTCTATACACAATCGAGGATATAGGTCCATTAAAAAGATATTTTTGGATGATCACATTGTCATGTTGAAAAACATACTAGTTAGTGATAATTCTTTATCGGAGGTGATTTTAATGGGCACGTAGAATGTCGCACTGGCTACAAAATTGGTTATGTAGATTTTAGCTATGGAACTAGAAATACATACGAAGAGTCCATTTTGGACATTTCACTCATATGATTTGTTGGTTCCTAAAACATGGTTTAGCAAAAGAGTTAACTACATGGTAACTTATGAAGTAGAGTAACAGTAGGTCTCTTGAGAAACCCTCTATTGAGAAACTGTCTTTTTGAGAAATTACTCTTAAAGCCCAACTCAATTCTTTTAAAACAAAAGAATAATGTATAACAAACTTCTTTAAAATACATGCATGCATTTCAGAAAGACCCACTAAAGTTTTAGTAGGTATTTTGACTAAATTTATTTGGCATTTGACCTACTTTTAGCAGGTATTTTGCATACTAAAGTAGGCATTTGAACAATTTTTAGTGAACCTTTAAAATAGTTATTGTAGATATATTTTCTTTTTAAAGCGAATGTTGAATATGATTAAAGTAGGCATTTTGAATAGTTGATATAGGTATTTTAAAGTAGTTATAAGTATTTTTTGCATATAGAAGTGAACATATTTATTATTTATAGTAGGTATTTTTTATATTGAAATAAATATATGTTTCTCAATACTACAGAAAGGTGAATCTGCATACTAAATCAGGGATTGTTTACATGAAAGCAGGTTATTGTGGATCTTCATTATAAACCCTTACAGCAAATAGCCTAAACACCTACAGCACATAATATAAACTCCAACACCAAATAGTCTAAACACCTACATCACATAACATAAACACCTACAACAAATAACCTAAACAACTACAGTGCAAAACAAAAATATCTATAGCACATAACCAAAACACCTACAACAAATAACCTACACACCTACAACACGTAACCTAAATCCTTCCAGCAAATAACCTCAACACCTACAACTCATAAAAAAAACATCTATAACAAATAACCTAAACACCTTTAACAAGTACAACACATAACATAAACGCCTACAACAAATAACCTAAAGACCTACAACACATAATAAAAACACCTACGACACATAACAAAAATACCTACATTAAATAACCTAAAAACCTACAACACATAAAAAAAACACCTACAATGCATAACAAGAACATCTATAATACATACCGAGTCGTTAGCCCCAATAATTTTTTCTCTCTTCTCTCTATAAAAAAAATCCAATATCTATAGTTAGTTTGGGGCTATCATCAATCTTTAAAGATTGATGGTAAGTCCTTAATTTCTCCCTTTTAAGTTTTTTTAATATGATTAGAATAAATTTTTTCCTCTCCCTGTAAGAGAGTTGTTCTACCTATTCATTGGGTTGATTTTACCCATATATTGGGTTTTGAAGTCTCTCCTTGTGAGAGTTTGGTGTTATGAATTTTGGTCTTTAGTTGATTTGTTGGTAGAGATTAATGCGATGATGCAGCAGACACCAAATTTGCAATTATCATCAACTACATCAAATTCAATTCTATCTCAAGACTACAACTGATCGAAAGACCCCCTCGTAGAAGGCTGTATCAAACAACGATGTGGAAGAGGATATTCAGAATTGTCAGATCTCATACACAACGATCATAGTTTTGTTATTTTTGGATTATATTTGGTTTTAGTTGCTATGTACTTGTTAATTTTATCTCTGATGTAGATGTCGTATGACTCTTTATAAATGAATCAAATATTATTCAAAAAAAAGACGCCTACAATACATATACTTAAGCTCTTACTTTACATTTGATATATACACCTACTTTATATGTATGCAAATGGAGGAGATTATGAGTGAACACCATTGCAAATCTTTAAAATTTAAGCCTATTTTCAATCTTAAGAAAACAATACATAGAGCCAACCAAGGTTCAAAGACATGAAAGGTTAAGGTACAAAACATCAGCTCACAAATGGATCCACTCAATAAGGGCTCCCAAGCTAGCTCCTAATGAAATAAGTGTTCGTACACCGACCACACATAGCACAAGATTTGCACAGATTCATGTATAGGCAAACATAAATCTCAGGCTATGGACTTTGCATCTTCAAATTTCCACCACTCAACACTGAACCTATTAACTATTGAGCAGTTAGCAAAACCATTTACTTAAGTGTGTTTCTTTGGCAAAAATTTTAATATAAAAAGTCATTCAAGCTTGTTTTTCCTACTTTCATTTACTTCCTTTTCTGCCAAATTGTTGTTGTTATCTTATTAGGACTACTACTACTTACCTTTAGCTACTTTTACATTTGCTAGTTCACTAGACACTTAGTTCAATGGATATTTTCATGTTGTAATCATTCTTTGTGATAAACTATTGCCACTATTTGAGGTCATAACTGTTAATTGATCGTTTTGACTTTGGCTTTAGGATTATTGTGTTTTACATGTCATTTCGGAGCAATAAAAATAAATTTAACTGTTAATTTTGCAAATGAACTCTACCAAAATTGCCAAAATAATTTCTTAAAATTTCATCTATTTGTTGGTGCTCCGACATTTTCCAAGAAGTTAAGCACTTTTGTAAAGTTAGAAAAAAAAAAGCTACTCAACTATTCAAACCGAGTTGAAACAACTGACAATGTCAAAAATCTTTACTTGCTCTAATTTTGAAAAAATGTATTTTGAAAATAAAAATGACCTAGGAGTGAAATTTAAGGTTTATCAAGATGTTACTGCAAAAGTTCCATAAACCCTCAGCCAAAATTTAGATAAGTCAAGGCTAAGCCATAAATCTTCAGAAGAGCAGGAACCATATTTCAATAAGCTCTTATGTTAAGTCATCTCACTAAGGATGTTACAAATTACTTTCAGACACGACATAGCTTACATGTTTTACATGTTCACAAGATTAGACCACACTCGGTGCTTCTGAACATGGCCAACAATGCCATAGAGCAGATAACATAGAGCAAACTGCCATCTTATAGCTACCGGCATTTCAAACCCCCTTCTACCTCAATACAAGCCCCTGTTGTTTCTAGGGCACTACCTGATGCTGATGTAGCGATTTATACCATGTTTAGCCCAGTGATCTTTGAGGTCAACCGGGGTCGAAAGATCATGGCCATTGCAGTAAGCCTGCTTAGTAATTTGCTAAAAGCACTTCCACTCATCTTGCGGCCATCAACTCGGGCATGTCGTTTGTTGGGTACTGCAGGTAATGGGTACATATATATCGTTGTCGTACATCATCAAGATTGCAATCCTCTATTGCCCCACTTGTAGCACTGTCGATAAACTCCAATACATGAACAAACGGGTGGAGGCATTATTGACTCATCAAATGCTACTTGGTTCAATCCGAGATCAGAGCCCTTCTAGTCAGCTTTAGGTCCACCTAGTTGCTTATAGCTATCATTTCCACTCATGTCCTCCATTCCCTTCCACTCTTGACACTTGGAGAACATAATCTTATTCAAGTCTTCGCCTTGTTTCTTACCCTTGCGTCCCGCTTTTGATGTCTTGTTTGGGTACGCTGCATTAGATTCTTTCAGCCATTTAACTTTTCGTGATTTTGTGCTCTCTAAGGGAGCAGTTGTCAGAGGGATGGTGCATGTGTTTTCGACCACGTGAGCTTTGGCAACTGGATGTGCAAGTACTACTCCCACCGGAGTGCGGCCAATACATTATCCCGCTCCATTATGGCTTCATTTCTTTCTTAAATGGCAGTGTCGCGCTGCATTATTGCCATGTCTCACTCTTCTAGGGCCTTGTTCTTCTCATTGATGGCCATAATCCTCTCTTGCATTGCATCATCTCTTTCCGCCATAATGGACATAATTTGCTTCATCGACTTTGACTGCGACATCAGCCACTGAAACAGAAAAACTACATCAAGATAATAAGAAATGCGACCAGATCATATGGGAAAATTCATGCTCAGCTTGTCTAAAGAAACGGGCAAATGTTTCTGTTTTTACATGTATTGTAGTTTTGAGGGCTATCGTACCTGACTATGCGCATATACATTTTGGGTTTATGTCTTTGATATAGGAGTTTTTAGTGTTGTTTGGCAAAATTTATAAACAACCCTTAACTAAAACTACACAAGTGTAGTGGCAAGTAGGGGGTCGATCCACAGGGAGTAGAGATGGTCATGGGTCCAGGACCCTGTTGGACCCGCCCCCGACCCACCCCTATTTTAAGGGTCTGGGTCTTAATTTTTGAGACCCATCGGATCCGGGGCGGGTCTGGATCCAAAATTTTTTGGACGGGTCCGGGTCCGAATCTTAACTTGAGACCCGGACCCGGACCCTAGACCCGACCTCTAGACCCGGACCCTAAACCCGCCCCGCAGACTCGGACCCGGACCCTTAATAATTAAATATACTGATTTATAATATTAGTTTTTTTAATTAAAAATATTATGATGTGATGTGTACCCAACTACCCAACTACCCAATACCCAGTAAGTAGTAACCCTTACCCTCCTCTCATATAGTCATATATCTAATATCTAACCCTAATTTATGTGTACCCAATCCCAAACACTCCACTCTCCGCTCCAGTAGCGCCGCAGTGTACCACTGTACCCAAACACTCTACTCTCCTTCAACGCCATTTCTGGGTAAGTTCAATTTCTGAATTTTTTTTTTGTTTGTAAATTAGAATTAAATATATATAAAATACGGTATCAATCGCTTACAAAAATACGATATAAGTCGCCTACAAAAATACGATATATATTAAAGAGACTTTGTTTAAGACCCATTAAGGACCCTAGACCCGTCAGATCCGGAGGGTCTAGGTCTGGGTCTGAAAATTTTGGACCCTTAGGGTCCGGATCCGGGTCTGGGTCCAAAAAAAATTAAAGGGTCTGGGTCCGGGTCTGGCCAGACCCGCTCCAGACCCGACCCATGACCATCCCTAACAGGGAGATGAGTTGTGAGACTTAGGGCCTCTTTAGGTGTTGGGGGAACATGTAATTATGGATTGGTGATGGACTAGATTACGACTATAACTATGAAAATAACAAACAAAGAAGCAATGGGATGGGGGTTAGCTCACTTGTGACGGCTACCCTTTCGTAGATGTTTTGATTTCCTTTAGTTTGATTAGAGAGAAGTGGAACACAATACAAAGAGTGATCCGATCCTGGATCGGGCTTGGGATCACCCCGAAAATCTCATCCTACTCACTCTCATGAGTAAAGACAAGAGAATCAGGCAACAAAAGTCCACTATCCGCCAATCCTCCCCTACTCTCGTATGTGAAGGGGAAAATTCCTAGTTGAAGGGGTGATTGCAAGGTTCAACTCTCGTCGATCCCTTGCACCCGACTTCATTCATTGAGCAAGGGTTTAGGTTACTCCGGGATCCAACCCTTGTTGGCCTCCCAAAAGCAACCATGACAACCCGCAAGTATTGGATAGAGCAACCTATAGCTCAATGTAATGTGAGCCTCTAACACAAAAATGAATCCATGTTTCGCACCTCGGTACTTGGGAACTCAAAGGCTAGATTTCACTAGAAGTAGATGGACCAACCAAAAAGAGGTGTTTTGGTAAAGGTAAGGTGTGGTAAAACGGAAAAAGGATAAGAAAGGTTAGGGTTCCAAAAGGAGTAGCATAACTAGCTAATTAACCCAATACAACCAATATTACTCATGGTGACACACAACTTGGCTTCTTTTTTTATACAAATTTTTTCTATACAAATTTTTGACTTCTTTTTTTTTCTTTGCTTTTTTATTTCTTCTTTACTTTTTTTTCTTTTTTTTCTTCTCTTTTTTCAAATCCTCTTACTATAAAATGTTTGCAAGGAGAGAAAACTATTCATCATTTGCTAATGAACAGTGAAAAAACTGTTCACTTTATTTTTATTATTTTTTTCTTCGTTTACCTTCTACTTGCATCATTTATCGCTCCCTTTTATCTGCTTTTCCCATTTTACTCTCCTTTCTTCCTTTTCCATGCTTTTCTCCATCTTCAAAACCCTAACCGCCATTATATCTCCTATGCTCTAGCTACAGTTCTTCCTTCTTCATCACATCACCATTGAAGGTGATGATTCAAATTGCAGTTTTTTTTTCTCGATTTACAAATGAAAGCTTAGGGATTTAATTTAATGTTTTGGAAAGTTCAAGTTTTATTTCATTTTTGAAAGAACAAAATAGGTTTTATTTCATTGAAGGCCAAAGGTAATCTCTATCATTTTCATTTTATATCTTTCACTTTATTATAATTATGAATTTCGTTTATGCATTTGTTTGTATTTCTTCATTTCGTTAAATTAGTTTTTTTTGCTTAGATTTTTGTTTATTTTGTTATTTTAGGTATTCTGTATTTGTTGGATTTTTGTTCAATGAAAACCCCAATATAGTTCATTTGTTGTATTTTCTTCTTCATCACATCACCATTGAAGGCCAAAGGTAATCTCAGCTTCTTTACAACTTTTCGCAGGTTTTTTTTTTCATTTTTTTTTTACATTTTCTTTAACTTTTGGTTTTTGGATTTAAAATTATATGGATTTTGAATATATACCTTTAGATGAAAATTAGTGTTTGTTTCATTTTGTGTTTTTCAGTAAGACTTTTGATTTGATGATTCAAATTACAGTTTTTCTTCTTTTACAAATGAAAGCTTAGCGATTTAATTTAATGTTTTGGAAAGTTCAAGTTTTATTTCAAATTGCTGTTTTTGGTTTGATTTTAATCCTTCTCAGTTGAGAATGCCAGAGAAGATATAAAAGACCTTCTTTAGACCAATTTTTGTAATCCAATCATGGTAATTATCTCATATACTTGATTTACTGCTACTTTCTATGATTTTGAGCTTAATTGTTTACAAATTAAATTACATTATCATCTTTTTTCTATTTCCGTTTATGAATATCTTTCTGCTCGTTCTCATTCAGGTATCATGTTCCTTTATTTGAACTGATCCAAGGAGTTGGGTTTTAAAGGATCCTGCTTTCATCTTCAAAGTTGAGATCTTCTTTCTTCACTAAAGCAGTTGATTTTTCTTGTTTTGGGAGCAAACTATTATTGCTTTTCTAATGGGTCTTTGTCTTAGTGCAAGGATCATCTTAGTTCCAATTACTGATTTTGGAGCAGATTATTACTGATTTTTCATAGTTTTAAAATTGCATGCAATCTGAGTTTGATTATCTTAGTTCCAATACCAAGATCTTCTTATTTTGACTTAATCTATAGTAAAGTTTCAAACTTTATGTAGTAATTTTATGTGGGTTTTGTTTGAATTTAACTTTTGTAATCTGTTTTGTTTTTCTTAGTGATTTTGGATAGAAGTTGGAGAAATGGTCAGATAAAAAATCCAGATCAAGAAGATTGATAATGTAATAATGGTATCATCCTTCATTTTGCATCATTTTACATTCTAATGTATAATTATGGGGTTGAGTATTCAAATTTTATTAGTATCAATTTGATTTCTTTGTTTTCTTTAATTTCTTTAATTAAGTCTAATTCTTGGAGCTAATTCTCAATAATTGATGATGGCAGATTCGTCGTTGACCTTGAGAATAGTTGCTAAATTCAGTTTGAATACTTGCTTTACTACAAAAAAACGTATCACCGGAACTCTAAATAGTTGCTATATGGTTTTTTATATGGGGTTTAAGTTGATTATTTTTCTTTTAGGTAAAGTTGCTTAATTTGATTTTTTGAATAGGAAAAAAACCCTTGATTTTTTAGACTAATTGGATTGATTTAAGATTAAAATTTTGTTTAAAATGTTGGTTGAGAATGTTGCTTTCTGTTTGCCATTTTGTTTAAAAAATTTTAGACTAATCTGGACACCCAATTATTTGTTTGCTATTTTGTTTTTTTTTGACGCAATCGGGACAATTAAATGCTATTATTTGTTGTTGAGTTTTTATTAATGATGATGGTATTAATCTACGGATTTCTAATGTGATTTGTGGGCATATAAGAAGGTTTTTCCGAATTTCTATGTGTTTGGGTGATATTCAACTGGAACTGATGCTCAAGAATCTATATGCTTATAAATAAAGCTGTGATCAATCTTGTTGTTTCTGTGTATTATTTTGTTTTCTCTCTTAATTTGGAGCACTTTGTATTTATAATCAAGTGTTATGACATGTATGTTGAAGTGGAGTTTTATATTATATGGTTTGTATTTGAATAATAAAGGAGTAGAGCAGCATAAGGTTAGGTATGCAATGGAAAACATAGCATTTCCTTTTTAATTGAGAATAGTTTTTTCCACCTTTGAAATGAGTTTGATTCTTGTAGGTTTTAGCTGACGTGTCATGTTTTGAGATTAAAACTTTGGCATTGTTGTTTATAATAGATTTTATCCGAAACTATAGAAGTTTCTCATGTTTAGAAAGAATAGTCTTCTGTCTTATATCTTTTGTTACAAAAATCATGTATCTTGGTGTTTCTTAGTTTAGTATTGAAAACAATTAGCATTTAATGATGACGACAAAATGGTATGATCAGGCGATGAATCGTTCATCTCGTAATCGGAGATCAACGGTCGATATTTGACAAAGCGAGAGAATCCTCCGTGGTCCAACATCTGCTGAGGATGAAGCATCTACTACAATTTCAGAAAGTAGTTTAGTAATTCATCTTAAACCGACAATGAGGTAGTAATTATCTTAATTAACGCTATTTAATTTCTTAATCCAATTTCGTAATCATCGTGCTTAATCAAAAGGGTTTATTTGTTGTAGAGATTAAGGGGAGATGATTATAGAGATGGGAGAAATTTGTTAGAAAGATGTGATAAGCTATTGAACAACATAGTAGAGATCATAACGTGTTCGAACTCAACTGAGTTATAGCTACTAAGTCCAGTATCAGTGTTGGACTTTTCCTTCTACAAGGAAGATGAGTCTTCACCTTCCCCTGTTAAGAAATAGTGTTAAGTGGACGTGATGCATTGCTTTGTAATCTAATATTGTCAGGCAGTGTCATTGATCCCTCAAAAAAGCACAAGAAGGAGGAGCAAACTGTAAGATGAATACTATAAAGTTCAAAACCATGTGTATACACAGGTCTAGGTATGGTTTTTTCTATGGCATTCTGTGGAAATGGATGAAATGTTCACTGGCATATTACTATGCTCATTTTGTAACTTATAATATGGTGGTTTTGAATGAGTGTCTTAGACTTATACACCTATGATGATAATATATAAAAGGGCATTTGCTATTTCGCTGTGTGGAACCTTGCTATCTTGTAAGCATATTATGATAATAATTGAAGTATTTATAAAAGGGTATTTTTTTATCATGCTCCTTGATGTAATGTTTTGCTACCACTACCAAAATGCAGAAATGCATTGCCTTCATGGAACCAATTTCAGTACTTATGTGTCTGGTGTACCATCTTCACTCTGTTGAGCTGTGCTGAACTCCTGTATCTGAACAAGTTAAACCCTTTTGATTTGTTTTCTGAATTGCTTAATATTGTTGCTTCTATTCTAAATCACGCAGAAGCACGTAAGCATTCAAAGTGCTTCTAATTTGGTGCAGAAATTCAAGTACTGCCTACTAAGCAAAGGCGTTTGCAGAAATATCTAATTTGGTGGGCTTTTAGATGAGAGCAATCTTGCCCTACCAATGAAAGGTTTTGGTAATCTTTGATCACCTTTTTCGTCATTAATGCCTTAATGGTAGAGAGCATTGCCTGCGTCTTTTAGTTTAGTATGTTGTTGATCTTTTTATTGTTTGCATCAATCATTGCACTTCTGCTTCAATCATATGAACTCTTGAAAGTGTGTCTAATTGAGAAGGTAGGTCATGACTCATGGGTTAAGGAGTGGAATGTCCGATACCCCGAATATTCATCAGTGGGTATCCGACATTTTAGGTATCTTTTTAAACGGCCCGTGTTCCAGCCCAATTTATTCAGGTACCAAAATTTTTGGGCACCTGAATAAGTCGGGCCGGGACAATGGGTACCTTGTTTTGTTGGGCAGAATTTAATTACCTGGTTTTATAATGTTGGAATCACTCGGGCATCAAGGAAAGGTTATAGTATTTTCAAACTTTAGACTGCTTTCTGTAATTGGATTTAGTTTTGTCGTGTTATGCTTTCTATCTTCATTCTAAATATTTTTTGGCATTAAGTATCAAAGTAAGAATATTATTCTTGAAATTATGGTTCTAAGAAGATCTCATATGGAGTTTGATGATGAAGTAGATAATATATTTTAAGATTTCAATTATTAGTTTTATATAGTTGAGCTTTTGGTGGGTTGATTATAATTAAAACTAATTAGCAAATTAAATGTATGTAAATTCATTTGTGATTAATTAGGAGCAACATCAAGTATTGGAGCAGAAACAACAAGAGTTTTGCAAAGAGGGGAGTAAGAATTGTAATAGCAGCAAGAAATATGAAGAAAGCAGAAGAAGTAAAGGAAACAATCTTAAAAGAGAAATCATCTGCTCAGATTTTAATTATAAAGATTGATTTAAGCTTCATGGCTTCAGTTACCAGATTTTGCTCCGTTTCCATATTGAGTTTGCAACAGTCGAAGCTTCTCAGCCTATACGTACTTGCTCATGATTTGCTACTGAGTACTACATGATGTTGTTGTATACGCCTTTTTTGTGTTAGCAAGATTTAATGTCATGACTAATAATATGAAAAATAGTTAAGAATTTTATATGAACAATAGCTATTTCCAAGTGGTAGTTATTTTATAATATGACTAATACTTACTCTTTGTGGTTTATCAAGGACTTTAGTTAGCATTCAGTTTTTAACTCTGGATTTTCATTAATCTTTTTGGGCTTTTATTTTTTTCGGATGAAAATTTAAAGTTTTGGGTTTCTTTGGTTTTTAATTTATTGTTTTAACTCTTAGCTATTTTTAGATCTGATTATGTTTGACAATCATAATACATTCAAAATAGCTAGAAGTTATATGAATAATAGCTAAGAATTTTCTATGAACAATAGTTATTTCCAAATGGTAGTTAAAATTAGAAATAGCTAAGAATTTTATTACATAGAGGGTACCTAAATAACCATTTAAAGCAATGTGTTAATTGTTCTTTATCTAATTGTTACGAAAATGATTTAGAAAAATGGAAAACCCATAAAAATAAATGAAGCAAAACCATATACAACCTCGACTTTAGCTTAACGTCGATAAAATCAAATACATAGTACATACCTTCAATTCAAATTGATTTTGTAAGGAAAATAGGATAACTTGGGGGAGCGCGTGCGTAGCACGCGCCCCACCAACTAGTGATATAAAAAATAAATACTATACTACCAAAAGCGGGTAGTGAACCAAAGGGCTCTTAGAGCCATACAATACCAACTAACTATCTACAACCATACTAAAATCAAAATATCACCATGATATATACAAGTGGTGACCTCAAGAAAATAAAAAATCAATAATATAAAACAAGCTAAAGACTCATGCCAAGTGTGATAAACCAACAACCAACATACCATCATCCAAGCCAACTAGTATGCTACAAAAGGGGTAAGGTGAAGGTGAAGGTGAAGGAAGGTAAAAGTGAAGGGATACAAAAGAAAGTGGAAGGCTAGAACGAGATGTGAAATGAAGTATGGTATAATGTAGGCTAACAAGGGGTAAGAAAGAAAGGGGTAGGTTTGATCCGAACTAGCAACTAGATCAATACAATGCCCGAATTCCTAAAGTCATGCCTAGTGCGCTACACATCAAACATCAAAAAAAAGCATGTATCATATGGAGAAGGCTCAATCAAACCTCACAATAGGTTCATTTGTGTTTGCTCAACATCTATGGCGGCGCCACTAACCCAAGTGCGCTATGCGTTCCCTAAAGAGATTCGCCTAGAATCCTACTTGTGTCAAATCAAAGAAATGGAACCGCAAGCCAAAGAGTGAAACCCATACTCTCACACTCAAACAAAACCATGGTCGGGGGTTCAAAAACAAAATCCATAAACAAAGCTAACTAATGCAAGTATATCACCAACATCAGATCACATCCAAGAAGGGAATAAAAAGGAATGGGCATGCATAAATAGGAGCAAGAGTAATAGCAAAAGACATAGAATAAGAAAAAAAAACATATACAACAAATATGCACAAAAGGGAAGAGCACCCTCCCCCCAAGCAAAACCAAGCATCGTCCCGAATGCTTGAAGGCTCGAAAAAAGGTGCAAAAGGAAAGGTGGCACACCCGACCCAACAAGGCTATAAAGGATCCTCTAAAGGGTGGGTGGGTGGGATAAAAAAAACCAAACATGTCATATCAATCCAAGTAACTAAGCCTTCCAAACATCCCAAACACACAAAACACAAATAAAAAACACACAAAACTAGAAAAAGAAATTTGGTTGGGTTGCCTCCCAACAAGCACTTCTTTAAGGTCATTAGCTAGACCATTTTCAATAAATAGCTAGTCAAACTCCTCAAAAGTTTGTCAAACTCACTTCCAGAAAATGTAGAGAATAAGATTTAGTAGATTAGAAGAGAATAGGTATAGAAGAAGACCAAAAGAAATAAGGCACATAATAATGACTTATCATTACATGATGAAAAGCCAAAGAAAAAGCAAACAAAAGGAGAAGAAAGACAATCATTTGGTATGTCAAGACAAAGATTAACATAAGTCATGATATGACCAACAAGAGGCAAGGTATCACAAGCATCAACATGAGCATGAGTTAGGGTGGTGAGAGGCATATCAAAGTGACCAAGTGACATAGAAGGAAACTCAACAGAAGACACACAAGGAACATGTACTTGAGCCTCATCAACAATATAAGCACTAAACTCTAAGTCACTAGGCTCATATAATGGATTATAATGCACAATGATAGAAGACTCAAAAGCCTGAGGCATACAAGACACCTCATAAGTAGTCTCACAAGCAAGGGGTGCAAGATCACATGGCATAGACAAGTCATGTTCAAGAGGCATAAATACAGGAGACTCATAAAAAGACATAGTGGAAGACTCGCGAAAACAATGCACACAATCACATAACTCACCCATGTGAGGATCACAATGGGGTTGGGGAGAGCAATCAATAGAAGAAGGGGATGCTAGATCAAGATTTAAGGCCAAAGGCCCATTGGGTTCTAAACATTCCTCTAACTTCTCACTATATGGTTCAAGGCTCTCAACAAAGTCCCTCGTATCCTCAATGAAAGTATCAACACCACTAGGAGCATCAACCAATGTAGAATTTCCATCATTCCCAACAAGGTCAAAAGAGTAAGCAATGTGTATGTCAAGGGAGGGGAGTTAGGCATTTCCTTCTTATAAGTTAGCCAACCATAAATACATATTCCAACTTTGCTCAATTGGTTGGTCAAGAAACTCATATTCGTAAATAGACTCAATTTGGTCCCTAATCCTATCATTCAAACCCATGTACAAAGCTAAACAAATTTGTCCTTTCTCAAAACCATGGTCATAGGGGAGGGAATCACCATATCTCCTAAAGAACCTCCAAAAGGCTCATGCTCAGACTGATAACAAGAATAACTAGCCATTGAAGAGAATAAGATTTTTTTTGATTTTTTTATATACAACCTAAGTCTTACAAATCTCAATTCCCCGGCAACGGCGCCATTTTGATAGAGGAGTTTTTAGTGTCGTTTGCTAAAAGCCTCTAATCAAAAAAAATTTATAAATACCCTTAACTAAAACTACACAAGTGTAGTGGCAAGTAGGGGGTCGATCCACAGGGAGATAAGTTGTGAGACTTAGGGCCTCTTTAGGTGTTGCGGGAACATGTAATTAGGGATTGGTGATGGGCTAGATTAAGACTATAACTATGAAAATAACAAACAAAGAAGCAATGGGATAGGGGTTAACTCACTTGTGACGGCTACCCTTTCGTAGATGTTTTGATTTCCTTTAGTTTGATTAGAGAGAAGTGGAACACAATACAAAGAGTGATCCGATCCTCGATCGGGCTTGGGTTCACCACCGAAAATCTCATCCTCCTCACTCTCATGAGTAAAGACAAGAAAATCGGGCAACAAAAGTCCACTATCTGTCAATCCTCCCCTACTCTCGTATGTGAAGGGGAAAATTCCTAGTTGAAGGGGTGATTGCAAGGTTCAACTCTCGTCGATCCCTTGTACCCGACTTCATTCATTGAGCAAGGGTTTAGGTTACTCATGGATCCAACCCTCGTTGGCCTCCCAAAAGCAACCATGACAACCCTCAAGCAATGGATATAACAACCCTTCTACTAAGTCTCTATTCAAACCAATGTCAATCAATATTCCACCATTATGAAGCCATCAACAAAGGTTGAGCTAACCCCAAACCTTAAGTAACTACTCACTAATCAACATCACAACTAACAAAATCATCAACAACAACTAAACCATTCTAGCACAAATAACTTTAAAAAAAGAACATGACAAGAAATAATCAAGAAAAATAGAGAAATATTATCAATCAACTTAAATCAAGAAATAAATAATAAGATACTAAAATAAGGAAATATTAACAGTTACCCACAAACTTTAAAGAAGATTGAAAAGCATATAACAAAAACCCATAAATAATCCTTCACCAATACTCCATTAAAATGGCTTGAGACCTTGAAATAATTACTAACAAAAGATAGAAATAATAAAATCTAGCCAAAATAAACTATAGAAATGAAATGTTGATGGAAGAAATTAAATTAAACCTAAGAAAAATAAAAAATAAAATTAGGGTTTATAAGAATAAAAAAAGGAAAAAGGAAAAGAAGACTAAAAAAATAATGCTACTGCTCGCTGCCCTATTCTACTCTGGCTGCCCTCTTTTACTCTCTGTTCGAAATTCTCATTTAAAGATGGTTTAATTCCTCAAATTGGACCGGGGAAGGATCATGTTAGAATCCCTTGGCGCAAATGCTTAACACATTGAAAGCGTTGTCTCAGTTGGTAGAGTTACTGGCATGCGTTCAGTAGGTCTCAGGTCCGAATACCCTTGGATGCTTTTTTTTGTTGCTTCTTTATTTCTGCTGCTGGGCACACGTGAATAAGATCGATCAATCGATCTACGTGGATCGATCGGTCGATCACTCTTGACTTGCTATGTAACATTCTAGAACTATTTGGTTATGAGATCGATTGGTCGATCCAAAGAGATCGATCGATCGATCTCCTTCAATTTCGGCATACCATTTTGGAAATGCTCTATCTCCTTCATTATAACTGTGATTTCGACGTGTGACCAGTCGATTCGAAGCTAACAAACCCAATTTTTGATATTTTTGCTTGGGTTGGACTCTTTTTCACCTTTTGGCCTCATTTCTTTCTCGGTTTTGATTCATGCCTTCTCTAAGAGTTCGGGAAATTTGGGGAGATCCTTCTAACATGCTTTAAAGCTAAAAAATAGATGATGTATCTGCAAAAACATGCAACAAACATGCTACCCTACAAAAGGGCGTAAAACCAACCAAAAACAATGGGAATGCACGAAAACCAAGGAATAATCAATAAATATTATGCCCAAATATAAGGTAAAAATGAGGTTTATTAGTCTTCCGTTTTCAAGATGCCCATTTTCATCCATTCCAAATCCAAATATGTTGATTGTCACAATTACTAAATGTTACTTTTTGACCAACTGCAATAGCCTGTTCACTTGACCACAACATGACGTGTATCAAAACCATCAACACTAACATCTCAATTGACACCATAGCTATCCCAAGTCACCCCTTCAGTGAGACATCAAAATATCACATGAACATCTAAGTACATTAAGGTTGATCCATTAAACAAAATTTCTAAATAAATAATTTGACTTACTATCCTGCAAAATGTCTGCTGATATATGACAGCAGCATCAATTATAGAACATTATGTTGGTACCTTAGCCATTTATTTGTCCAACAATTCACCCATTATATAAATGAAATAAAATTTTTTAAGGTTACGTTTGGAAAGAAGCATTTCATTTCAAATTGTAGTTTTCAATTTTTAAATCATTAAGAATATGAGAACGATAAGGTTTAGAAAGTCATTCTCAAATCCTCATCTTTAACCACTTTTAAAACAATGGTTAATTTGACTAAATCCAAATTTGATTTTGTTTTACTTGTCAAACACTAAATTTGAGTCAAATCTATCTTTTCAAATGAAATCATTTTTCTCAAAACTTAGCATAGATCAATAAAAAGGGGTTTTTTTAAGAAAATTTAAAACACAAGAACGCATACAAAGAAAAAAAGTAAAAATTCTAGTAATGTCAAAACATAAGGTCCGCTTCATGAACCAAAACAAATCCAGACATATCATAGATAAACTAAATGAACTTTCTGCAAAGCAGGCTATAGCAAAGATAACGTGAGCGTTCTAATGATTTGATGACAATTCCATGACCCTTAATGTGATCATGAATGCAACAACAATTTATTTTCTATCATCAGAATTATAAAATAAAACAAATAAAAAAGGGTTTAAACAGCAGGCCATATTTACGACTTAAGTGTGTCCAACAATTCAAGATACCACAAAGAAAAGTGAGAGATTGAATAGATAATCTGTTCAAAGCAGCTTTTCAAACTATAGAAGAGGATAAGTGAAATGAACAGCACAATCGTGGTTCAACAATGAAAAACACAAAGAAAAATAATGCAAAAGAACACAAGTGTTTATGAGGTATCTTGGATACCTCCCCCTCAAATGAAGTTTATTATAATGATTCAACAATACAATTATAATAAACCCTCCCTATCTTGAGAACAATCTCTCAAGATCACAAATACTAATATTGCAATGTAAGAATACTCCTCTAGTTTCTAACAATGCAATAGTTTACTCTCAATATGTGTGTTTGTGGTGATCTTATCTCTATGAATGATACTCCCTTTTATAGTAGAAGGTGAGTGTCATTCATAAAGTCACACATTTATCATGATTAAACCACATTGAACATCTACTTAACTTTGCTGATAAACATCACAATTAACATAGCAATAAACAAGTAAGTAATGCTCACAATCAATACACAAAACAACAAAAAACGACCGTTGGACTGCTTCTGACACCTTTGCTCGACCAAGCCAAGATCCGCTCGACCGAGCACTTGGGTCGAGCCACACTTCGGAAAGATTCTGCAAACATCTGTCGTACCGCTCGACTTGGCCCTTCTCGCTCGACCGGTCGAGCGGCCTTCAGGAGGGTCGAGCGAGCTCTCTGTTCTTCAATTGTTGTTGCTTTGATCAAGAAACACTTCATCAAATGTTCCGAACTTCAATCCTACGCAACTCGACACATCTTTATCTACCTTCTCTAAAGTGCAAGACAAAGCATGTTCGATTAAGTGATTAAAGTTAACGTCATAGTCAAGAATATTGTTACATGCTTTAACAATCTCCCCTCAAGTGCAATATTCTTGTCATCCTCAAATGTGACCCTCTTTAACCCAAACAAACCATCATCACTTTTGTGGCCTAGGCTACCACACCCAACTTGTAACTCATACAAGTTCTTCTTACTCCTAATACCCTTCATGAGCACAAGGCTCTATCTAATGACTTTCAAAACCCCTTCATTTGCTTTGAAAGTGCATCGCTTACTCTCAAGTCTACCCAATGATATTATGTTCCTCTCAAACTTAGGTACATATCTCACATCATTGAGTCTCCTTTTAACACCTCCAAGAGTCTCAATTATAACTTCCCCAATACCTTCTACTTTCACCTTCTCATCATTTGGTAAAGTAATAAGGTCATTATCCCCATAACTAAGCTTAGTAAATTTTTCCCTTTCACAACAAATGTGGAATGAGCAACCGGAGTCCATTATCCATTCCTTACTATGAACCACTCCCCCATCAACTAATAGAGCCCCATCATAGTCATCATCACTACCAATGCCTAGAGCGGCATTCCTGCTACCCTCATTGTCATTTTTCCCTTCCCTTAAGCTTTTCATTCTCTTAAGGTCTTCTTTAAACTCTTTGCACATCATTTGTAAGTGCCCCTTCTTCTTACAATAGTAACACTCTTTCTCATTATGGTCGCCCCTCCCTAAAGACTTACCCCTTCTTTGATATCCCTTGTCCTTGGTCCTTCCTCTATTAGAACCCTCACTATACAAGCCATCCCAACATTCTTCTTCTCTTCCCCCTCTCTTCTCACCATGAACCTATCATTCTCTCTCAATGCCGCCAATGCTTAATCTAGAGTAATAGAGTCCCTACCTATGAGAAATGTTTAGACTATGTTTCTATAGTCCTTGGGAAGTGAAGCCAAGAGTAGTAAGGCTTACTCTTCATCGGTCAACTTCTCATCCGCATTTAACAATTGGCACACCAACTTGTTAAATGTGTTAATGTGGTCTTGCATCGTCGTGTCCTCATCCTTCATGAGCTGATACAAATCCCACCTAAAGAAAAGTTTATTAGTTAGGGATTTGGAAGCATACGCCACTTGTAATTTTTCCAACAACTCACCAGGATTAGTCTCTTTCAAGTAGTTATACTTGATTTCGGGTGCAATGGCAACCCGGATTGTGCTTATCGCCTTCTTGCGAATTTGTGTCCATTTTTCCTCCTCAATATGATTTGGCCTCTCTTTCAAAAGTGCATCATCGATGCCTTGTTGCACCAAGTAGTCCTCCATGGAGCGTTTCCATATTGCAAAGTTGATTTTTCCATCATACAATTGAATAAAGAACTTTCCCCCTTCACTCATTATGTTTTTCTTGTGCTTATAACCTCACTATCACACCCCAAATGGCCCAAATGATCACCCCGCTCTGATACCAATTGAAATGAACGGCACAATCGAGGTTCAACAATAAAAAACACAAAAAAAATAATGCAAAAGAACATAAGTGTTTATGAGGTATCTTGGATACCTCCCCCTCAAATGATGTTTTATTATAATGATTCAACAATACAATTATAATAAACCCTCCCTATCTTGAGAACAATCTCTCAAGATCACAAATACTAATGCAATGTAAGAACACTCCTCTAGTTTCTAACAATGCAATATTTTACTCTCCGTATGTGTGTTTGTGGTGATCTTATCTCTGAATGATACTCCCTTTTATAGTAGAAGGTGAGTGTCATTCATAGAGTCACACATTTATCACCATTAAACCACATTTAACGTCCAGTTAACTATGCTAATAAACATCACAATTAACATAGCAATAAACAAGTAAGTAATGCTCACAATCAATACACAAAACAGCAAAAAACGACCGTTAGACTGCTTCTGACACCTTTGCTTGACCAAGCCAAGATCCGCTCGACCGAGCACTAGGGTCGAGCCACACTTCAAAAAGATTCTGCCAGCATCTGTCTTACCGCTCGACTTGGCCCTTCTCTCTTGATCGGTCTAGCGGCCTTCTGGAGGGTCGAGTGGGCTCTCTATTCTTCAATTGTTGTTGCTTTGATCAAGCAACAGTTAATCAAATGTTCCGAACTTCAATCCTACGCAACTCGAAACATCTTTATCGACCTTCTCTAAAGTTCAAGACAAAGCATGTTCGATTAAGTGATTAAAGTTAACGTCATAGTCATGAATATTGTTACTTGCTTTAACAATAAGGGTTAATCATCTAATATGCCACGTAAATTACTAACGGTTGTAAGGGGTTGATCAGCTATTGCTTGAAGCTCATCCATTAGACAGTGCTACATGCTAATCACAAACACGATCAACTAATCACTTTGGAAATGGAAATATACAATAAAAAATGCACAGAACAGTTTCTAGGTTCACAGAATGTGAAAGCTAGCAATGCCGGCTTCCCTGTAATGATTATACAGGCCTTTAGGAAAACAAACGGTAGATAAGTTCCACAATAACTAATTCAAACAACCACCATGACACTACAATGAATAGTTTCAACTGTTTCATTATATCCCAGGATAACTAGAATGATGAATTGTTGACTTTTTCTTTACTGTAGCATAACTATCGATCATTGACATAGTGAGACAATATTACCTCAACTAAGGAGGTTTAGCACCAAATTTGGGAACCTAAATGTATTGCTCAGCATGCAATCTGCAAATTACAAGCACTAAAACTAAAAATTGAGTTAATCATAGAAAAATTTATGTATTTTTTTATCTAATAGTTTAGAATGAAAACACTATTGAGGAGTATATTACTTCATTTCCTAAATCACCTAATAAATGACTTTTTAAGAAAATAATTATAATGTAGTCCATCTCTTAGCACATCATATGATTTACTTCCAAAACATGCACAATTGTTGGTTAGGTGCCAGTTAAAATTGAATCCAAATCATTACAACAATAAACCAGAGCCGTCAAAGCTTCGAGATAAGGCTTCACAACTAAAATGTGCAATGTTTTTCTCTTGACCAGTACAGTTTAATACTTAGAAAGATCACTATAGTACATGGTAAGACAGCAACAATGAACCAAACATTCAGCTTCAAAACCACAACTTTGACCACATAAAACATGATTTATTTTAGCATCTTCAAAGGATGTCCACACTACAAATAATGAGCATCAAAAATCCCTAATATCCATTTTACTTAATATATAATCCTCAAGATACAAAGTAGAAAAATCTCCCAAGGAAATAAATTTAACCAAGTACTATTAAACGGACACGAAAAAAATAACTTCAAATAATTCCTAGACATTGGATATTCAGCAATTATTTTACGATGTTGGGAGGAATTCATACCACTCCATCAACATAAAATGCCCTTTCTCAGCTAGAAAAATCGCCATTGTACATTTTGATCAACAGTAAGTTCACTTCAACTTCTCTCTCGAACCTATAAGTACAAGCATTTCAATCACATAAATTGCTCTTTGTCGTCTCCTAAACATGAACTATACAAGAATAACATAGGCCATGATTCTACCCAAAAGCAACCCTGTAAAAAACACAACGAACCTATGATTCATAATCACTTTGCGAAATTGGATTTCTACATACTTTATGGCAAAATGTGTTAAGTATAGCTTGACTTGTGACAATTTCAATATATAATCGGAAAATATGAGGTGCACACTTCATAAACCAAAGAGTTACCATCTCAAAAATACATGGTAATGAGAGGATGGGCTCCAAAGACTTATAAAATAAGCACACCATCTTTAATTTATCAATGTGGGATAAACCATCCCAAAACCTCTCCTCACATACAAACACCTGTCAAGTTCGCATGTGGGATTAATAAATTAAGGTAAGAATGCCATTCTTTTCGCACCTACCGTTTTTTAGTTTTTGATCGAACAGTCGGTTCGAATACCATGTTAAGTTTAACAAGACTTACTGTCGATGTCAGCATATAATCGGAGAAACACGAGGTGCATACACTTTGTAAACCAAAGAGACACCATAATAAACCATGTGGCAATGCAAGCAAAGGTAATATTTTCTTTAATTAATCGATGTGGGATAAATCATCCCAACAAAAATGAAAATAAACCTTAGTAGAGTAAATCCAAGCTAACTCAAACATCAAATGGTCTAAGGCTTACCCACCAGCATAAGTAGGAACCACAAACAATTATGTTCATTACCACATTAGCACCACAGAATATAAATCAAGCACAACCAAATGCTAATTACTACCATTCGTTCAAATATTAACAAAATGATATGAAGTCAAACCTACAAGAGTAACAATGTTGTTAGCTGCATATTATTCATATTTCATCCCATTATTTGGCTTTATTGTATTGAGATTTTGCATAACTATTCTTGCTTTATTTGGGATTTTATGCTTGGTTTGGTGTTTTGTTGTTTTGTTAAATTTCATGTAAAACTCATCAAACTAAGCACAAATCAAGCACTTTTGATGCATACGCTGCTAACCCAATTTCGAAAGCTAAAAGAAACAAGGCCAAAAGGAGCTAAAGTAGACTATTTTAAGCCTACTCGGCCAAAACTGGGTCGAGCCAGGCTTGGTCGAGCATAAAAAAGAGTTGTATTAGAGATAGAAGCTAAACAGGACCATCTTGAAAGTCACTCGACCCGGTCGAGCGATGTTGGCTCAGGTCGAGCGAAAGTACTATTCACTTCCAGTAGATTTAGAATGTCGAAAGAAGTATGTTCAATGGGTCGAACGAGCTTGCTCGGTCGAGCGTTGTTGGCTCGGGTCAAGCGAAACAACTATTCATTTCCAATAGCTTCAAAATGTCAACATAAGCATTTTTGATGGGTCGAGCGAGCGAGCTCGGTCGAGCAACGCTTTGACTACTCTGTTTTTAAAGATTTTGACTTATATACCTGTTGTTCGCTCGACCAAGTCGAGCAAGCTCGCTCGCGTTGACTGAAATGGGCGGCATTAACTTTTTGCGATCTTTTTAAAAGGCATTTAGGTCCAATCACATTCGTTTTCTTCCAATTGATGCTGCCACTAGGGGTGGCACCTCCCTCCTACAACCTAGGGGTGATGGAGCAATCATGAAACCACCACCCCTCACTTGCTTTGAAATCCATGAATAGAAAAGAGGAAGAGAAAACTCACCATCCCATATTTTTCACCTTTCATTCTAGAGTAACTTTTATGTATTCTTAGCTTTGCTTTCATTTTCAATTAAGAATTAGTGCTTAGCATAGTTTCCTTTCAATTTAATTAATTATTTTCAATATCCAAACAAAATCTTAGTTTCACCCTTTAGTGTAACATTTTCCAATTTGAATTCTTTAACCATGGGTGTATCTCTTATTGAAGCTTTTGGAATTTATTGCCTTGAATTATTAATTCATGTTGTTCTTCAAAGAGTAACTTATATTCTTGCTTTTATTGATTTCAAGTCATGTTATTTAGTGGTTGTTTGCCTTTGGTTTCATATGTTCATATTTGTTGCTCTTCAACTTATTGTACTCATCTTGTTAGAATACTTTAGTTTAATTTATCCATCCATATTTATTAGCTTGTTTGCAATCTATAACTTCAATATGAGTATGAGTGAGTAGTTTGTTTTGGCTTAGGCTAGGCATGATCACCATGTATGTTGTTTGAATTGCTTTCTTTACCTTAGGCTTGGTTATGTTGTTTATGGTTTATTATAGATTTTGCTATCGTGTTTAGTGTCGTTGAATTGAGGACGAGAGTCGATTTTTAAGGATAATCTATGCTTAAATGTTTAACCATCTCCATGAGAATAGGTAGATGTTTTAATTGGAAATAATGAATGTGTGATCCATGTCTTAATCTATGCTTAGCTCCATGAGAATAGGTAGTTGAGTATGTTTTAGGAAGATATTGTTGCTCGAGAGAGAACCTTAGTATTTAAGATACATTCTCCCTCATAACAACCCATAACCATGACCTTAGGTTGAAGTTAGTAAGTACCACCTTGATGAGAAAGCCTAGCCTATGCCTATTTAGCTTATTGATTACTTTACATTTGCCTTAGTTCAATGTTTTCTTAATTGTTTTTATGTTTCGCTTTTCATTCCATTCTTTTAAATTGGTTCTTTAATTACTTCTACCTCCAAACACCATTTTATATTTTTTCGAACTCACTAATTGATTGAGAAGCTATTGACTTAACCCTCACTCCCTGTGGATTCGACCCGTACTCGCCGTCGTACTAAGCTACGTCGTGCACTTGCGGTATTACATTTGAATGACGTAAAAGTCCCGATCATGTTTTTTGCGTTGTTGCCGGGGAGTGACGGTCTTATATACATGGTTTTTCTTAATTAGTTGGTTCTTTATATGACTCTTATGGCTAGCTTGTTGTGTCGCCAATCTAAGCATAAAACGTTTTAGATTTATTAGAGGCTTGGTGACTCCCACACACACTGACCATGACCTTGAAATGTGGTATATATGCAAAATGATGTATGATGGTTTAAATGATGAGACTAGGGATCGAGATCATGTATAACTTTGAGTTCCTTGACCAACTAATAGAAAAAGAGTTTGGGAATTTTGTAAAGGCTTAGCCAAGGAAACATATGAACAAGAAATGGCTCATACGCTCCCTTCTCTTGAAGAAAATCATACAACCTTTCTTGACCATTTGGAGGCCAATCCTTCATGTTTAGCACTAAAGGGTGACTATATTGGGAAAAATTCATATGGAAGTTTTGAAGGGAGTTATGACTTGGTTAATGAGTTTAGTGTAGAATATGCGGATCCTAGTTACCTTGACGGGTCCTCCGCTTCACCTTTTTCTTACCCTTGTCCCAACAAACCTTTTGAGGAGTTTGAGATGATGATTTAATTTAGGGAAATTATCATTGGTGCCCCTGAGGTATGCGTTATTCTCGATGGTGGATAAACTTAATTTATTTTTCCAATGGCACCCCTGACTTTTAGGGGTAATTACAACCGTGACCTTTTTAAGTATTTTCCGTTAAAATTCCGTTAAGTTTTCGAAATTAACCTAAATAGGGTTAGTTTCTTCTTCTCTTCTTCTTCTTCACTCCTTCCATGGCTGCCTTCCATGGCTGCCATTTCTTCAAAACCCTGAAAAAGCCCTTTCTTCAAAACCCATAAAAATCCCTTTCTTCAAAACACCTTGAAACTTTCTAAATCGAACATACCATGGCGAAGATTTGAAACTACCATCTTCTTGCTCCACAACAATTATATCTACTGCCCCACCAAAGGGATGGAAAGGGCCAGAAACGGTGTATACACCGCGGCTAATATAGCTTCCTAACCTCCCAACAGCAAACATTATTTGGTATGAAATTTCAATTCAATTCCAACTTAAATCACAGTAAGTTGTTCAACTCACAATCATATGATGCACCCAAAAAAAGATAATCATAGATACTTAACATATGAATCTCAAATAGAAGATAAAATTGCCCCAAATTTAAATTACAACCAGAAAACCTACCAATTTACAGCTTACTAAACAACCAAAACTCTTCGGAATCAAAAAGTTGATTTTTTTTCCTTTTTTTCTCAAGATTTCTGATTAAAAAAAAAACCCATTTGACTATGATTCTAACCCATCAATGATCATCTGACAAAATTCAGATAATTAGCTCAAAAAAAAAAACAATTTAGGTTAAGCAGAAACCAATTTAACATCTGGGGATGACTGAATTTTATGACCAGAATATCCCAATATTCTTACAGACCCAAAATGCAAAATCAGGGTAAACAAAAAAACAAAAGTTGTAAGATAGGGTACCCAGAAAAGTTTGGATGAGAGAATATTCGATTTGAAATCCTATTATTCCAAAATCCAATAATTAACCCATATAAATGATCATAATTCACAGCTATGAAGGTTAAATTAAATTATCTTCATCGGAATATTGACTTTGAGGATGCTTTTGTTAATTAATCCGTTTTTGAAGAAAGGGATTTTTCTGGGTTTTGAAGAAAGGGCTTTTTCTGGGTTTTGAAGAAATGGCAGCCATGGAAGGCAGCCATGGAAGGAGTGAAGAAGAAGAAGAGAAGAAGAAACTAACCCTAGTTAGGTTGATTTCGAAAACTTAACGGAATTTTAACGGAAAATACTTAAAAAGGTCACAGTTGTAATTACCCCTAAACGTCAGGGGTGCCATTGGAAAAAAAAATTAAGTTTATCCACCATTGAGAATAACGCATACCTCAGGGGCACCAATGATAATTTTAAGGAACTTTGTATGCAGTTAAGGCAAGCCCTTAACCAATCTTGCTCTTCCATAGATAAGCCTGTTTTGGAAACATCATTTGATGGCATAAATGATGACATTTATAGCCTTATGCCCTCTCATTGTGAACTTATCGTTGAGGCATCTTGCTTGCCTTATATTAATGAGTCTCTTGTTTTTATGTCATGTAAGCATGACTTGTTTGTGTATGAGCATTGTGATCACAAAAAATGTGTTTTTTAATAAGCAATCATATGTGCATACATACAACACTCTTTCTAGTGAGACTCTAAACATCATGCATTGCGATCACTCTATAATACCTCAGTTTGATCCGTTTTATGCTCCTTTTAATGGTCATAAAGCTTTGCCCTTAGCTGGATATAGCTTCACCTGAATTGATCTATGTTAACCTATTCCAACTGATTTCCACTTCCCTTCCTTTGTCCTGTTTTGCTTTGGCTTTTCATCATGTAATGATAAGCCATTTTTCTATATCTATTCTATTTCATTGAGATATTTTTGTTTGTTTCTCTTTATTTGTTATTACTTAACTCTTTCTTGTGTAGGGAGTGAGTTTGACAAACCCCTTCGAAGTCTATCAAGTTATTTACTGAAAAAGGTCTAGCTAATAACCTAAAAGAAGCGTTAGTTGAGAGGCAATCCAACTTCGGTTTAATATTTTTTCTTTAATTAATGTTTCATGTTTTAGTTTGTATTGGTTAGTAGCATGCTTGTGCTAAGCTTTTGGATGCAAGAATCAAGGTCAGTTCATTATGAAATGGTTTTTGAATGTGCACAATAGAAAGAAAACAACAAAAACTAGTGTTGTAAAGGTCAAGAAACACATACTCGGGCATGCTGAGGAGAACCACACGGAGAGTAAAAAAAAACCACCAATTTTGGGCCTGCTTGATCAGATTGAGTAACCTTTGATCATTTAAGTGAAATATAGTACGATAGTTTATTTTACATTTTACATTAGATTTTGCACGTTTTCTCTCACCTTCTTCAAGCCTTTATCGCATTGAGGACACTGCTCAGTTCGGCTTGGGGAGGTGCTGAGCTAATAACTTGGCCTAGTTGATTAATGTTATCTATATATATCGTGATTGTAGTGTAAATTTGTTTCGTACTTTTTGTAGTTGATCAATACTTATACACACTTTTGATCGATGAATAGCTGTCTTGAATACCGTTCAGGGCCACATTTTTTACTTGTGTATGGTGTTTTAGCAAACTTAGACTATTTTTCTAAATTTGTGACTTACAAACCTATGAACCTTGGAGTTTTCAAAATAATAGTCAAGTAGGATCTAGTTTTTGGCACCGCCTTTGGGTATTTGTGGTCATATTTTAAACCCGTGAGTAATTATTGAGCCTCTACCGTGCATTCATGTTGATTAATGAGATTGTGGATTTGTAGCGCACTAGGTATGACTTGAGGGACTTGGGCATTGTATGGATCTGGTTTCTAGTTTGGATCGAGCTTATTCCCTTGCTTTGTATCCTTTCACTTTATATCCCACTTGTTAACCTACATTATACCCCACTTCCTTTCATATCTCATTAGAGTATTTCATTTTTCTTTTGTATCCCTTCACTTTCACCTTCTTTCACCTTCACCTTAACTCTTTAGCATACTAGTTTGTTTAATTGATGGTATGCTGGTGGTTGGTTTATCACACTTGGCTTGAGTTTTTAGGTTGCCTTTGTCTTTATATATTTTCTTATCGTCACCACTTGCATATATCATGGTGATATTTCGATTACGATTGCATATATTTAGTTGGTATTGTACGACTCTAAGAGTCCTTTGGTTCACTACCCGCTTTTGGTAGTGTAGTGTTTGTTTTCCATATATTTCTATATATACAAAAAAAAAAGAAAAAAAAAAGAAAAAAAAGAGAAAGAAAGAAAAATAAGTCAAAAACATGTATAGAAAAATATTAATAGTTAATAAACGTCAAGTTGTGTGAAACCATGGGTCATTTTGGTTTGTTCGGGTTAACTAACTAGTTATGCTATCTCTTTTCGTAACCTTACCCTTCCTTACCCTTTTTACTACTCTAATCATTATCAATTCACATTTTTTAGGTTCATCCACCTACTTCTAGTGAAGGCTTAGCCTTTGAGTCCCCGAGTACCAAGGTGCGAAACTTTGACACATCTCCATTTAGAGGCTCACATCACATTGAGCCATAGAATGAGGGAATGAGCGTAACTTTAAACACTTGAGTGTGGTTGTTCATCTTGGCTAACATACCCAAAAGTGAGGTTCACTTATATCCATTGTGATCGGTTTGGGAGTCCTAGACTCAATTTGGTAAGATCTTCGCTTGATCACCTATTTTGAGGATGATTTGTGGAATCAAGTGCGTACTTCAAGCTTTTAGAATTAATAATCATAGTTTGCTTATCTGCCATACGTATGCTGGTATTTCGTGGCTTATGTTTACAGCTTACCCAAGATCCATTTTATGCATATGTGATTTTTGTTGTCTTCATAATTTTGATAGAACACTTGCTTGAGGACAAGCAAGGGCTTGGCTTGGGGGAGTTTGTTAGCTACATTTTATTCATAATTTATCCCATTATTTGGCTTTATTGTATTGAGATTTTGCATAACTATGCTAGCTTTATTTGGGATTTTACACTTGGTTTGGTGTTTTGTTGTTTTGTTGCATTTCAGGTAAAACTCATCAAACCGAGCACAAATCAAGCACTTTGGAAGCATACGCTGCTCACCCAATTTCAAAAGCTCAAAGAAACAAGGCCAAATGGAGCTAAAGTGGACTATTTTAAGCCCACTCGGCCAAAACTGGGTCGAGCCAAGCTTGCTCGAGCATGAAAAAGACTTGTATTAGAGATAGAAGCTAAACAGGACCATCCTGAAAGTCACTCCACCCGGTCAAGCGATGTTGGCTCGGGTCGAGCGAAAGTACAATTCACTTCCAGTAGATTCAGAATGTCGATAAAACTATGTTCAATGGGTCGAGTGAGCTCGCTCGGTCGAGCGGTGTTGGCTTGGGTCAAGCAAAACTAGTATTCACTTCCAATAGCTTTAGAATGTCGACAGAAGCATTTTGATGGGTCGAGCGAGCTCGCTAGGTCGAGCGGACAGGTCGAGCTACGCCTATTTTTACTGCTCTGTTTTAAAAGATTTTGACCTATATACCTGATGTTCGCTCGACTAGGTCGAGCAAGCTCGCTCTGGTCGAGCGAAATGGGCGGCAGCAACTTTTTGCGATCTTTTTAAAAGGTATTTAGGTCCAATGACATTTGTTTTCTTCCAATTGATGCTACCAAAGACGTCCTAGCCACCATACCCTATCCACTAGGGGTGGCACCTCTCTCCTACAACCTAGGGGAGTTGGAGTAATCATGAAACCACCACCCCACACTTGCTTTAAAGTCTAAAAATAGAGAAGAGGAAGATGAAGCTCACCATCCTAGATTTTTCACCTTTCATTTTAGAGTAACTTTTATGTGTTCTTAGCTTTGCTTTCATTTTCATTTAAGAATTAGTGCTTAGCATAGGTTCCTTTCAGTTTAATTAAGTATTTTTCAATATCCAAAAAAAATCTTAGTTTCACACTTTAGTGTAACATTTTGCAATTTGAATTCTTCAACTATGGTATATCTTTATTAAAGCTTTTGGAAGTTATTGCCTTGAATCATCAATTCATCTTGTTCATCAAAGAGTAACTTTTATTCTTTCTTTTATTGATTTCATTTCATGTTATTTAGTGATTGTTTGCCTTTGGTTCATATGTTCGTATTTGTTGTTCTTCAACTTATTGTACTCATCTTGTTAGAATACTTTAGTTTAATTTATTCATCCATGTTATTAGCTTGTTTGCAATCTATAACTTTAATATGAGTATAAGTGAGTAGATTGTTTTGGCTTAGGCTAGGCATGATCACCATGTATGTTGTTTGAATTGCTTTCTTTACCTTAGGCTTGGTTATGTAGTTTATGGTTTATTATAGATTTTGCTATCGTGTTTAGTGTCGTTGAATTAAGTGCGAGAGTCGATTTTTAATGATAATCTATGCTTAAAAGTTGAACCATCTCCATGAGAATAGGTAGATGTTTTGATTGGAAATAATGAATGTGTGCTCCATGTCTTAATCTATGCTTAGCTCCATGAGAATAGGTAGTTGAGTATGTTTTAGGAAGATATTGTTGCTCGAGAGAGAACGTATTTAAGATACGTTCTCCCTCATAACAACCCATAACCATGACCTTAGGTTGAAGTTAGTAAGTACCACCTTGATGAGAAAGCCTAGCCTATGCCTATTTAGCTTATTGATTACTTTACATTTGTCTTAGTTCATTGTTTTCTTAATTGTTTTTATGTTTCGCTTTTCATTTCGTTCGTTTTAATTGGTTCTTTAATTACTTCTACCTCCAAACACCATTTTATATTTTTTCGAACTCACTAATCGATTGAGAAGCTATTGACTTAACCCTCACTCCCTATGGATTCGACCCGTACTTGTTTTCGTACTAAGCTACGTCGTGCAGTTGCGGTATTACATTTGAAGGGAGTAAAAGTCCCGATTATTCCTTTACACTTTCCAATTGGATGATTTATTGACTAATTTAAAATTCCTACCATTAAAATGTAACCAAATTTTTATTTTTGTAAAAAAATAATTATTGACTAATTTAAAATTTCTCCCATTGAAATTCCTGCCATTAAAGTAAACCCAAATTAGATGATTTATTGACTGATTTAAAATTTTTGCCTTTAAAGTGTAAGAAAATTTTTATTTTTGTAAAGGAATAATTGTTGACTGATTTAAAATTTTTGCCATTAAAGTAAATGCTGCCATTCAATCTAATTTTTTTCTATTATACATCAAAAAATATATTATGTATGATTACACATAATATAAAATCATAGAATGTTGATATGAATAAGCCTTGTATTGAGTCGAATCAATAAAATCCCACTTGACTACGTCTTAACTTATAGATTAATAATAAAATATAATGTAAAAAAAATTACCTAGAATAATCCAACTTTTTCATGATTTTTCCTATAATAATCCAACCTATTGATTAAACAAGAATAATCCCAACTTTAAGGGTATTCGCCTAGAGTAAACTTAGGTAACATGTTACAAGTTATCAAGAAGGACACGACCAAGAATTAGACGATTATGCAAATGAAATAAAAATAAAATTAGAAATTGAAGAAGAACAAGAACAAGAACAAGAACCATCGACCCCTATTGGAATGATTAAATCTCGACAATCAGGGGCGGAATTAAGGGGGTATCAGGGTAAGCATTGGACAACACATAAATTTCTTAAAAAACCAAGTATAGAATAAGAGTATAAGGTAGATCAGTTGGTAAAGTGCTTTTAAAAAAAAGTAGGACATCACATGCTCAAATTTTCCCTGCCACACTTCCATCTTTTTTGTTCAAAAATTAAAAGGGATGGGTAACCTTCTTGCTTTCTCATTTCTTTCAGGACCACAACCTACTTCCCCTTCAAGATTCTGCGGCTCGTGGGACCCGGCTTTAGGTAGTGCCTCTGGAGAAAAGTTCACATGATCCTCAACGTTTAAGCGTTCAGCCGGTATCTCGGTAAACTCCTTGGATAAGGCCGCAAGACCCTTGGCTTCATCAATAATGAGGTTTGAAAGATCTATGCATGATTCCTCCAGTTTTGATATGGTAAGCTTGGCATGAAATTGCAAGACAACAGGAGGGGAGGGACTTTGCTTCTCGACGCTAAAACATAATGCCTCCCACTCCGCGTCTTCACTGACTTTCGCCAACCATTCATCTTTTTCTTGTTCATCCCAAGCCGGGTCTACTAGAACCGCGGACTCTCTATCTAACACCGGAGCAAGATTCTCCCAGGCTTCTGCTCCTTTTTCCTTGGCCACCTTAAGTAAAGCTTCATAGTCCATGCAGAGCTCAGTAGCCGCTAATCGATATCTTTCAACACTGATCAAGGCACTGGCATCCATCATTTCAGTAGTCAAGTTTCCGAGGAAACTCACCACTTCCGGGTCATCAGATTTAAGCCAATCCTTAGCATTTCTCGCCCTCCTCTTAAATAACATCTTGTATACCTTGGCTACATCAAATAAAACCTTATACTTCTCACATCCTCCAGAACTTGCTTGTTCAAAAATTGGTTCTCATGAACCAATTTGGCGTGAGTATCCATCAGGCAGGAGATGTCGTGGCCTATTGTCGCGAATAGCCCGGTGGCCTTTTCCAAATTCCCAGCTAAAGACTCCAAATATTTTTTGGTTTTCTCCCTCCATTCCACGATTTTTATCAAACGCTCCTCTAGTTCAGCACACTTCGCCAACTTTTCCTTCAAACCCGGTAGCTCACCCAACTCTTCTATCAATTTCTTTAATTCTTCGTTTTGCTCGTCATAACGAGTGGTTAGGACCTCAAAAGTCTCCCTATCAACTGCACTCTAGCGACGAAGGTTCAACTCAAACGAAAGCCTCAGATAAGTCTGCATCAACCAAAGAACAGCTAGGGTAAAACGAAAGCCTCAGAAATTGAGAAAATAATCAAATGTTTACCTCTGCCGCAGAAGCCTATAGTTGTCGAACTCTGTCGATAGGCGACATGGAATCTGGGTGGCTCACGTCGGTTTCACTCACGAGCTGGGCAGATGCCCTGTTGAATCTAGTTACCACACGTCGGGCTTGAAAGGCACGATAGAACGACGATCATACGCCACCTCTTTCCGCGGCTCTTCAACAGGGACAGTCTGCCCGACCTTTTCTTTGCCCTTCCGAATAACAGGCAAGCTTTTCTCTTTAACTGGCACATCTACGTCTACAACTACTGGCCTTATGCGTAGAGGCACAACAATCACTACCTCTTCCGTGGACTTAACAGGTGTAGCGCTTTCAGCAATAGAAGGAGATGGCTCCCTCTTCTTCTTCTTTTCCTTCTTCTCCTCTTCCTTTTTTTTCTTCTACTTTATTCTTCGCTGGAGGAATTACCCTCTTAGTTTCGTCTAGAATATGAAACTGCTTACGTTCCTCCAGAAGTCGTTGAGCCTCTTCGGCGGAGGGTATTGTTTCCAGTCCCTTGGTAGTAGTAACAGAGTCCTAATACATAAATGAGTTAGTCGCGAAAAATAAAAGGTTAAAACAATTTTAAATATTTGCCTTAGGAGGAATGGGAAGTGGTCTTTCCACGGGTCTCTGACTTGGACCCTGTGTGAACCGCATCATTGAAAACTTCCTCATCAGTTCTGGATATTTTCTCCTCAAGTTCTCTTTTTCTATTCTTGAAAAACATAAGGTAAGCATACAAGTATACAAACGAACAACAGCATATAATAGTTATTCTTACTCTTATCAATTGATAAGCTGATTTGGAAGGTTGAGAGGAGATCCTCATTCCTAAGCTGTGCAGGAGACGGAATCCAATTGAATCGGACATTGATGGGTTTCCTATCGAGATGCATATCAATCTTCGCATACTCGATAATTACCACGTCATTTACCCAACATTGCGGCACCGCGTTATTAAAACCCGTGAGATTGGGCTTGATGTCGAAAGATGTCTTGATGTTCCATCCCTTATAACAATATAAATACGCGAACTTCGTTTTGTAATTCCTTTGGTTGTCTAGAAGGTCATGGACTATCTTCAGTCCACGACGGTGAGTAAAGGTCACCCAACCACAGCCAAAATCCTGTGAGTTACCCAGCCGTGCTCTAAATATGTATCTAAAGGCTGTGAGTATGGGTGGAACTGATAATACTTTACATAGAATAAGAAAGGCAACCATACAGCCCCATGCGTTGGGGTATAGTTCTGGTACTGAAATGTTCAAAATATCCAAAACTTATCTAAAAAGGGGGTGTAAAGGAAACCTAAGTCCCATGTCTAAAGCAGGAATATATACAGCTATACAGTGTGGAGGGGGAAACATGACTGTATCATAGTTCCTGGGGTTATTAAATTATATTCATCAGTTAGTCCGTACTTTAAGGAGATCTTATCCCACGACGTTTCCAGATCTGCTTTGCTTGTTAGATCAATAAAGTAATTCAGAGGACCACCATCCGGTATGTAAAAAGGAGGAGGCGGTTGCACGGCACTCTCCCTGCCTGAAGACTTTGTTGACTCTTCCATCTTTCTAGTATCTACATACAATAACCCTTCCAGGTTAGGATTTATTCTTGGCAAGTAGTTGGGGAAGAAAGCAATGCTCACTTCCCAAGGAGCAGGTTGACGTTTTTTCTGATATATAAATAGGAGAAACAAATGACTCCCCGGTCTTAATCGATTCATAGTATGGAGTAATCTTTACATTACTACTGTTATCCGAGTCATGTTGTTCGGTGTCCTTATTTTCTACATGGGTACATACAACTAATGGGGGAAATCTAGGGTTAGCGAGGTTAGTTTCTAAGTTTGCCACGGAATTATTGTCAGCCATGATCAAAATAAATTATTAGGCAAAATTTGTGAAAAATAAAAGTTAATTTCATAAATATATTCAAAGCCTTGATGAATATGTTCAAAACCCTAATGAATGCATTCAAATCCTTGAAGAAATTCAAAGAACTTTGAAGAATGTTTGAATACCTTGGTTGAAGATCTTGAATATATTGTCAGAAAGTTTGAAGATCTGTCAGAATGGTTGAAGTTCTTGAAGAAATTGTCAGAATGTTGAAGATTGAATGAAGGATGTCAGAGTGTCTCTCTCTAGCTTTCTCTCACTAGAATAAGTTATGAATTCAAATGAAAGTTAGGTGAGAGGAATAGTTCCAAACTGTTTCCATTTATAGTAGCAATAAATTCCCAACCACCAATACTTTGTAAAATATTCAGTACTTAGAATATGAAAGGTTTTAATAAGGGATTGAGGAAGTCATTCCGTGAAGTTAATAAGTCAGATCCCTAAGTACGTCTGGAGGCTAAAAAGTTCAATTTTCATCAACCCTTTAAGTTTCCCGTAAGGTCGATGAGTCGGACCCTGGAGCAAATCTTCCAAAACGGTAGATATACTAAGTGTTGGAAATTTCATATCTTACCGCAAGGTCGATAAGTCTAACCCCAAAACTGACTTCTCAATGAAAAATATTCTGACTTGTCATGGCAAAAGGTACGTGAGGTCGATAAGTCGGACCCCCAAGGTATCTAGTTTAGCAAAAATATTCGAAGTATAAAAGACTCTCTTTACCTATCCGACTTATCGACATGGCGACATTCCTCAAATTGTTGGGATTCTTAAACCCAGCCGCAGAGTTGATAAGTCGGATCCCCAATAGTGGGGTGGAAGGTGAAAATTTGGCTAACTATGAAAAAAGCTAGTTAGCCCTGTCCTTCTCATCGACATGGCGACATCCCGATAAGTTTGTGTCGCCACATTGATAAGACGGACCCCTTAAGAAACGCCTCTCCAAATACTCCCTCCTATTCACTCAAATTGTCCCATTTGTTTTTGAGCACTATTCACTTATCACTCTTAATTTGTATTTTACTCTTAATCTATAAGTTAAAACATAGTCATGTGGGATCTTGTTTGATTTGTCTCAATACAAAAATTATTAATATCAACTTTTTATAATTTTTAATTAACAATAATTTGAGATATTAAGGGTTAATATATTGTCTCGGCAAGTGTGAAAAACTAAATGGAACAACTTGAGTGAATAGGAGAGAGTATCAAGAGAGAGAAAACAAAAAGAGAAAACAACCCCTATTTAACACTGGGGTTTTGGTTTGGCTTCATTTAAGAAAAGAGAGATTTCCTAAGTTTCGCAAAAACAAGCTTATGCCTAGATTTGATGGTCTGTTTAGAGTTCTTGAAAGGGTGAATGATATTGCTTACAAATTTGAGCTTCCGGAGGAATTGGTGGGAGTGAGTGCTACTTTCAATGTGGCGGATTTATCTCCGTACTTAGATGATTCTAGTTTGAGGGAAAACTCTTTTAAAGGAGGGAATGATCCAAGATCGAGTATTAGTGTTCATGAACCCGTTGCTTTGGTTCTTGAGACACTCGGGTTTTAAATCTTTTTTTCATAAGCCGGAATTTGTCACATGCTTAACTTGGAAATATGTTGGGGATATGTAGCTGGCCCAAAAGTTACTCTTGGTTGTCTAACATTTTAAATCTTATTTTATTGAAGCTTAAAATAAAAGAAGGTAGAAAAGAAGAGTCTATAAATAGTTGATTTTTAAAAATCAACATAGTTAGTACATTTAATAAGGGGCTTTTGGTGCTTCATTTCCTAGACCTTTGGTGCTTCATTTCTTAGACCTTTGATGCATCATGTACTAGACTTTTGGTGCTTCATTCTCTAGCTTTTATTGCTTATTAAATCTAAGTGTTCATTGTATGTGTAAGCATTCTAGAAGCTTGTACATAGCTCTATATAAAGGGATTATGAAATGAAAAAAAATCAAGTTGTTGATTAATCATTTTAAACTTTGAGATTATACATTGCTTTTCTTTTGTGTTTGTCCGAAGAAATAGTAATTACAATTTTCATTTTTTGTTTGTCTTGAGTGTTAATTCTAGGGGAGATCGAGTGTGTTCTTGTCTTTAGCCTAAATCCCAAATCATTGAGTTTGTTTTGTGCTTTGGCTCTTCTCAATCTTCTCCTACTATTCTTTCTTATCTAAAATTTTTTCTCTATTCTTCTTTTTCCAAAAAAAAATAACCTTTTACATCTAAGTGTGCTCTTCCTAATCACACATACATCACCGGATCTTGGACCCGGACCAAAACCCTCCAATTATATTTTAGATCCAGATCCGACCCGAATTCCATGGGTCTCAAAAAATAAGACCAGACCATTAAAAAGGGTCGGGTCCAGAGCAGGCCCAATAGGGTTCTAGACCCAAGACCATCCTAATCCCAGCCATCAGAACATAAGGCTCATACCTTTAAGAAAATATAAAGGATTACTGTATTCTTATCTTCATCACACACAATTACCAAAAAATCTGAATTATTTTTTTAAAGGAAAATCAAGTTAAAACCATTAGCGCATCCTAGAGCCATGACCATCCTAATCGTAAACATCATGTTATGAAATTTGAAAGCTCTTCAAAGAGTCAATGGAAAACATATAACAATGGGGATCAAAGCAATTCACTAGCCAACTAAGCATGGGAGTTGGAATTCTCGACAACTTTAAACTCAAAAGGCCCCCGAAACCAATTTCCTTCACCATATTTTTTTTCTTCTGAAAATCCCTTCATCAATTGAATCCAATAACAAGGCCTACTTTTGGTTTGAAAATGTAAATCTCCATTTGTCAAAATTAAGAAAATAAAACATAGACTAATTTGCGAAATACAGCCTTAAACTTTAGCACTTTTGCGAATTATAGCCTCAATGTTTATTTTTTACGTTTACAGCCACCAAAGTATCAAAGTTTACAGGTTTAGACCAAAAACACAAATTCTTCTTGAACTTGTTCTTTATAAAGCAAAAACCAAAATGATGGATCAACCACGAACATGAATGTTTCCCAACCAATCCCCATAAATATCTCCAAGCTAATATGGAGTGAGAGCACTCCCCTATTCTAAATTCAAGGGTATGGTGAAAAGGGAAAGAATAGGTAAGTGCAAAAAATAAATAAGGGACGTGTCAAATCAAAGAATTTTGTGTAGATTTTTGGCCCAATTAATCAAGCGCATCGTGGCTTCCTTCACAAAAGCTTCTTAGAGTCGACATCTCCACACGACCCTAGCTAGTTTGGCCCAAATGCCATAGGCCCTCTTTGCTGCTTGGATCTTCTCCACTTTTCATCCTGAGCTTGTTTTGGATCCTCTTTGGCTAATGATTTATCTTCTGATTAAAGGTCTCTGATGTCTCCAAGTTTTTGGAAGTTTACTGGCCATTTATCTCAAATGCTGTCAAGATTTCAAAAATAGAAAAAAAGAAATTTCAAAAAGATTATGTACCCGCACTACTCATGAAAGGATTAAAATCAAAGAATACTAAAAATATATAATAATGAAATTGATTCAAAACACCTCAAAATATAAGCAAATAAACCTCACTTCATGGAATTTGCATCTCGCTCAAATGTGTTTGAGGAACCACTCCTACTCATATTATGACTCGGGTAATGAAGTCTCCAAAACAAAAGGAAGCAAATTGAAGGTTGTCCTTCACAAATGAAAGACTTAAAAACCAATAAAATCATGCAAAATCATGAAAACAAATGATAATGTGCTCTGCCAATAATTTCCACAATTTAGGGCTTGCCTGGATTGGGAGTATTATAGGAAAAATAGTAGCCCCCAGTAAATAGTTAAGGGTATTTAAATGGGCTGGATTAGAAGTAATTATTTGAGCCCATTAAATTTTACTCCAAATATGGGGGTACTTATTACCTTGTCCTACCCCAGAGTAATTATTCCAACAAACTACTCCATCACGTGCTTTCCTCCATCTTATTCTTTCTTTTCATTTCAAAATATTCTTCCTCTTATCAATTTGTCTCTTTCTCTCTCCTCACTCATGTTACTCTTCAATCTATATAAAAATTATAATTTTAAGAATTTTGTAGATTATATATTTTTTTATTGTAGCTAAAAATCATCATTTTCATTTCATCTTTTTTAGTCTCACTAATTTTCTTTGATTGAATTTTTTTGGGATTTGATATTTGAATTTGAGATATTTTATGGGCATTATAAAGCATTTATATATAAAAACATTATTTTTGTATCTAAAAAAATTATTTTTGATTTTAACATCTTTTTTTATGATTTTTAGGTTAAATTTTTAAGAGCTCATAAGGATTACCTTCAAAATTAATGGAAAGAGAGAGAGAGGGAAGAGATAAATATCAATTGACCTTCAAACTTCATCTTTCCAAGAATAAAGTTGAAAATAATTCTTTATGAATATTCCCACTAATTAACTAGTTCATATGCCAAACTACATATCTTATTACCCTGAAAAATTTTTATCTCCCTTATTTTGTTTCCTGTACTATTTATGACATAAAATTTACTCTTGAAATGAGTTGGTTCATTCCAGGCGACCCCTTATAAGAATTACATTACTAGGACATCCTAAAGAAAATTAAATGGCAAAATGTTTTAAGTGCCACAAACTTGCATCAACCAAATGTCCAAATCCTTCAACCCTTGTGATGAATAAATGGATGAGACATACGCCATTTAAAAAAGGAAACAGGAAAATAATTTTATGTCATTGCAGGCTTCACTTTCATTAATGATTCTTTTCTTGAGTTGAGGAACTCTTTGACCACACTCTCCTTTATAGATATGAGTTGCCGTCTTTCATCCCTCCTTAGACCCTAATCATAGTTTTTCTATGAATGGGATACACGCGGTATGATGATGAGGAGCTTGCTAGTTGCTGGGAATAAACATCAAGTACACACCAGGTTGTCTTGTAAAGCACTGAACAATGCCCCAGTAGCAGTTTAAGGGATTGGTCGTGAGGAAACCATGCTTGTATACTTATTGTCATACCTCGCCAGGAATAAACATCAACTCATTAACACAAACGAGTAAAGCCAAGTAGGGGCTGATAAGACCATTCACAATGTCAAAAATCCTACTGCTTTATTTTTAACAAAAAAATCAATCCTACATGGACTGTGATTTGGAAAATTAAAAAATGACCATAAAATGAGAATTTGAGATTATCAAAGTACCATATAAACTTGGCTACAAGTTAAATAACAAATAATCAAGTCTTATCTCAATTGGAACAAACATCACTTAGTGGATCCGATTCTATCCAGCCCTCCCCTTCATTCAGCCTATCTTATAATTAAAAAACAAGTTAAATAACAAGTCAAGGCTGAGCCGCAAATCTTCTAGAAGAGCAGAGAACATATTTTAACTAGGCCTTTTCTAAGGTTTTGACCACATATTCAACTCGGATAAGGATGTTCACCATTACAAATACCTTCAAACACAACATAGCTTAGATGTTTTACATATACCACTTCACAAGATGTGGAGTTAAAGGCCATTCCCTTTTTAAATTGTCTACAACAGCTCATATACTCAGCTGGAACTCCAGGATGAGATCACACACTAAGGAAGACGAAGCCTTAGGGGAGATAACATAGAAAAGCGAACTGCCACCTCATAGAATTCGCCATTTACAACCCCTATCTACCTCAATTCAAGGACCTAATATTTTAGTGCACTACCTGATGGTGATGTAGCGATTTGTACCATGTTTAGCCCAGTGATCCTTGAGGTCAACCGGGGTCGAAAGATCATGGCCATCTGCAGCAAGTCTACTCAGTAATTTGCTGAAAGCACTTCCACTCATCTTTCGGCCACCGACCCGGGCATGTCGTTTGTTGGGTACTGCAGGTAATGGGTACATAGATATTGTTGTTGTACAGCATGAAGACTGCCATCCTCCATTGCCCCACTTGTAGCACTGTCGATAAACTCCCGTACATGAGCAAACAGGTGGAGGCATTGTTGACTCATCAAATGCTACTTGGTTCAATCCAAGATCAGCACCCTTCCAGTCAGATTTAAGTCCACCCAGTTGCTTATAGCCATCACTTCCACTCATATCCTCCATACCCTTCCACTCTTGAGACTTGGAGAACATAATCTTATTCAAGTCCTCGCCGTCTCTCTTACTCTTGCGTCCCCCTTTTGAAGTTTTCTTGTTGGGAGATGCTGCACTAGGTTCTTTTAGCCGTTTGACTTTCCGGGACTTTGTGTTTTCTGAGGAAATAGATGGCAGGGGGAGGGCATCGGGTACCTGAACTTCTCTCCCATCATAAGAAGCTTCACCAACATGTAGAGGATGCTGTACATGTGGTTCAGGATGGTGCATGTGTTTTAGACCTCGTGAAATTTGGCAATTTGGCGGGCAAGCATTACTCCCACCATTCATAGGATTCTGTCGATACTGGAGTGCGGCCAGTGCATTATCCCGCTCCATTATGGCCTCATGTCTTTCTTGAATGGCAGTGTCACGCTGCATTATTGCCATGTCTCTCTCTTCTAGGGCCTTGTTCTTCTCATTGATTGCCATATTTCTCTCTTGTATCGCAGCATCTCTTTCTGCCATTATGGACATAATTTGCTTCATTGACTGTGACTGCGACATCAGCCACTGAAACAGAAAAATCACATCAAGAATCCAGAAACGCCACCAGATAAAGGTTGAAAAATTCATGCTCAGCTAGTGTAAAGAAAAAGGAAGATGTTTCTGTCTTATAATGTATAGCATTTTCAAAAGCTACTCTACCTGATTATGCGCTGGTTTATACATTTCGGGTTTATGTCTTCCATTTTCACGATGCCCAGTGTCATCCATTCCAAATCCAAAGTTGTTAATGATAAGTTAACAAATGTTACTACCTTTTGACCAGCTGCAATATCCTGTTTCACTTAACAAGAACAAAGAAACGATCAAAACCAAGAACACTAACATTTCAAATGATAGCTTACCTACCCCAAGTCCACACTACAGCGAGTCAGCGAGACAACAGAATCTCACATCAAAGTACAATAAGGATGATCCATTATACAAAAGTTGTTGAATGAATAAATTGACTTACTATCCAGCAAATAGCCTCCTCAAACATGACAGCAGCATCCATCATAGAACATCATGATCCTACCTTAGCCATTTAGTTGTCTAATATTTTACCCACCATGTATGTGTGAATGAAATAAAAAATTTCTAAATTACTACTAAGGAACATTTAACAAAAGTTATGACGCAAGAATTTAGAACCTCAAATTTATTTGCAAAACAAGTAAACACAAAGCGAAAAAGTGAATCTTCTTGTAATCCTAACACTAGATTAAGTGTGTCTATTAATTTGATTTCAGTTCCATGACCCTTGATGTTATAATGACTGCAACAACGATTTATTTTCTGTCATCACAGCCATAAACTAAAAAAAATTGAAAGTGGGATCGAACAGCAGGCGATTTTTTCCAACTTAAGTGTGTCCAACGAAGAAAAGTGAGGATTCAAATAATCTAATTAAAGGAGTTGTCTAAACTGTAGAAGAGGGTAAGGGTAAACCATGTAATATGCCACATAAACTAGTGTTATAATATGTATCTTGAGTCTTGGACTTAAGTGTGGACATATTGGTGTTCAAATGGATATAATTGTAGCATTGTTTGAGAAGCAATGTAGTGGCATTTGAGTAGAAGGAGAAAAGCTTTCGTTTGCTTATAGAAGAGAAAGCTGAGTCGGCTTCACCTTCTGTTGCAACTAAAGCTGAATCGGCTTAAATGAAGAAACTGATATTGGAGTCAGCAGCCAGCAGGTTAAGCCAACTCGACTTTATGAGTGATCACCATAAAAACCGAGTCGGCTTATGGTATTATATGTCGTTTTGTTCATTGGTCTTTTTGAGGCCCTTGTTATCAAGGTTGTTAGAATCGGGCTTCTATGTACGATCGTTATGGGGGTAGGATCGAAATAGGTAGAATCGGATCGTAGGATCGTGTGATCCTACAAATACACTTTAACATTCTTTAGATGACTGATTTTCAATTGTATTTGTTCTTTTTAAAGTTTTAAGGTTTAAATTAACTCTTATTTGACTTCAACAATTAAGTTTTGTAAGAGAATACCTTTAATAATCATTTTTAAAATACAAATCAAGAAAAACTTGAATTTTAGTCATATTGATATAATTGTTTAGATATATACATATATATACATAAGTAAAATCTAGATTATATGAAATTTTTGTACGATTGAAACTACCCTTGTAGGATCGGATAGTAAGATCGTAGGATCGTAGAATCGTGTTATGATCCTACCACTTGAATCCTGGAGCGATGTAGGATCTTACGATTCTACCAACATTAAGATCCTACTACGATCCGGATCAGCCACCTAATTTTGGATCGTATGATCGTAGAATCGTTGATCAGGATCGAGATTCTGATAACCATGCTTGTCATTGTAAGTGTTAGTGGGTATATGTAATAATTACCCCTAATACACTAGATTAGATGTATTTTATCCTTGCTAATTAATTCTCTCTCTCAAAGTGTAATCCATACTTATCCCTTTCTTATCTCTTCTCCAACTCTTTGAATCATCAATGTAATTCTCTATGAATGCTTCAAGAAGCTTATTTAGACATCAATGAAAACCTAGGCTAGGCAGGATGTAGCCAACATTAGGTGAACCTCGTTTATTTGTTGTGAGTTGTTTATTTGATGCTTGATTCATGCAAATTTTCCATTTCTTTATTTAGGTTTTCAAATCTTAATTTTCCTTAAATCAATTGGAAATCTAATAATTGATCCTAAGTGCATTAATATGTGTTCTAATTCATTTACGACACCTGGTTTCTTTAACTAGAATTACTAGTTGTTGAAAAGTGTAAAAGAAACATTAGAACTAAAAATTGCATTGTTAGTAAATTTCACTATTGCTTAAACCTCAACCATTAGACATAGCTACATTAAGCTATAGGCAATAGATCACAAACCCGATCCAACAATCGCTTTCAATAGGGGATTGTATAAAAATTAAAAACAGAGCAATTTCTTGTTTCACAGAATGTGAAAGGAAATGTCTGGTTCCCTATAATGATCATACAAGCCTTCAGAAAAAGTTAAAAACCTTTGGAAAAGAAATGGCAGACAAGGTCCACAATAACTTCTTGAAGCAACCACCATGAAACGAGAATGAACAATTACTGCATTATGTAAGATAGATCAATTGTTGACTCTTTCTTAAACTCTACAAGCTGTCCAGCTAATGTGAATTTGAAGGGAAAAAAGAATCAAGATAGACTGCACAATTTTTATATCTTTAGTTTCTCTTGAAATAAGAACACAGCTTAGGATAACCATGTCATCAAATAAGATTGCTTACAAATTCCAAAGACTCTACATGAACTAACAAATCAAGTTCCACAATGTTGACAACTATAAATAAAGGACATAGTGAGATGATATTACCTCAACTAAAGAGGTTTAGCACTGATTTGTGAACGTAAACATATTGCTCATCAGGAAATCTGCAATTTACAAACACTAACAATAAAAAATTAGGTTAATCAAAGAGAAGTAGATTTGTTTTCTTTACATAATTGTTTGGAAAGAAAATATTATTGAGCAGCATATTACTTCATTTCCTAAATCACCTATGACAATCCTTTTAACTACTTATAATGTAGTTCATCCCCCTAGCGCATCATATGATTTACATCAAAAAAATGCAAAGTGATTGATTAGGGGTCAGCTCAAATTGAATCTAAATCATTACAATAGTAAACCATATCCATCAAAGCTCTGAGTTCACGACTTAAGGATGCAGTGTTTTTCTCTTCGGTGAAGCAATTCAATATTTTGAAAGATTGCAAAGAAGGGGTAAATGAGACAGTGTATTTAACAAATTAAAACAATTAACAAATGAAACCATATCCTCATGCAGCTTCAGAACGTAAAAGTGATATTACAGAAAAGAAAGAAATGAAGAAATGAATAATTCCTACACACTGGACATTAAGTAATCCAAAATCTTCTAATCAACTATCTAGCAGTCCAGCATCAAGCCTCAGAATTCTAGGAATTAGAATAGGCTGTATGCCAAGACTTTCACCATTGCGGTTCTGTCATTTAAGCTTTTTGGAGGAGTTCATGGCACTCCACTTACATAAATTGCCCTTCCTCAATTGGACATTCAGTAAAATTGTCATTGCTCATTTTGATTAACAGTAAGTGCACTTAAACTTCTCTCCCAATTACCTATAAGTAAAATTATATCAATCACATAAATTGCTCTTTGTCATCTCCTAAATATGAACTATAGAAGAATAGCATTGGCCATGACTCTAAAGCTACTCAGTAAAGGTAGCGTAAATCCTACTCTTCTAATTCAGAATCACTTAGGACAAATGGGATTTCTACATACTTAACAACAAAATGCACAGTAAATAAACTCTATCAAACTAAATCCAAGCTACCTCAAACATCAAATGCTCTAAAGCATAAAGACCAGCATAAGCTGGAATGGCGAACAACCAAATTCATCACCACATGAACACCACAGAATATAACCCAAGCGTTAACTAAATGTTAAATAACGCAATTCCTTCAAATTTCAACAAACTGACCTCAAGTCAAACCTACAATAGTAAAGATATCATCAAGAAACCCAAAACTCCAGAAACCCAATCAATCGAACTCATTCTATTACCATTCAAACACTCAATCACACTCAATACCAACCAAATCAAAATCAAACATAAAACAAATACAGTTAAGATAAGACACAATCAACCAACCTAGTAAGACACAAAGTAAACTGAAAATCAAATGAAATCATACTGAAAATAATTTTACAAAGCTGATCAGACAAAGGATTTGAAAAAGGATAAAACATACCAGCAACGAAAAAAGTGGACGAGAGAGAAAAGGACAAGTATAAGAAAGAAAGATAAAAACCCTAAATCGAAGGATGAAAAGAGAGAATATAGTAGACGAAATGGAAGGAACAGTTGGGACTGCGCAAGAGAGAGAAAATAGGGGAAATAAAAGCATTGCTAAACTAAGTAGATAAAAGATGAATTTCTTTAGACTTTCTTAATTTCTTTAGACTTTCTTAATTTCTTTGTCTCATCAAATTATTAATATCTTATTATAATTTCTTCATTGAAAGTTAGAGGTGTTCAAATTAGCTCGGACTTAACTAATAGGTATAATAAATTGAATTAATTTTGAACAACTGCGGAATCAAAGAAAATTTTATAAATATTAAAATTATTTCAACTTAAAAGTTATAGTTGTGTTTGATACTACGGAGCTTGGCGGTAGTAGTCTGGATAAATTTAATTTATGGAATGTATTGCTGTTAAAATTAAGGTAAAATTGAATTATTAGGTATTGTATTTTAATAAACTTATTTTAATTTTTTTAAAGTCGATTAATATTGTTAGAAGATCGCGGTAATGAGACTTATAATTTGAAAACTTTAAATGAAGAGATTACCTTCTTATAAGTTGAGGACTACAAATGAGTTATAAGCTATGTAAATTATAATATTTGGTAAAAGAAGATTGCATTGTATGATTGAGTAATTTCTTCTAAGCAAGGCAGTTTTATTACCCAGATTTACGCACACAAAAAAATCATGTCAATATAAATGAAATGTTTTATTAACATATGAAACTATTACAAGATTCTGAACTATTACTATATGCTGGAGCGACAAATTGTATTGATAACAATATTAATCAAAGGTTATCAAGTAAAAAGAAAGTCAAAGGAAGTGATGTGTACCCAAATCTGGCAAATCTGCGTTTCATTAAAAACTATCTGGGAACTTTAATCTGTAAGATATGATCAATTTTTTAACTGGCCTTCATTTAAGAACAACTATTATGATAACTAGTATAAAACCCGTGCAATGCACGAATTTTATAGTGTAAACATCTAAAAAAATTAGATTTTTAAAACAACGGGGAAAATATATATTAACCTCTTAACTTTAAATTTTTAATTTAAAGAGTAATATACTACAAAAATAACATTTTAATTATGCTACAAAATTAAAACTTTAATTATGCTACAAAATTAAAATTTTGTTTAAGATATCAAAGCTTTTGTGTTTTGAAATGCTAATAATATTATTCTATTAAGACTTCATGCAAATTATATTGTAGTTTATTTTATTTATAACTATTTTGAAGATTCTATGCTAATTATTTTGTGATTTGTTATGTTATTTAGTATATAACAAAATGATTTTAATAAATGCAAGTGTTTATCAATTATCAATAAATTTATACAAATTTGTCTCATGCAGTAAATATCAGTCAACGAAACAATTAAGTAAAATTTGTCTCAATCAGTAAAAAAAAGAAATACAAATGGCAATAAAATTTTAAAAGTGCAAGTTTTTTATTGCAAAAATCATAGTCAATCATCCTTCAAACTGTGAAACTATATTGGGCAATAAATTACAAACGATGCCAAACTCTACTAATAAGTATTTAGCCAATAAAAAAATTACACATGTCAATATTATGTTAAATTGTCATTTATTAACTTACATCAAAATTATTAGATTGTATGATTGCCTTGCATTTAAGAATAACAGTTAGAAGTTTGATAAGCATTTTACATAAGTTGTTGTAATATATACCGCCCAAAGTACAATTATTAAAGATAACATTGTTTTCCTTCTTCCTTTTAATCTGTTTGTGAAACATCACAACCAAGTTGAACCAGAGACTCTTGCACTCCTGCTAGACTTCCTATTGTCGTCCAGCGTTACTTGCTCGAGGAAGAGGGTCTTGAATACAGTGAACTGTAGCCAGAGCTGCCTCGTGTTGTGTTATACTGATGCTGAATTAGGGTAAGAAGTAGTGTATGCTCAGGATTTTTTCTGTTGTTGACACAAGTCACCCATCACTCTTTGAATTATTTGAATCTTCATTTTTGTGCCTCTGTACATGAGAAGATAATTTAGTACTTATTCATGAGAAAACAAAGCATAAGTAGGGGAAAAAAAGATAAATGTAGCACTATATTTAGTATTAATGGAAAAATTGTAAATATAAAAATAGATGGCTTTGTAACAAGTACTTCCTTTCTCTTCCCTCGCTTCCTTTTCACCTCATGAAATGTATCTGCAGAACCAATATATTGTTAATTCTTTGGATGTGAATGACGATAGTCTTGCAGTATACAAGCTCTTATTACCATCATATGTTGGAATGTGTGTCCCCAGATATGCATTGTAGAGCTCCTCAATCTTCCTCGCTCTCCCTCACACTCATACTTGAGTTTCTTCAATTCCCTAACCTCTCCCTCCAAAATATCATTCATTTTCTCCAATCTATCCACTACTTCCTTCTGCAAAGGTAAAGGATGATAGATTCTGATTATAAGTAAAAAACGTATTTGACCAAATCATCCCCTTAAATGCATATTGTTTTTTTTTCTGATAATGTTCTTTTTTTCTGATTCGTCTAAACATGGAGATCATGTTGAAGGAAAATGAATAAGAAAAAAGAAGTGAAGAGATGAGTTAAAATACTGAGGAATACGTATATTTATAGCGTTTTTCCCGTTTTGTAACCAGTATAAACAGTATTAGGAGAATAAGAGGGTTTTCATCATTAATTTCTTAGGAAAATTGTTTAACTGCCTTCTATTTGGATTTTTTATAAAACGATTCGTATTTTTGGGTGAGAATTGCAAGTTCCCACAGCACTGCTTAAAGATCAGTGTTATGTTACATCTGTCAAATCTATCAAATTCGGAGTTTTTCTAAAAATTTCTTTTTTTTTCTTTTTGTCTTATTTTTTCTATAAAATTACTTGGAAAAAGAGAGAGGTAATAAAACATGGAGATTAAGTTGAAGGAAGATGAAGAAACCGAAGTGAAGAGATGAGTTCAAATACTTAGGAGTCAGAATATTTATAGCGCTATTATAGTAGATCACTAAATGCACAAACAGTATTGGGGTAAAAAACGGTATTCATCAATTAATTTTTAGGAAAACGATTTAAATGCTTTCTCATAAGATTTTTAAATAATGATTCGTATTCTTTAGATTGATTTGCAAGTTACCACACCACTCTTTAAAGTTCATTGTCAGCCTATATCTGTTAGAAAAGATATAAGTTAGATTGAATAAATCAAAGCTTATAGAAAATATATTTTTTTAAACAAACGCTAAAGTGTCTTATTAAGTATAGTAGTTTGATACCATATGTCTTGGATTTTCAATACATGCTTTCCCAAATAACATTTTTTTAATGGGAGTTTGTGTTGCCTAAATGTATTTAAAATTGCCAAATTTTTTTTATTCAAATTCTGATACCTATACTCCCAGAAGTTTGATTAGCATTTTACATAGGTTGTCGTAATGTATACTACTGAGTTTAGCGGTTGTAGATTGCATAAATTAATGTTAAATTTAAAAGAAAACATTTTGTTAAAAAATCCTATCTAAAAATATCCTTGCAATCTCTGGAACAAATGAAAAGCTCTCTAGGTGAAGTTGTCTAGAACGAATAATAAATGAGAAGGATATTCTCCGGGCTTAAAATTTGCAAAGGTAAATAAAAATCTGAGTACAATGCAACTATAAGGTAAAAAAAATTCAATGGGAAAAGAATCTGGAACGCAAGATTTGGGAACGTATTTTTTGGTACTTATCTCTTCTGGCAGCTATTCCTTGACTAAATCTGTGACTGCTGAAATTTCTCGATAATAAACTGCTGAAATGCAATTTCTCATCACCAAAGCTTCCACTACAAAAAAAATGCAAACTTCCGACCAAAACCCACCGACTAACCCCAAACAGTCGGAAATTACCGACTAACTTCCAACTAACCTGCGTTGGTCGGAATTTCCGACTAAATTGCTACCGAATTAGTTTTTGGTCGGATTTTTTTAATTGCAAAAAAAAATAAATTTATATCTTATATTTTTCCGACTAATTTCCGACTGAATTTTAGTCGGAAAATTTTCCGACCATTTTCCGACCAAAATTCTGTCGGAATTTAGTCGGTAAACCAAAATTCCAGTTTCGCATTTCGTGTATTGGCTTTTGTAATTTCATTCATTTCCTAATACTTAAGTTGACCAAAGTAATTAATTTGCATTTTCATTCATTTCCTAATTTCATTTCCAAATACATGTAATTAATTTTTATTTTTAAATTTTATCTAATTAATAAATATAGTTGATAGTTGATTCTAAACAAAAATTAAGATTAAAAAAAATACAAATAATGAACATACTAATACGACTAACTACATACTAATATTAAACTAATAACACTAATAATACACTAATACAACTAATTAATAATATGCTAATAGTACACTAACTCGACTAATTATATACTAATACAACTAATATTATACTAATGGTATATTAGTACGACTAATAACGCACCAATACGATCATAATAATAATAATAAATATAATAATAATAATAATAATAATAATAATAATAATAATAATAATAATAATAAGAAGAAGAAGAAGAAGAAGAAGAATAATAATGGACTAATACTTTATTAAAATTGTAATTACTAATACTTGTAATTACTTATACTTAGTAATAATTGATACTTTATTAAAATTGTAAAATCGTAAAATCGGAAGCAGCACTCGAAAACTAATAATAATACTAATACTACACTAATACGAAATACTAATACTAAGACGACTAATCATACTAATATACTATTCACAATACACTAATACGACATCATACTAATTAAAATAATAATAATAATAATAATAATAATAATAATAATAATAATAATAATAATAATAATAATAATAATAATAATAATAATAATAATAATAATAATAAGACTAAGACTAATAATACAATAACATGACTAACTATATACTAATAAGCTAATAATATGAGTAATACTATATGACTAATAATACATTATTACGACTTATTATAAACTAATACAACTAATAAGATATTAATACTACCCTAATAAGGCTAATAGTATGAGTAATAATAATAATACACTATTACAACTAATAATAACTAATACTATACTAATGATATACTAAAACGGCTAATAATAATAATAATAATAATAATAATAATAATAATAATAATAAGTGGAATGAGTGTTATTATGTTATAAATTCATTAACATAGCTTTGAGTATCAATAATTATCACTTGGCCTACTGGTTGGAGCATTGACCTCATATCCATGAGGTCGGGGGTTCAATTCTTCCCAGCGACATTGGTGTTTGTTTGCATGGTGTGTCCACGTGGGCGCCATGTGGGTGCCAGGTGGGCTTCAGGTGGCTGCCATGTGGGTTTTTTTTTTTTTTTTCCGACCAAATTTTTTTTTATTTATTTTGGGTTGATTTCTTAAATAGTGTTTGGCGACTAAATTCCGACTATATGGGTAGTCGGAAATTTCCGACCAAAGGGAAATTTTTTAAAATTCTATACCGACTAAACTCCGACTATTTCGGGTAGTCGGAAACTTGCATTTTTTTTGTAGTGTTCTAAACTGCTGAAATGCTTCTGCATAGAGTTGTTTCGATAATAAACCATTGTCGCCACATAAAATAGCATCCCATACAATAATGTTAAGAGTTTCCCGTTACAAGATGATGGTATGGTTGATCTTCGATAAGAAGCACAATAAGAAACTGGAAGCAAAAGTATAAGAGTAACCCAAAAATATGGCATGGGAAATTAATTACTGGAACAAAACAATCTGGAAAACAAACTGCTGGATAAAATCGTAAAGAACATAAGTTGGGATCTAAGATTTCTGGCTTAAAAGACTCTGGGATGGTATATATCTGGGATAAAGAAAAAATAATAGGATAAACAAAAACATGACATTAATTTATGCTGGGAACAATGAAACCTGGGACAAAGAATTCTGGGAAAAAATCTTCTGGACTAAAGACTTGTAGAAGCTTATCTGGGAACAAAGATTTCTGGGAAAAAACTATGGGACAGAAAATTTGTGAGATGATGATTTTTCTTTCTGGGATGATATGCTAAGAAAATGGATTTGATGTATTAAACTGTTTATTTTGTTACATTAGAATATTGAAGTTTTAACAACACTTTATGAATAAGATCTTAATGCAAGTAAAGAGAAAATTTATGAGAAGTGTTGCAATCTGAATCCTTGAATGAAGCTTTGAATATATATGTCACACCTCAACGTATTCTTGCAAACCAAGGAAGCTTTGTCCGACAATCTCATCTATCTAATTAATCTGGGCTAGTCTTCAAAACCTTGAGCCGCAAATAAAACTGACGCTCATTTAAGACTTATTCAAACACGTTTTTGGATGCTATTCTTAGCTATTTCAATTCTTTGATGTGATGCCACGTTAATACTCATACAAGGTATTTAAAATCCAATAATTCAAATAAATATTAATGTGTAGATACAATTCAAATTAAGTTCTTATATTTTAGTTTAATAGTATGAATTTTTTTTCCTATTTGTTTAAAATATCTCCACATTTATAGTAAAACCTATAATTAGTATAGCTTGATTACCAAGCAAAATATTTATTCAAAAATTTAAATAACAAAACGTATGAAACATCTTAAATACATGTCTATGTTTAAATTCAAATTCAAATATGACCTTATCTAAATAAAGACAATTAACTTAAGTCATTTTAATTCAAACTTAATTCAACATATTTTGGACTAAAATAATTTATCTATTTATCATTTAACATCTAATATGATTTTGGACCTACTTAACAAACTAAATACTCCATAGTTACTTGATTTATTTGTTTGATTTAATATGTGTTTTGAATTATCATCACTTAAAGGAGTTGAGTCTTTATTATACGATGCACAAGTTATTCAAATTTTCTATATGTAACAAAGCTAGTTGAATAAACTATATCATCACTTAAATTCTCTAAGCTATGCTACATATATTAATAAAAGAATATTTTAAAAATTAATAATGCAAGAAAAATATAGAGGTGGGAGTCGCACAAACCAGGCGACTAAACGTAAGCTCAGTTGCCATTTTGTGCAAAGCCTACCTCTATTTTTTTATTCAATTTCCAACGAAAATTCATGTAAGAGTTTGTAATCGATATTTATCGAATTATTTTGGTGATCAAATTCATCAGTCATATTTTTTCGATGTTGAATTTCAATTGATAGCGTTTTTAAGAGACAAGTTAGAGATAGTTTTATGTAATCACATAAAGACAACTTTAAAATTCAACAAATAGGATCGCGACATAATAATAAAAAAAAAGTGACTACGAATACAATGGTCATGAAAAAAAATCCTCACTCTTACTACTTTCCCTCTCATCCTCACGAGAATTTTTGTGTGAAAATTATTGCTATTGAAGTTTTCCCATTCAAAAATTCCTAATTAATAATTGTGATTTATAAATCACTACAAATCTCTCACTCTATCACATCCTATCACATAAAGGTGATTTATTAACCTCATAAATAATCGTTATTTACTAAGACTTTCTATGTCTCATTCACGGGGAAAAAAAGTTTCCTCACTATACTCTCTCATACTTTATATTTTATCTCACCTTATTATCTCTCTATCGTAAAATTTTATTAAGACAAAAATAATAATTCATAAAATATTATTAAAATAAAAAACTAATACCACAAAAAAATTAAAAATTAAAAGATCAAACACATTAAACCACTTGAATACAATTTTATGAATAGAGAGAAGCAAATTTTTGAAATGTGCCAAAAAAATAGAAAAATGGGAATAGAGAATTTTTTTCAATGGTATCTTTTAATTTCAGACCCTCTCTTGAGATACCGTCTTTTCTAAAGACGGCTCTCAAGAACCCAACCACTTTCCTTATTTAGAAATATCTTAATTTTTTTTTAAAAAAAACTGTTGTTTAGGGAAAAAAATTGTTGTTTAAAAAAATGCAATTTAAAAAAAATGTTGTTTGAAAAAAACTATTGTTATAACATAATTAAAACTTAATATATTTGAGGTTTTATAACACAGTATATTAGCTTGTATTATTATAATATCAATTTTGTAGTATTATATCACAAATATATACTGTTATAAACCCAAATATATTACGTTATAACCGCAATTATATATTTTGTTATAACCCTAACTATATTATGTTATAACTCCAAATATATTATGGTTATAACCCCTAATATATTATGTTATAATTACAAATATATCATGTTATAACTCTCAATATATTAAGTTATAACCCCATTGAGAATTTTCTTTGAAACTTTTAAGTATTTTTTTATTATTCACATGGCAAGTTTGGTAACTTGAAATTCATTTTCAAATGTTGAATTGGCCTAAATATTATGTTTGACAAATATTTAATTTGGAAATGTGAAATTAGGTCAATTTCATAAGACTCTAATAACAAATTAAAAAGGAAAAATTACAGTAAATAATACAACTTTTTGCTAATTTTCCTACAATAATATCAACTATTGATTAACCATAAATAATACCAACTTAAAGGGGTGTTTTCCTAGAAAATTCCTAACATGTTAAAAATCAAACTATAGGTGATTATAAGACAAAAAAAATTGGTATATTAGTTAATAAACTAAGGTTGGTATTATTTTAGGAAAACACCCCACAAAGTTGGTATTATTCATGATTGATCAATAGTTGATATTGTTGTAGGAAAATTAACAAAAGATTATATTATTGACGGTAATTTTTCCAGTTAAAATGGGCCAAATATCAAAATTTGAATATTCCAAGTACATAGGTGTTATTTACAATTCTTGAATTTGAATATTAAAATTGAATTTCCTATTTTCAAATGAATTTCATATTGTCAAACACTACCTAATAGAAAACATTTTTACCTAAATTCTCACTTAAATAAAAAAGGAAAAATTGTCCAAAATAATCTTATCTATTGTCCATCTGCTGTGAATAATTCCTACTATTGATTATTTTTAAACAATGTAACATTTGTATATTATTTGCTGACAGCACCCATTTCCACATTTTAACCGACTGCTATAGGTACATAATACTAAAAAGGATTAGGCTAAGACCAACGAATAAGCATAAGAGGAAGAAAAAGTGAGTGTAACGACTAGTAAGTACCTACGTTAACCGGTTAAAATATGAAAAGGTGTGTTGTCAGCAAATAAAAAAACAAAAATTAGATTATTTAAAAATAATCAATAATAAAGATTATTCACAGCAAATAAATAATATATGAGATTATTATAGAACAATTTTTTCCATACAAAAGCTCACCTTTGTGATAGGTGTAATAGAGGCTAAGTAGGAAGTTTTTGATATTCCACGTGTGAGGTCAGAAAAGATGAGATGTTGCTTTCCATCCCATGTCCTTACAAATCACAAGAATTCACGTACACAAACACCAAATCGAATTGTTATTGAATAAACAGAAAAACTAAATTACTAACAATCATCCAATTAAGTAGGAGTAAATGGCATCAACTATGTGCAGCAGCAGCAGCAGCTGTTACTGTTTTGGTCGGAAAAACTACAGTTATAAACAGTGTTCTAATCAGAATTCCAGAATCCAGCTCCAGCAGAGTGTGTTTATTGAAAATTGCTCTGATGATGAAGCTGTTGGATTGTTTAAAAGGAGATCAGTAGTTCTACAAGCTGGTTTTGGAATTGGATTAGTTCCTTTCATTTCTTCTTTCACGGCTCTTGGATTTCCGTCAAATGCTTTGGCTCTTGTCAAACAAGGCCCATTAGCTGGGCGAGTGCCCGGGTTGTCTGAACCCGATGAACAAGGTTATAATTGCTTTTCTCCCCTTTTCACTTTTTATTTCCTCTTCTTAATCTTTTTATATTGTTTACTCCCTCTGTCTTGGACAACTACAGCAAAGGCAAAAATGGTGATTTTGTGTTCTTTTTTAATGTTTATCGAACCGACAATACCCGAATCGAAGTTATATCCGAACCGATTGACAACCGAAAATGAGAAATCTGAACCCGAACAGTAGCCGATTTTTGTAACCGACACATAACCGTTAACCGAGATTATCCGAACCAAAAATGACCGACTCGAGTCATATCCGGCCCGAATTATGCTCAAAACCGAACTCAATCCGGCAAAAACCGACTAAAACCGAATAAATTTTAGATCGAATTGCTTTAAACCTGAACCAATTTTTAACATAAAAGTATGATAGACTCATATTCAATCATCTTATTATTTAATCTAATAAAGTGATAGATATTTTAATAAATTAAATTTTATAAATACATGGTTTCATATATTTAGAGTTAAACCGTATTAGATGAAAATTGATAGAACTTTATAATTCTAATTTCCGTTTAAACAAGTAAAAGTAATAAAGTAATAATGATCACTAGTTGATTTACATTTTAACTATTTTTGCTTTAAGTAAAGGAAATCTTGTCATCAATTAAAAAATGACTAACAACTTAATTTAATATTGACTCGATCGATAGTAATTAGTAGTACGTAGCCGATAGTATTTAAAACCCGAACCCGATCTGTATTCGACAAAACCGAACCAAATATTAACCGATGACAACCCGATATCGATTAACACTCGACACGAACTTCAAGAGACACCGAACCGATGCTAACCCGATAGCTCGAATAACCGATCTTCAACCGAACCGCAACTAATCGACCCGACCCGAGTGCGACCCGTCGTAACACGCAACCGAAAAATAGTCGATCCAGAATACAACCGAACCGAAAGACACTCGTCCGAAACCGACCCGATCACCCGAATGAACACCTCTAGATGGGACAAAGGGAGAAGATATCTAAAGCCGTAACCGTTAGCTAAAAGATTTTAATTGGGTTGATTTGTTGATGTGGTATAGAAATCAACATAACAAAATGTTATAGATTTGAATCTCAACTAGTCGTCATTTAAACTAGAATATTCAAATCTAGTTATAAGATGACACGTTTTGTATCCACGCTTTTAGGTCAAATAACTCTTACATCTCACTCATTAGTACTTAAGCATTTGTTTGAGCTAATTGCTATACGAATACCTCGTACCGATGTTTTGTGCATTAAAAAAAAATCTACCAAATAAATCATGTTGGGTGTATAGGAATGTTTTAGCTAAACTCAAACCTTTTACTAAATATGCTAAAAAGCTTAATTCTAAGTTTCTTTTAAGGATGATAGACTATAAAAATGAAAAAAGGGGGCCTAATTCATTAGTTTGTTGGTCACAATTAAAGACACATGGTTTCATCAACAATGTAGTAAGTCTTGTTAATTACCATGGCCGGCATAAGATAATAATAACTAATAAGGCGTAGATTGCTCAGACAGGTTGGAGAACATACCAAAGACCAGATCAAAAATCTGGAGGTCATGGAGTTGGATGGAGTCCGATCATTCCTTACCTTTTCAAGGTGCCTGATGGTTGGGAAGAGGTTTGAACTACCAACTACTTTCCTTTGGATTTTGCTATTTTATCTAATGTGGACTTGGAATTCGATTGTATCTTCATACCCAAATATGTTCAATTTTCTTAATCTATTGTTTTTTGAAACAAGTATTTCCTATCAAATTATGGATTCTAATTATGAAATTATAAATAAATAGTTTGAGAATGATAAGGTTTGGATGGTCATTCTCAAATTCTCAACTTTAACTACTTTAAAAACAATAGTATAATTTGATTCAAATCCAAATTTGAAATTTTTTGATTTGCTAAACAATAAATTTGAGCCAATTCTAAATTTTCAAATGCTATCATCGTTCCCAAACATGAACATAAATGTAAACGTACGGAAACAACTTAAAGGTTTTAGAACGAAGTGCGTGTTGGCGCGCATGGTTTCACCTTCCTCATTCCTCATGAGTAATATGGAACAACAAAGAAAAGATTTTTGGAATTTAACTCTTTCATTTCCAACACAACTGAATGGCCCATTCGGTTAGTTGTACTAAATGGTGGTAATAAGAATGATTTATAGTATAAAATTTCATCAAAAGTTACATATCAATCCCATGGTGATGTAACTTTGATCACACAAAAGTTTTTTTGTTTACAAATTTCCACTACCACTTAATACCACCTCTCCCAATGGTAATGCATTGGAATGAATATTATGAAGAAAATGAGATGGTTGAAGATGGACAAGCATGACCATCAAGGTAGCAAGAGATTTTTCAACCAAAATTACACTAATTTTTCATTCCCATTATCACCTACCAAACGGACTGTTAAAGTAGATTTATGATTCCATATTTCAGGTACCTGTTTCTATTGCGGACTTAGGTGGGACTGAAATTGATCTTAGATTTGCAAACGCCAAACAAGGTCGCTTGTTTGTCATTGTCGCTCCTGTCCGCAGATTTGCAGACGGTACATATCTTGTCACTTAACGGAATTGGTTCCACTTTTGTAGATGACATTGTATTCACATAACGCGTGTGTCCATGACTGTTTTCTGTGCGTAGAACTCGGAGACAATACCACAATAGAAGAAATAGGACCGCCTGAGAAGGTGATTAGCGCGTTTGGACCAGAAGTAATAGGAGAAAATGTAGAAGGGAAAGTATTGCGAATGGAAGTAGCAGAGCATTCAGGGAGAAAATATTACCAGTTTGAGTTGGAACCACCTCATGTTTTGATCACAGCTACTGCAGCTGGAAACCGACTCTATCTATTCAACGTTACTGGAAGTGGTACGCAACTTATTTTCTTCACATTTCATTCGTTTGTTATATAAATCGTCCAATTTACATGTTTCGGTCGACTGTTGTTGTGGCAGGTCTTCAATGGAAGAGAAATTACCCGGATCTGAAACGAATAGCTGAATCTTTCCGTGTTGTTTGATTTTACTACTTCAAGAAGTAGCACAATGGGCAAGCAATTTTCCCAGTTCCCACTTCTTTGAATTCAAACGATGATTATTGATTAGATGTATCATAAAACTATGACGAAAAGGTTTAAATGCGCAAAACTTAATTATAATACGTGCCTGTAAATGTTGGCATCGTCTGAGAAACTAGGGTAAACAATCATCACCAGTTCATTTGTATTAATCTGCACGGCGATCTTGGTCTCTTCTATATCAGTGTTTTTGATTTTCCTTGATCTATACAATCTAAATTTCCAAAAAAAAGCGCCGCAGTAAGTATTAAACATAAATTGAAATAGTATTTGTTCATCTTATATTGCGGACAGATGATATGGGGCACAAATTAAAATTTGTTGTTTGTATTAATAATTAATTTTCTTCCTTTCCTGGCCTTCGCCCAAATGTTTGAGGATGCATATATTGGATATAATGATGTAGATGAACATAATGTGAGTCATTACCAGAATACAAGTATATATATCTTTGAGTATCTCTCTTAGAAATATATTTAAACCATGATTCTTAGGAACACATGTAAATGAATAAAATACTCCCTCTTATTCATCTTATGTATCCCATTTCCATTTTGGGTCAAGTCACACTAAATGTCTCATTTTCGTTTTTAGTATGGATTTTTTACCCTTATGCCCCTTATAAGTTCCTCCTAATTACAATTATAAACTCAGTTACCCTCACTAATTTACCCACCCAGCCCATTTGGTGAACATCAGAAACCCTAGATTTACTCTTCATCTTCTTCGTCTTCAACCTGTTCTTCAACATGTTCTTCTCCTTCTTCTCGTGTGCTTGTCGTGTTCTTCTGTCTTTTCTCATGAAAAATCCTAAGTCTAATATGCACTCACCCCATAAGAAATCCCCCTAAAGAACCCTAACTCGCCCTTGAAGTCTCCTTTGAAAAATCCTAACTCGCCCTTGAAGTCTCCCCTGAAAAACCCTAACTTGCCTAGTTCTTCTAGTCTGGGATTCCCCAAATACCCTTTCAAATCGCCTTGTAAGCTTGAGTTTAAGGGTTTTGATGATGAAAACCCTAGATCTGGGCTGTTGTCATTTGAGGATGAAAGCTTTGACTATTATAAGGACTCAACCTCTGTTGAGACTGATTCCTAAACGGGGAAGACAACTTGACTCTGAAGGTGAGCCCATTTACACTCTTGAGCCTGATTTGAATCCTGATCATGAATACTCTTCGGCTGATGCTCTATTTTCGAACACTGATTGTGAAGATGAAGATTGGCTTGATAAGCTTGGTTCTTTCTCAAGTGAGTTTCTGTTCTTGTGGGTGCATGTTGGTATTAACTGATGATGATTGTTTATTTAGTCATTTTTTGTGATGCATTTTTCTGTTCTGCTCTATGAACGATGAGTGAGAGCAACGTTTAGCCACCTAAAATCGAACTAATGGGGTTTGGATTGTTTTCCAACATTTTAAGCGAAAAGATTTTCGATTTCAACTCAATGATTTGAAAAAACAAAATTTTAAGTTTACCTGAGAGTTATGCAAACAACCATTTTTCAGTAGGTGCAATATGTGGTTTGGCATTGTCTTGTTGAATATAAATATGCTTTGACAATCCTTCAGGCCATTTAGCTCTAATGGTTGGTTTGATTGCGTTTGTCTGCTTCCTTATTACTTTGTTCTTCTTCCACTTACACACTGTGGTTTGTGACACCCACATCTGCTTAGCCACTGAATGTTGAGAGTACTTTTCAGTTTGTACTTGATGACCTTGAATTTTTCTTCATCAAAGTTGATTTTGTTTGGTGCATCTCTTCCCACTCTCTTGCTATTGAGGTTAATCACTGTGTTTCTATTGCTGATTTAGCTCTTTACTTCATTCCACAACCTTGTGATTGTCTTCCTACACACTTGAAATTCAGTTGCAAGTGCATTAATGGTCTCAAGCATTGGTTTCCCTTTCTTATTTAATGCTGAAAGTAATTTCTGCATTATTTGTACTCTTTGTTCTTTTGTTAAGTTTTTGGATGGTGCCATTTTTTTAGTTGAAGGATGTGCAATTAATGAATCAGTGGGAGTATTTATTGTTGATGTTTCTGTTTCTGTTGGTGGAATGTAATTAATGGCGCCTAATAATTTTGGTGATTTTTTCATTTTGGCAGCATTATGTGATTTCCTTCCAATTTGGTTGTTTTTTGGCTTCTGTGATGAAATTTTGATTGTTCTAAATTCCTGGCGCCATTTTCTGATCTCCTTAATTATTTTTGGACATTTTAATTTTGGGTTTCTTAATTTTTGTGGATACCGTGATGAAATTTTGCTTTGAAAATATGGTTGTTTGCAAATCGGTGGCTATTTATGAAATTAACAATGCGTCATTTTGGTAATTTATGAAAACTGAAGTCAATGATCGAAAAGAAATCCGCACTCACATGATCAGTAACGACTGCAACTACACCGAGGCCGTCAAAGAATTGAGAAGGCTAGCTGAGATACCGTAATGGTCATTTGTAATTTTATTTAGTACTCGGAAAATTGATGTAATTTCAAATAATTATTGTAATTATACGACTTATTTATGTATTCGATTTTTAGTAGATAGAGCGATGTAATTTTGGTGTTGTACTGAAAAAATATTCCGATTTTTTGGTGTTAAAAATATCCATTTCTTAATCTAACATTAAAAACCTATAATACCACTCTCTCTCCTACCCTTAGGGTCCCATTTTGACTCTCCTTAAAATCCGTGAAAAGTCAAATGAGACTCCTAAGCTGCATAGAAGGGAGTAATAGATTTCCTTATATTCAATCTATTAGTCTCATTTAGTTTTTCACATTTGCTGAAATAACATTTTAACCCTTAATATTTAAAATTGTTCATAAATAAAAATTACAAAATGCTGATATTAGTAATTCTTATATTGAGACGAATCAAATAAGATTCCTCATGACAATACAAGGTAATGATGTTTGATGTTTGATGTTAAATACTCTCTTAATCAGAGCGTAAGTTAGACATTTCAAATGCAATTTATTGTATTTTTTAGTGGTTCTCTTTATGTCTCGATAGATGAGAACAAAGCAAAAGTGCACTACAAAAAATGTGGTATACCTTTACTCTTGTAAATTCATTTAGGCACGCTTATATGTGAGAGTGAAATATTTAGACACGAATATTAAAATTGCCTCCAAATTACAATTTATTTAATTCCAATTTTCAACAGATGTAATGCCAATCTACATTATATGTAATATTAATTTGTAACAATTTTAGTGTTAATTCACAACGATTTTAATATCAACCTATTGCATATTTAATACCAACTTATATTATATTTATTGCCAACTTTCAATTTTTTTTTTGGGAATAACTTTCAATTTATTTAGTACCAAGTTACACGATATCAAATTTCAGCTTCCCGTGATCCTAAAAAAAAAAATTTCAGCTTCCCAACTTTTTTTTTTTTGGTAACGCTTCCCAACTTGAATAATGGCACTAGTGGAAAAAACGCTATTGGCTGCTACTTATTGGCTGCGGTTTTTAGGCACACGCAGCCAATATGAGTTAAAAAAATGTGGTAAAAAAATATTAAGGGTCATGGTTTTGTTAAATGTCCGCAGCCCCAAAGTTCATCAACATTTTTCCGAAATTAGAACAAAAAAAAAATAGTAAAGGGCTGCGGTTTTGTTATATGTCCGCAGCCCCAAAGTGTAGCCCAACCCTAAGATCTTATTTCATCAGCCAGCCGTTTTTAATATTATGAGTTCTTTCTCTAAGAAAAGGACCCAAATTTCCCCTTTTAAACCCAACCTTTTTTTTATTATGTTTTTCATTCTCTAAGAAGAAGAAAGAAACCCTAAGAAACCCTTATTCTCTTAGTTTTCATCAGCCATTGGAGACTTCTCTAAACTTCATAAATTTTGAGACCTTTCATTCTCTAAACTTAAATTAAAGACTTCCTTCATCGTTTTCATCAGCCTTCATCAGTAGTTCTTCGTTTTCGACCATTCAAAACGAAAATTTTGAGGTTTTTTCGACCATTCAAAACGAAAATTCAAGGTTAAGTTTGGATGACCCATATTTGTTTTTTGAAGATGAAGATGAAGTCTCCATTTGTTCCTCAAACAGATAAGCCTCCTTCTTTCGTATTTTTTATTATTCTTTCGCTTTTTTGTGAAATTTTTTGATTTGGTTAAATTTCGCTTTTTAGGGTTTGAAATTTCTTGAAGCTTAGAAATTTCTTGATTTCGGGTTGCTTTAGGTTCGTTTGATGAAGATTTTCGTTTGGGATCTTTGTATGTTCGATCTGGAAGATCTGGGTTTTTTTTTTTTATGTTTGATGTTCTTGTTCTGGGTTCATTTTCAGATTTTGAATTTTTTTTTTATTTTCTAAATGGCTAAAAGGGCTGCGGTTCTTGTATATGTCCGCAGCCCCTAATGGTTTTTTTTTATTTTGAAAAAAGACTAAAGGGCTGCGGTTTTTTGACCTGTCCGCAACCCTTTAGTCTTTTTTGGGCTGCGTATTTTGACCGCAGCCATTCTCTAATCTTTCTTGCTGCTACAATAATGGCTGGGGTCAAAATACGCAGCCCATAGGGCCTAAAAGACCGCAGCAAATAAGGTTTTTTCCACTAGTGTGGCAACTCATATTATTCCAATGCCAAACTAAAACAAATATCAGGTTCTATTGTAATAGAAACGACAATTTCGATACATAATTAATATTTAATAATAATATTTAATACAAAAATATTGCGGAAGTCTTAAAATGTCGAACTGTTAAAAACTTTAAATCATAAAAACTAAAACTATTTAAAATAAAAGTAAAATATTACATCCGATAAGAAATATTGTTTGCTTAAAATAAAAAATGTAAAAGTACATCAATATCAAGTCATCAATAAAGGCACAAAAAGCAGCTAAGTTCTCGATATATAATAATTGTTGCGGCCTGGACCGGTTAAAGTATGATATATATTAATCATACTATTCTATAATTTTGCTGCAAAATGACACATGGCAGCCTCACAGTCATCTGCCAAATATAGCAGGATTATTGGTTATTTAATAGTAAAGCTTTTTATTTCTAAAAATACAATAATTTAAAAATTTTCAAAAATTATTTTACATTAATACAATTAATACAATAGTTATAAGATCACACATAAAAAATCTTCCGAAAATATTTAGTAAGAAAATAATATATTATTTTCCTATATAACTGCATTTATTACACGCAAATTCAATACAAGTAAGAAAATACTCTACATCACAAATACAAAGCTTTCAAAAATTATTTTTCTTTAATACAATAGTTATAACATCGCAGATTAAAATACAGATATGGGAAAAAATAAACCTTTCGAAAATATATTAGTAAAAAATATTACTATTTATCTTTTTTACTGCATTTATAAGCAAATTCAATAGCTGTATATAAATAATGTACATCACAAAAAAAAAAACAGTCAAAAATTAATTAATTTCCTATAATAAAACAACACAGGATCACAATACTTTTCTTTTATGCTAAATACAATATTTAATGCAATATATTCAAGATAATTGCAATAATAATATTCCAATCAAATTGGACAAGCTAATCAAACTAATTGCAGTAATAATATTCCAGTAAAAGTTATATTTCACATAAAAAAATCCATTCTACAAAACTCCGTGCAATGCACGGGTTTTTTACTAGTTAACTATAATTCGCGTCCAACTTGTCTTATTAATCCAACATGCGTTTGCCTTATAGATATAATTAATCAGTACTAAGATAAGTAATAATAAAATTTAGCTTACTTGGTAAGATGCACATGTCAATTATCTTCAAGGTTAGGTTGTGGGATCAATTCTTGTAACTATAAATTTTTAAAATTAAGTGAGTGCCCTCAAGTGCGGGCGGGTGAGCCCTCTTAGCTCCGCCCATGGTTGAAACATGATATTTGTCAACATTTTTATTAGTATGTATGATTTTGATCTTATTTTTGGTAAACTAATAATATTTTACGTATCACATAAGAGTAAACATTTATCTAAAATGAAGAATAAAGAGTTTTGTCTGTCAAAATGGTTATTTTATAACAAATCTAATTAATTTTTTGTATACCACTTCATTCCATTTTGATCGTCTACTTTGACCAAAAAACTTTCACATAAAGTTTTCGTGGTAAACAATTAAAAAGGAACACAAAGAATACTAATTAAAATTATTTATTATCATCAAAATAAATGTAGAGTAAGTTATTCATAATCTTCTCATGAATGCATAAATGCTTGATGCCCAAAAAAAAATTCGATAAGAATATATATAAATAAATATATACTATTTAAATTAATAAATCTGTTCTCGAGTTTGTATTAATCCAAAAATATATTACCTACATTTAAGTTTTAATTGTACTTTATGCTTAATTTATAAGTAAAAATATTATCAAGTAGATTTTATATAATTCATCTCAATGAATATATTATAAATATATTTTTATTATAATTTTATTATACATTTTAAGATATATTAAGAATTGAATTAATGATAATAAGAAAATTCATTAAAAATGAAACATAATAGTATGTTTTGAAATTATTTGGTTGTGTAGAGCCCAAAAGATATTAGAAGTAAAATATTATTCAATAATTAAAAAAAAATTAAAATGCATTAGAATTGAAATTGGATGCGTTGGAGTTCGATCCCAAGACCATGTAAATAAAATAACACCTTCTACCAAAGTGAGCTAAAGAGAAACATTGCATTTAGGGGGTGTTTGGTAGGAGGGATTTGAGGGAGGGAATGAGACTTTGCCTCAAAAATATATCCAAGTCTTTGTTTGGTTAGGGGGAATGGGAATGGGGAATGAGATTAAAATGGAGGAAAGTCCCCAAAGAAAAATGTCTTGGGGGAGGGGTGGTATTTGGGTTGAGACTTTGATTTTATATCTTTCTTTCAAGTCTTTACCATACCAAACAAGGGATGAGACTTTTTTATTTTTAAAGTCTCAACTTAAAAGTCCTATCTTAAAGTCTCACAAATCTCATTCCCTTATGCCAAACACCCCCTTATACCTAACGTAAAACAGTATTAATCCAAATTCTCAGGGGGGCGGAGCCCCTTCCCGCTCCTACTGAAGTTCCGCCATTGTACATGACGAAATTTGGGAAAATAAATTTTCCTACTATACAAATTGAAATTATGTTATAAATTTTTTTTTTTACTTTTACCAATAATTATACATTACTCAATGTTACTTTATAATTACTCCCTCTGTGTCCAAATGTTCTTCTCATACTTTTTGCACAATTTTCAAAGTAAATTTTGAGCCTAAATATCTCTAAATACGCATCATAAAAAATTATAAAAAATATATTATAAAAAAGTATACATTAAAACGAATCTAACGAGATCTCACATGGATATATTTTGTCTTCTATATATGTCTTAAAAATATTAATCAAATTTCTGTTTCCAAAATAAAATATTCTAAATGGGAAGAACGTTTTTTAACGGAGTGAGTATCTTTTTAACACCCTTGAGAAACAATAACCTAATCTTTTAGATTTGACTTGTTTTCCACATTAACCTAATTTTAAAATTTGAGTTTTTCGACATAAACCTAAATTTTTTCATTTGAGTTTTTTGACATTAACCTAAATTTTAAAATTTGACTTTTTTGGACATTAAAGTTCTTCCGGATTAGAAGAAGGGACCGTGGCACTCTTACATCCTTTCATATGACGCAGACGTCATGCGTATTAATTTAGCTATAGACTATATACATCCCCGTCCCCTGTTCGATGGCCCTTCCATACTTAAGACTCAGCTCAAATTAATGTTGAATGTGCTTGAAAATGGCGATATCTCTTGCAGCGTTGAAAATAACTTTCATGGCGTTAGGAACTTTGATGGTAGCTACTCTTATCTATACTCTCTCCATTGATGGACTTCCTTTCCGGAAAGACCTCCTCACCCCGTAATTTCTCTTACTTTCTCATCGTATTTATACATGCTTATATTTCTTTAATTTTAGATTATACTCCATATGGAAATAGCTCGGTAATTATATGCACTTCTATAGTTAACCTACTTGTTTTACCTAAATCGTCAATTGAAAATATGTCTTTGTAAAGATTGCGTGTATCCCATTCTAAACCAAATGAAGGCTAGTTAATGCAATTCAATGTTGTTGTTGCAGTAATTTTTCATCTGGTTTTTGCCAATTTGTGATTCTATAGAGTTTACACATGTTGATTTATGCATGGAATATTTACCAAGTTCTATCCAGTGATCATTTTAGGAAAATTAGATGTGTTTTTTTTTTTGAAAAAATTGCATGTACCTAGTCGAATTTTTGTCAATAATTGTTTATCATGTCAAATTTCAAGTATTGAGTTGTTGGGACGAATTTTGAATTTAGTTTTCATCCAACACGCTTTTCCTTTTAGCAATTAATTGGTGATCCAAACATAGGTGACTTGCTAACATGGCTGCTACATGTACTGTCTACTGTCATGCTATATCCTATATGCATAGCTACGTTAGAAAAAGGGTCCCTTGTGTACAAACCACGTAAAAAAAGGGCAACATGTATAGCCACGTCACCAATTGATCTGATGTTCAGCTGTTGGATGAAAACTAAGTTTAAAATTCGTTTCATGAAACACAATACTTGAAGTTTGACCTGATAATCTATTGAAGGATCTTAGTAGGATACATCATCTACAATCTCACAAAAAGTTTGACCTGATAATCTATTGAAGGATCTTAGTAGGATACATCATCTACAATCTCACAAAGACATCTTTATTGAGCGAATCTTCTCCTTCTACTACAAAAGTATAACATCACCAAAACCAAACAAGAAAAGTTCCTTTAAACTTGGAGTTATAATCGGTCAAATAATATGGATCTATTACGAGTCTATATGCTTCAACTTAGCTTTTTCTCCTTTAGTATGTTGGGACGCTCTTTACAAAGAAAAACTTATGTTAATCCATTTGATAATCTATTTGATAATTCTTGAAACAATGTTGATATATAATGCCTTCTTCTCGATAATTCTTGAAACAATGTTGATATTTGATCATTCGTAGCAGAGTAAGGGATATGGGAAACAATTTCCTTCTTCTCGAATGCCTTACTCCCAAAAGATGAGCTTGATTGCTCCTCGTAGATATGACCAAGTTTTAGTAGGTAGTCTCCTAGCCAACTCTATTACCCTACGTGGGCTTGAATGTGGCAATCAGTTGTGACAAACTCATAGGTGGAGTCGAAAACAATCTATATATTATTAAAGATATAAGGCTTAGCACCTCCAAATTTCTTACCACGCTGAGGATGGGAGCTTTTTAATTTCCATTGGGATAATACTATAGGCTAGCTGTTCATTTTTGGTTATTGGCTCACTAAGATATGGGTGGCTTGAGAGATTTGCAAGGGATCGGGAATTTTCTCATATACTTGATTTCAACCTGCTTTATTGGTTTCTTGTACATAGATCCTGTAAAGCAAGATTCTTCTCTTCTACCTTTTCTGCTTGTCTTTGTAGTCATATATTGATCGTTTTTCTGATTTGTTGCAGATGGATGAAAACAACTTTGCTGGACTTCTACATCAACGTCACAGTTTTGGCGGTATGATGTGTAGTTGTGTACACCTTATTACTTCTTTATAATTAGGAATAAGCCCTCTAGTGAGCCATCATTACTATTTGACGTAAACATGAGATTTTATAGGTTTTTTTTATTTGACATCTAAAAGTTCATCAACTCAATATAGAGATTGGAATTGTAGCAAAAAAAAAAAAGTTCTGTACTTGAGAAGGCATTCAGGGGTGAATTTAATTTAATTCGTCTTCAAACGCTTCTTTTTATTTTTATGTAGATGTACACTGCTCCAAGCAGCTCGAACATATAAACAACGGAAATAACATGTCATTGGTGCTTTACAGTAATTATGGCTTTGAGTTGCGTTTATATACTTGTATTGCTTCCAAGATCTATTTAGTTATAAAGATAAGGGTTGTTTGGTTATCAGGATTGTGAAAGGGAAAGGAGTCATGGATTCATATTATGTTATGTTTGGTTTCCTTTTTTTATAATTAGCTTAACTTCTATATATTTTGGTAAGAGTAATAAGTATGATTAAATTCAAAATCCATATGGATGATTTCCTTCTCATTTAAGGTATTATTCCAATCGCATTACTCTTCACCAAGATTATTCTTTTACTTACATTTTCTCTCTCCTAAGTGCCCTTCAATTTGTATGAAGTACCAACCCTCCGTTATAGCCAATTACTCTTCTATTGCTGCATTCACACCTAAATTTCCACAAGAGCTGTCGTAACCGTTCTATCTGACCTAGTTACTTTGCAAGAACCAATACCTGCCTCGCACCATACCATCCAAGCCCCCATCAACTTCCTTCTTTTCAGCCAAAATTCTACCATTAGCGCTATGCAACTGTAATCAATCCACAACACCATTATCCCACAATGATTCTTGAGCTGCCCACAATTCTTTCAGAATCTTAAAATGAGGAAAAATGCACCCTTAGGACCAACATGTTTAGCTTTATCGGTGGAGACATGTGGATGGGAGATGCCTATGTCAAACTTCTTTACAATCATAGAAAGAACCCATAGCTGTAGGACCGTGTATTGACTTGACAATGCTATTCTATTTTTAGTGATCTTTGTCTGTCTTGCACAAACACAAACTCTAAATTTCTTTTATATTGCTAAAAAGTTGTTGCTATAAGAATACATGTCCAGATTTCTCTGCTTATCTATGTAATTCTCAACCGTTCATCAGAGAAGTATCCAATAAACGCAGGATTCAAAAACTATCACTCGCTCAGAGTTTATAGGATAAAAAATGATCTTTTGCTGCTTTGGGTCAATTGCTAATGTCTCTGTTTAATCTAGTGCACCTGAATTCTAATGGGAGGAAATGACCATTTAGCATACAATAATTGTAGCATTATAGTTACCAATGCAAAAGATAGCTCAAATAATTTAATCAAATCAGTCACTTGCAATTATTCAAGACAATAAGTAGTTTACTTAGATATCCGTAATATGTTGATACAACACTTTTATCATTATGGACATGCTTCACAGCTTGTATTTTTTGATAACCCTATTTTTAAATGTTCATTATGAGAATACTTGTATGCACCTTTCATTCTCGACTGTTGTGATGATGCTAGAGGGTAGAATTGTGAAATGAAAAGTATACTAGGAATTGATGAAAACTGTGAAATTGTTTTGTAAGTACTTGTAAGTACTTATGCTCATTCATTTCAGTATTGATAAGTTAAATTGTGCTAAGCAAAATTTGCGAAAGTCCACATGAAGTTGAACCTAACTCTTCTTTATAGGTCACCTTACTCAATAGATTCCGTTTATATTGTTGAGATAAGGGACCCATATGAGGCCATCTTTCGGGTTTTTCGACTACTATAAAGTTTGACCCATGTTACTAATAATAGCTTGAAAAAGTTTATTTGAAACGTATTTTCTTTATATTATCTGATAAGAATCAACTTTGATTACTTTTTTGTATTTTTGTCCTGAAAGTGTATACAAACTACACTCAACGTAACATTTATGATTGATCTCACTCTTGGTGTTGTGAAAATATGTGATATGGAATGTCAATACTAAAATACTGTTTTTAGTTGTAACTTTTCTGATGTATGAAGAGAATAACATTCTTGAAAGCAAACTGCTTTATGTTTGCTTAACAGATTGCTAAGAGGGAGTTTTTTTTGCTATAATTAGAATATTCATTGCCATGTTTATTCATGACTTGATGCTTACATTCGATATAGAATAGCCAAATACTTCAATGATTCAGTAGTGTGCGTAACTAATACGTCGCTATTGTTTGACTTTTTATACACAAACTAAAGAATAGCGATTATTGTGGTTTTTGGAGCATTCTTACAATATTTCAATATAATTTAAGCAATTATGAAAGTCTAGTATGAGAATTAAATTGCCATTGTGTATCCGACATCCTTGTCAACTCATTACTTGTGTTAAATTTTAGAATAAGCTAAAGAATACTTTTTTATTCCATTATCATTGATATACCTTGAATCAGGTTTGGGTCATCTACAAGGAATCAAGTTGGCTCGCGGCAGTACTTTGGGTAATTCTTCTAGTTTGTCTTGGGAGGTATGTTATTTATGGATCCACTCCAATAACATAATCTTACATACATATCTCTAACGAAATTGAATAAGTTTCGAACTTGTGCTTCTTCTAGTATTGTACTCCCTCCATCAAGTTGAAGTGTGGATCTAATTTAAAGTTTGTTACTTTAAGTCTTCAACTGCTCAGTGCCATTCTCCTTTACTATAGTTTTTGTTTTTCTAAGGAAATTGCTTGAAATAATGTATCAAGTTGTTTTCATGGAAATAGATGGTGTATGTTTGAATGGTGAAACAAAAGATATAACATCCAAGAATTTAGGTAGTCAACTTTTTCATTGCGTACCTCCGGTTTTTTGTTTTCACAACTTGCCACTGACGATGTGCATCTAATTCTGAAAAAGAAATTATAAATTGCTTGAAGTATGGATCTTTTACTGAAAATGAAAATGTCACTGACAATGTGTACCCCATGAAAATCCCACTGAAATATGCACCCGAAAGGTTGAATATGTACCTCCGGTTTTTTGTTTTCACCATTTTAAAAGGTTTTCACGTGATCCTTTATATTTATATAAATAGAGTGAAATATATATATTTATTTGTTTGTTTACTTGTGTTTTTCTCTGATGTGTTTCAATCGTGCGTTTGACAATAAGAAATAATATGCTAGTGAATTTTCACTTTCAGTATTACGACTTGCACATACATTGCCGTTCAACTATTCAAGTTTTCAGCTGAAGAATCAACACATGATCCTATGCATCATCTTCTATTGCATCGCCAGGATAAGTGAGTTGACTCTTTATTCCAGCTCATATTTCTTCCTTCTGCTGCAGTTTTTTCTAATGTTTTGATCCTGTAGAGACTAGTATGTAAGTAACCGTAGCCCTGGGGAAAGTTTCTGATTCCCTTGCAGGATTTGCACTTTCAAACAGCTGCTTCTGAATTGAATATTGACATTCATTACTGGTCAATAATAACTGGCAATTAACTCTGTGTCTATGGTTTTGCTCATTCAGCAGGAAGGATGCGAGCAGGAGTTTCTGTCAACTCGTCACAGCAAAAATTTTCTTCATTGCTCTGGGTTTTCTTATGCTTGGAACCTTGCTTTACACTATCATAGTTTATGGTTCACCATTCAATAAGGAGCTTTTAACGCCGTAAGCTTTTAATTCATGCAAAATATGTTTTTTCAAAAGGATTTTATTAGTGAACTCAAATGGATATTTATAATCCGATGTCAAGTGATACAATTAAACAGAATAAATCACAAGAGATCTGTTTCCAGGTATCACATAAGATAAGCTATATTAGGAATAAATGGTCATTTCTTTATCTCTGATATCATACATGAAAGAAGTTTTCAAAATTATGAAATGAGCGACTTAATTTGATTCTGATTTCAAAGTAGTGTTAATTTCAGCTTTCTTTTATCTTTTGCTTGGAGTGAGGGTTCCTTCATAGTTACCGGAAGCAATTCTAAAAGAGAAGTTATGAAAGCAGCGTTTGCAATTTGCATTAAGCTTAGATGTCAAATTAGGCATCTTGGTGTTTTTTCAAAGAAAGTTCACTGATACATGCATCAATGTCTTAGTATCCTAAACTTGATACAATAAACAACATGCAGGTGGATGGTAGCTACGCTAATTGATTTCTACATCAATGTTTCAGCTCTATCAGTATGTTCAACTGTTTACTATCTCTTTCTCTGTGAATTTCCTTACTGTGACTTCCTTTTTCTATTTGTTATGGCATTTTTTGATTTGTTTGTGGTATTATGATATTGTACTAGAGTCTACCAGATGAATCTACCCTAGCTTTTGAGGACTGATTTACCTTTAGGGCATGCTTGTATTGAATGTAAATATTTAAGGGGGGAAATAAAGTCAAACTAATGAAATGAAAGCAAATAGAGATGCATTTTAAGTAATTGAGATAGTTGTGAAGAAGGTAAAATGAATATAAAATCAAAATAATAAAGGAAAAAGAAGATGATTTCCCCTATTATGGAGGTAATACAATCCTCCACCCTCCCCTAGGATAAATATGTACCCCACAAAATTGAGAGCTACCTTCATTTTTCATTACTTTGCAACCATTCTTCTACCTCTACAACAATTAAATTTCACTAATTTATCATTTATAACCTTCATTTTCTTACTTTGAATTTTTTTATTCCCTTAAATATTTACCCCCAATACAAGCATGCCCTAAAATTATTAATTGTCAATGTAACTTTCCATATGTGCTTCGTGTTTGAATCAAGGCAATGCATCAATGGCAATTTATGTGATTTATGTGATTGCAGGTTTGTGTTCAGGATATTTAACCTTTGATTTATGTGATTGCAGGTTTGGGTTAGCTACAAGGAATCTAGTTGGTTTACCGCAGTCATCTGGATAGTTTTGCTAATATGTTTTGGAAGGTAAATTACCCTCTCAAGCTATTTGTTTCTTTGTTCCTTTTAAGTTGTTTAATAATTTTCCTGCTAAATGACAAATAGCATTTTAATAGTCATTTGCCAATTGCGGCAATCTTATTGGTTTAATGAATTTGTCGTAGCAACTATACGTCCAAATATAATCTGCAAAAAAAAAAATATTTAAAAAATTGTTAAATTGTACCATTACCAAATAAATCTCTTAAATATAGCAATTGTGTCCAAGGCTTAATTTTATCTTAAAAATAAATTTGTTAGAGTAATATGATCAAAAAATCTTGTATTGCAATAAATTTTATTCTTGTAATAAATATTAAAATATAAATTTAAGCCTAATAATTGATATGATCTTTTTAAATCAAGTATGTTTTATTAGAATGATTTCAGCATAACCTTCTATTATTTGTTCTTTTTTTAGATATTTGTGATATATATGCCTAATTATCTATATATTTTTTCTTGGAATTTTTTTAAAATTAAGTAGACAATATTTTTATCAAACATAAATGTAATTTGAAAATGTGTTTTTGAAATTAAAAAATTTGATATTTAATTTAAAAAAACATTTATTGTTTTTAATTTAACTATTTAGTAAGTATTTTTTTAGTTAAATTTAATTTATGATTATATTAAAAATACTACTCCTAATTGAATGATTGAATTTATATTAATAAAAAAAATCCTAAAGTTATTTCTTAAAAATTAATTTATCAATAGAATATAATTATAATATTTGATAACATGAGAGTAACCACTGGCTACTATAGTATTCACGTTAAATAAGAGTATGATATTTATATAAATAATTTTAATGTTTTATTTAAGTTTTATTTTTACTCTTAATATACAGGTTATTATTATTTTTATTTTTACTACTAAGCAGCCCCTTCAAATCCTATGTTGTAAATAGTTGATATAGTTAGCTTTCTCTATCCTATGTTGGCTTTCTTTTATGATTTTAGTGATACTGCTATGTCATTACTTGACTTGTGTGAATCAGTGCTATAGAATAGTTAGAAACAACTAATGTTCTTTATCCTTTTCAGCATTGCGACTTGTGCATATGTAGCGAGCCAGTTTTTTTCACTCTCTCCTCATGATCCCATGTACCTCGTACTTTTGAACAAGCGTCAAAGGCAAGTATAGTTCAATTTTCAATAAACTATTTCCTTCAAATAGAAATTGAAAGTAAGCTAGGGGAGGAGCAAAGATTCTAGAGGTCCTATTTTATTGCTACAATATCTTTCTGTTGATTGAATGATGCTCAAAGAATCAGAGAAGGAATGATGCTGCTATTTGTTTCATTCAATCTGTCCCAAGATAACCAACTATTACATATATATATAGTAGACTAGAGGCAGAAGCATACTACATTTTACAATGCATAAGGACAAGGAGCAAAAGGAATAAAAGGACAGTTGCAGAGAGGGCAGCAGAGGTGCTGGAGCAACACACTGAATAAGTAGTGGAGGAGCAAAAATAAAAGGAGCACAACACATAATAGATCTTCTGTCAATACCCCCTTCAAGGTGGGAGTGGGGCATTAGCAAGAGCTCCCAGCTTGAGAACGAGGTACTGATGTTGAGAGACAGGCAAGGACTTTGTGAATATGTCAGCAAGTTGATCCTTGGAAGAAACATGCTGAGGGTGAATGACACCTGACTGATGCTTCTCACGAATGAAATGACAATCCACCTCTATGTGTTTAGTCCTTTCATGTTGAACAAGATTAGCAATTATAGCCAATGCATCCTTGTTGTCACATTTCAGATGGTTGGACCAATGTGGGACACACCAATGTCCTTAAGGAGTTGAATAAGCCACAGTACCTCACAAGTAGTTAGGCATAGCACGATACTCAGCTTCTACAGAGCTTCTAGCTACAACAACTTGTTTTTTAGACTTCCAAGATATGGGAGAGTCACCCAATAGTATGCAGAAACCAGTAGTTGATCTCCTGGTCATTGGACAACCAGCCCAATCACTGTCACAATAGGATGCCTGAGATGATGAAGTGAGAAGTATGCCTTGTGAAGGATTGTTTTTGAGATACCTCAGAATGCGCTTAGCACCTTGCATATGAGTGGTGGTTGGCTGATACATGAATTGGCTAAGTGTATGAACAACAAATGAGATGTTTGGACGTGTTAGGGTAAGGTATATAAGCTTGCCAATGAGGGTTTGATAAGTGGAGATGGTAGGAAGAGGGTCCCCTATGTTGAGGCTGAGTTTGATGTTGGGATCAAGGGGTAGATAAAGAGGTTTAGAGTTAGTCATTTTGTACTCCTTAAGGAGATCATGAGTATACTTGGACTGAGATAAGAAAAAGCCCTTGGAGGATCTGTCTACTTCAATGCCCAAGAAGTACCTTAAGGGGCCCAAGTCCTTCATATGAGATTTGGAAGATAGAAAGGCTTTGGTTATCATTGAAGGATCATTCCCAGCTATAAGCAAGTCATCCACATAAACTAGGATCACAGTGCGTTTGTTTGAGGTGTGATTGGTGAACAAAGAGTAGTCACTTTTAGATTGAATGTAGCCACAGGACTGAAGAGCACATGAGAGCTTGGAGAACCACTGTCTAGGGGCCTGTTTTAGCCCATAGACTGATTTTTGCAATTTGCACACTTTGATAGGAGAAGGTAAGGATGTATGAACAAAGATGGGCAGGCCTGGACCTTGGTAAACCTGTGGGAATTTCATATAAACATGATCATCAAGATCCCCATGCAGGAATGCATTTTTGACATCAAGTTGAAAGACTTGCCAATCATCAATGGCTGCAATAGCTAGGAGAGCCCTGACAGTAGTCAATTTTGCAACAGGTGCAAAAGTTTCAACATTGTCAACACCATACTTCTGTTTGTTACCCATAATCACCAATCTTGCCTTATATTGTTCTTTACTCCCATCAGGCTTATATTTTGTTTTGAAAAGCCATTTGCTCCCAATGGCTTTTTTACCATGGGGAAGGTCAGTGATAACCCATGTATGGTCCTCCTCTAGAGCTGATAGCTCTTCATTCATAGCTGTAACCCAATAGGAATGTTTATAGGCTTCAAAGAATGTAACAGGATCATAGGTGTGATTAAGCTAAGACATAAAGCAGTGAAATATAGGAGTGACACAAGTATTGGTGGCATGAGCTATGGGAGTGACATAATCTGTGAGCCAGGCTGGAGTGGTTTTAGTTCTTTCAGATCTTTTGAGAGGGGGTGCAGGGACAGTTGGAGCTGGGGCAGAAGGTGAGAAGGGGGTGTCAGGAGGGATAGGAGAGGTATCAGTTGAGGGAACAGGCTCTGGATCAGATTCATCATCAGATGAATCTTCCCATGTTGGGGAGTGAGGCAGGGGCTGATCTGTTGTAGTAGGAATAAGCTGGATGAGTTGATGGGGTGGTAAAGTATAGGGAAAAATGTGCTCAAACCACTTGATGTCCCTGGAAACAAAAATATGTTTGGTGAAGGTGTTGAGCAGTTTATAACCCTTTTGATGAGCTGGGTACCCAATGAACACACAAGGTATGCCTCTAGGGTTCATTTTGTCATTGGTATGAGATGGATTGTAAGCAAAGGCTAAGCATCCAAAAGGTTTAAGATGGGAATAGGATGGTTTTTTGTGATGTAGGGCTTCATAGGGAGATTTGTTGTGAAGGATGGGAGTAGGTAATCGATTAATTAGGTAGGCACTGGTAAGAACACAATCACCCCAGTAACACTTAGGCAGACCAGCTTGCATCCTCAAACATCTAGCCATTTCTAGCACATTCCTATGTTTCCTTTCACACCTCCCATTTTGTTGAGCTCTATCAACACATGTGGTTTGATGTGTGATACCATGAAGCTCATACAGTGCTTTACACTGTGAGTCCTCAAACTCAAGAGCATTGACAGATCTTATAATCTTGACTTTCCTCTCAAACTGTGTGTGAGCAAGGGTAACAAACTTTTGAAGAGCAGAGAAGGAATCTGACTTGTGTTTAAGCAAGGTAACCTACGTGGTCCTGGTGTGATCATCAACCACAGTAAGGAAAAACCTAAAGCTTTCCCTGGTTTGGTGTCTATATGGCCCCCACACTTCAATGAGAAGAAGGTTAAAAGGGTTAGCAGCATGTGAAGGACTTAGGTTATATGGTTGTTTAGTGAGTATCCCCATAGGACATGTTACACACAATTGCTCTACTGTCTTAGGTAAGTTGTTGATGACACCTAATGTATGCAACTTTGCAAATGGTGCATGCCCTAATCTTAGGTGCCACAGAACGTTTTCATTCATTTTTCCACTTTCAATGCACCCATGAGTGACTTGCATACTGTTAAGTGCAACATGTTTAAGGTCTCCAATTAAATTATTCACATGTTTAAGGTGCCACAGAAGGTTTTCATTCATTTTCATTCACAATGTGTAATCTTGGATGTGCCACCATTGGGTAGGTTTATCCTATATGCTGCAGTTGCAACCCTAGGATTTGTCACACAACCTACATTTCCAGTCATATGGTCACTTGCCCCAGAATCAATGATCTATTCAGTCACAGTTTCATTAGCATAAAAGCATGCTGCAAAGCCTTCAAATGCATTCTCCACATCTTCTTCAGATTGAGCATTGTTCACAGCAAGTTTGTGGTTCCCAGGAAGACTTCTGAGCAGCTGGTCAAGTTTCCCTACAGTTATTTCACTTCCTTCCCCCAAAACTCCACTGTCTTGAGCACTTGCTGCCATTTTGAGGTTTTTGTTTCTACTCCAGTTTTGACCAGAGTTGCTCACCCTTGTATGAAGTTCTTTGCCTCTGTAAGGTGGCTTATATTTTGAGTGCCACTTTGGATGTCCAACCACAGACCAGCACGCATCTCTCAGGTGTCCTATGATTCCACAGGCACTGCACACTACAAATTCACCTACCCCTCTACTGTACATTGCAGAAGATTCCATGCTTGCCTTCATGGGATTCAAAATGTTCCTCTGAGATTCTTCTTGTTGCAATGTGCTACAAGCAAAATCTACAGTAGGAAGGGGTGTTATCATGAGGATTTGACTTCTCAAGAGCCCATAGGCCTCATCTAGACCATTAATGAACTGAAACAGCCTTTTTTCCTCTAGTTTTTCACAGGCTTCCAAATATTTCATCATGTCTTCACTTGGTTCATTGATAGCTGGCAGCTGATCTAATGATTCCAGTTCTTCCCACATGCTCTTCATGGCAGTGTAATATTCATTGATGGAGGATTGTAATATTTCCTTACATAATTGTTTAGTAACTTAGAATGGAATTAAAGCAATTATGATTTCTATTGCTTCTTAGATAGTAGTTATATAAGCTCTGACCACACACACTAGTAACCCTAACTCTAGAACAATCAAAACAACCATATAAGATTTAAGCCCAATGCCGCATTAAGTGGGGTAATATTACTAATAACAATCAGCTTATGCTGTAAGATTTTACCTGTAGAGTCTATTATTTTCCTATAATTAAATATTGCAATATCATTCAATAATTAACTATGTTGCTACTTCTACTAGGATTGGTATTGTGAGCTTAATATAAATAAAAATGGATGAAGAAATGCAACTCACAATTTTATTCAATAAAATCAATCTTAGCCGATAGAATTTAGAAAATGGGTCTGCGCAAATCAAACTAGGAGGAGAAGTAGTCCACTCATAAACTCAAAGAAGGTTCACTACTAAAACCAATTGGTAATAGTAGGAGTTACTCCTTGAGTATATAAAGTGATGCATACTCTTTTCTTTCTCCGATGTGGGACAACTCACATGTGGGTAACACATGGACACTTTAACATTAGCTAAGGAAAGAAAACATAGAACATATTGTAGAGGGAGAAAACTAAACGAGTATATTATTCTTTGATCAAGGATTATTTACAAATGATGGCCAGTGGCCTTAGTTACAGTAAAAGTTATTCTAAACTAATTAAGATTGATAAGCCTACGAAAAGTAGGCGATTGAATCCATGCATAACAAGCACGGATTTCTTATCTGATCAAGTCATGCGTGCTTGCGCACATTTAGTAAACCACCTTTACAAAGAATAATTAGGGTGTCAGAAACATAGTCGTCGAATTAAATCATGTAGAAACGTGCAGCGGCTCATAGTCTCGATCGAGACTCTTCAATTTCATTGAAGCTACCTAGAGTCTCGCACGAGACTCAACTCGTCCAAAGTATTGTTTTCCACGACCCGTAATCTCAATCGAATTGGGCAACAGTTTCGGAACAATCTCTCCAAGTCTCTAATGCCCAAAACTTCAGTCTTTTCCGGATGCAAATTTCAACTAAGAATGTTGATGGAAACATTTTCATTCAATTACACTTGTTTCTTCCCATATCTTAGACTTAAACACGATATAATTCAAGTAATCAAGCATTCTTAATCAGGGCAGAGTATCGAGGATTTTCTAAGATGCATAATAAGTAGTTGTCAAGGAGCTAGGGTGGAATGTTTTCATGTTTCATCTCCATGAGTACGACAAATCAACATTGAAGTGTTTCTAGTGAGTATGATCCAAAAACCTTAAGATTCTAAGAAACCTTTATGACTATATCAGCAATGGTTCGTAATATCATTACGTTTGTACATGAACTTCTTTCTACCAAAAGGCCAATTCATATGGACAATGGCAAGGCTTAGGACTCCGATATATAGGATGACGGTTCAGAAACACCATTTGTGATCTTCTGTTAATAATTCCCATTGATCAGCATCACTAGAATTGTATGGTAGTGCAGCTTTGTATTTTCTTATATTTGACACTTTTCACTCTGTTTCTTCATACTGCACTTTATATTTCCCAGAAAATAGAAAAAAAAAAAATGAAAAATCTGATTATAGTGTTATACTCTGTTCTTTAAAGAAGCTCCCATAAGGAATACTCACGTGAATTAAGAAAATTAGATACTTTTAGACGGTGGATATGTTATTTTATTGAATAATAAATTTGATAGAGGAAAAGTGAGAATCATAAACATTAAAAATATTAAAAGAAAAAATTAGAGAATAAGAAAAATAAAATCTTTTACATGGTGGATATATTATTTTATTCAATAACAAATTTGATGGATGAATTAAAAGTGGGGACCTTAAACATTAAAAATATTGTTACCTGTAGATGCCACATAAACAATATAAAAATGTTAAAATGAAGTTAGGGGAAGTCGGGAAGATATGTGGTGACCATTAGCATTAATAAAATTATTAAAATAATTAAATAAGAATGGACAAAGTTATTTTAATCCAAAATTTGTGATATAAAAAAAATTGTGGAACAACCTTATGTAGCAAATGGGAACAATATTTTAAGGAAAGGAGCGAGTAGTTGTTTATATTAGTGTCAATATTAATCTGCACTTGAATAGATCAATCGCTACTCTGCTTTCCTCAAAATGATGTGGATGTTTCATTTTTTGATGATAGGTAAGTATGTTCATCCTATTGAGTTGAATTAGCAAGCAACGCCTAATTTTGCGTTTGTGGCAGGGCAGAAAGCAGGTATGAGACCACATCAGGTTGAACCAAGCTAATTATTTTCTATACAGTTCCATATTCATAGTATCTCAACTGATTGGGGATGGATCGTGCTAGTGCCACAAAATGCCAATACTTTGCTTCTTGATTTAGTTTGTGTAATTGACAATTATGTACATAATTACATATTCCAAAAATTGGTATCCAAACTATTGTTATTTTTATTAAGTCTTAAGATATGTATATGAAAAGGACTTTTTTTTTAGGGCAGGCTGAGCGCATGAGAGAATTAGGTGAATAAAGTTGGATTATTTTAATGCATTCCAACCTTAAAAGTATTAAAATAGTAATTAATTTTTCAGTGTAAAATAGGGGTGATATATATAGCTTAAGACTGATATTTTTCCTATGTCAGCTTTGACTTGAACAAAATATGCCACTCTCGAAGCAATATATGTCACCACTTAGCCTGTTTATTTTGGTAGTACTGAGTTGATAGTCATTTTTACTTATCTTCTGTGTTTTTCAATGTTGAAAGGATTTGTTATGTTTAAAATGTAAAAACGGCTATTTTAGTTTTACGGTGATAGTTTTTCAGCAACCGGTCTTGGACGAGAATGTCTCATAATGAGACGACCTATCTTCCTTCTCATCTCAATTCCATTTCAAGTATAAAAAAACGAAAAGGAAATATACAATAATAGCCATATTTGCAAGTGTTATTCACGGAAATTATTTTTAAATCGCTAATATTACAAGCTCGACATCTAGGAAAGAATTCGACATGGACTTGATTTTACAGACATTACTTATAGATGTAGACATGTAGACGTGGATTTACTATCAATTTATATACAATTTTAATTCTAACATATTGAATTAATGCGTTGCAATAACTCTATTCAATCTGATACTTATTTTTAAAACGATAATTGAAGATTATAAGTCTACATTGAGTTATTATAAAACATCTAATGTCAGTTTATATGTCAAAATTTTACTATTAATATATTAAATTTGAACTAAATGCTATCAATATATCTATATAATTTAATAACTTATTTTTTAAACGATAAATGAAGATTATAAGTTTAAAATTGAGTTAGATTATAAAACATTAATTGTCAAATTATATGTCATAATTTAACTATTAACATATGCAGTTTGAACTAAAACATATTGAATAGGAAAAATTACCAAGAATAATTCAATATTTTTATGATTTCCCTACAATAATCCTAAGTATCAATTAACCATAAATAAACTCAAGTATCAGGTTAGTTGTCCTATAATAGTGTTGAGTTACATGTAACCGGCAAACAAATATTAAATCTTTTTTATCCATTTGTTTCTACATTAAACTAATTTAAAAAAAAAAGAAGTTACATTTACTTATCTCCTAGCTAATCTTTTCCAGCACCCTCCCACATAAACTCTGTACATTTTAAATTCATCTATCACCATCTCAATTAAAGATCGAAGCTTAAAATTTGAAGAAGCAAGGTTGCAATTGCTCCAAAGAATGTCGCTAAGGTAGGCATGGGTCAGTATATGGTTTGCATTGCCAGAATGTGGATGATGTAGTGGTTGTTAAGCAAAAAAAAAAAAAAAAAAAAGAATGGAGAGAGGAAGATTGAAAAGTAGTGTTACTCAAAAGAAGTTTTAAATCAGTATATGTTTAATCTTCTAAATTAGCTCCATGGTGAATAACATATTTTAATTCTCAGCATAATTAGTATTGAAAGGTTTTATCTTTTTATCGCACTATTTAATTGAGGCATGCTCAATTACAAACTAAAGACTACATTTCATTTTTAGTTCCTCACTTGTTAGGGACATGCTTGCTACTCATTTGTACTCATCCATCAATGAGTATGAAAGGAGAGGCTAAGACCTCACAAAATGAAGTTAAGTTGAGTGTTTATAGTGTGTCAAAGTTTAGGAACAAAAAATAATGCAAGTAGTAAATGAATGGCTAAAATAAACTAAATAAATAAGACAAGATTTTTAAGGTGGTTCACCAATGTGGCTACATCCACCATCTAGCCTAGGATTTATATTAATGTGTTCAAAGGAGAAATACAAGACTTGAAGAAATTACAAATGGAGGTTATGTGTAAGGAAGAGAGGAGCTAATGGGGGAGAAAAGCAAGAGGTAATAGCTCTAAGTATAATGAGACTATTGGGGTACATTATACTATGAATATGCAAGGGTATATATAGGGAAGAATGAGGTACAAGAGTATCAAAACAGTGGGCAGCAAGTAACAACTCAGCAGGTCACGAAAAATAGGCAGAAGGTTGGCTCGACCCACTGGCTTGGTCGAGCGGCAGGTCGAGCAGTGGGTCTGGCTGCTGTTTTGCTCTTTTCTCTCTTCCTTTTGGTCCCCACTTCATTACTCCACCTTGTACTATAGTCCTTGGTCTGAATACTACCTTTGTATACCCAAGTTGTTGCTCCTCCAAGCCTCCACTACCATTAGTACAATGTACTATGGTACTTTGCTTGATGCCCACTCATCCAATCATAGAAGAGTACTTGTGTCCTCTTCTTGTTACACTAACATGTTAGATTAATTACATTAATCTTGTTTTGATTACTTGGTGAACCAAGTCACCAATAATACTAACAGAGTATAAAAGGAATGTTGGCCTTCAATAGTGACTTAAAATCCAAAAAGTATTAAGTTCATTTTTTAATGGACAATAAGAAATTAATGGACATGAACATGGAAGAGAATCTAGAGAATATCATCAGATTTTAAATAGGAAGAAGTTTTGCCTTTTATGGCTGTAGAGAGACATAGGTTGTAGAAAAGCAGAAGTAGAAATTAGATAATTATTTTGAGTATGTTAATTAGTTTACTTTTTACATAGACTAGTCTTCCTACCATATTTGGATATATGACCTTGTATATATGGAGTCAATGTCTACTTTTAAAACTTAATACAAATCAGTATTCCTAACTCAAACCCTATCTTTATACAATTCTTCCTACCATATTTGGATATATGGCCTTGTATATATGGAGTGAATGAATACATTTAAAACTTAATACAAATCAGTATTCCTAAACTAAAACCCTATCTTTATACTCCCTCCGTTTCCAAATGTTCTTCCCATACTTTTTGCACAATTTTCAAAGTAAATTTTGAGCCTAAATATCTCTAAATACGCATCATAAAAATTTTTAAAAAATATATAATAAAAAAGTATACATAAAGACGAATCTAACGAGATCTCACATGGATATATTTTGTCTTCTATATATGTCTTAAAAATATTAATCAAATTTCTCTTTCCAAAATAGAATATTCTAAATGGGAAGAACATTAGGAAACAGAGGGAGTACAATTCTTCATGGTATCAGAGCTGATGGTGTTTTCCGACGACCAATAACCGGCCCACCATACGGTGTTCATCATATACTAAAACCTTACTTGAAATGGAAAACAAAAGTCAACTGACGTCATTGACTCCATTGTTGCAACCTCAGTGGTTAAACACCAACAATGGAGTCTCCATCATCAATTCTTTCTTTCTAAGAACCAAAACAAAAATATCCAACCCAAATCCAAAAAAACGAAGGACCAAATTCCTTCATCCTCAAACAAAGCCAACAAAACAAACAGAACAACCCATTTTACTCAAACTATCCGAAAATTTCAACCCAACACTACTTTTAAGAGAATCAACCACTGTTTTGATCCTTACTTCACCGGAGAGTCGCCACCAAGGTGCCGGTAATCCGGACCGGCGACAAGACTCACTCCAGCAAAACATTGGACCATGGCGTAACCCTCAGTAGAGAGGAGAGAGAAAGATTAGAAAAAAAGAAGAGAAATGGGCAATCATCATTCTCCATGGAAGAAGAGAAGGAAAACTTGAAGAACTTAGAGTTATGGCAGCCGTCACTTTATTTGGAGGAGAGAGATCAACCTGATTTTGGGATAGGGTCAAAAGAAGACAAAAAACCTAAATGTTGTTTTTATACTAACGGGTGCTCTCTTGAGAGACCATCTTTTGTAAAGACGACTCTCAAAAGTCCAGCCTAAATCTATATTTTGAGTTGTAATAATATATATTTAAAATTGGATTGGACTTTTAAGAGCCGTCTTTACAAAAGACAGTCTCAAGTAAGAATTTGTGTTATACTAAAGCTCTAAAAAATCATCACCCTTACCTACCAAATCATGAAATTCCCTTACCCTCATCATTCGGCCCAAATTATTACCCCATTGCCATAATTCCTGGCCCAAATTCCTATCCCACTCCCTTATCCACTATTGGCCCACATCCACATAGTCCAATTTCCCATAACCCAATTCCCCACAATTCCCATCTACCCAATTCTTTTCAAACCAGTCCACTACAATCCCATAACCCAATTTCTCATACACAAAAAGTTGGATGAGACCGTCCTACTCTAAGACGAGATCTGGGCCGGCCCATTGTTAGGCACGTATACTACACGCGCGCGCTTTACCCTCCAGATTTCGTTTTTTGTATTTTACATTGTTCTGGGAATTTTTCAATTTGGACCTTAAAGGTATCAATTTTAATCTTAAAGATATCAATTTTAACGTAAAGTAGTACTTAAACATATCAATCAAAGTAAATATTTTCAATTTGAATCTATAAGTGATCAGTTGTGGCGTTCAACTGATCAATTTCTACCTAAGTATTTGATGTTTTATGATCTAACTCAATTTTGAACATATAAGCTTCAACTATCACTTTCAAAGTATTTCAAAGTCTATGAAGATATTGTATAGGTTTAGTTCAAATTGAATAAGTTAATAGTTAAATTATGACATATAATTTGACAATGATATTTTATAATCTAACTCAATTTTAAAGTTCTAATCTTCAATTATCGTTTTAAAAATAAGTATTCAAATTGTATAGATATATTGTATAGCATTTAATTCAAATTTAATTATTGATAGTTTTATTGACCATTCATTTCTTGTTTGAAATTCATCCATAGAATGATAGAATAATACCATTTTATATAACTTCGTTCTAGAATCATATATTAGGTAGAAATTGATCACTTTAACGTCAAAATTGATTACTTATAAGTTCAAATTGAAATTTTTACTTTAATTGATATGTTTAAGTACTACTTTACATTGAAATTGATATCTTTAAGGTCAAAATTGATACCTTTAAGATTAAAATTGAAAAATCCCTAGAAAATGGGAAAAAAAAAGAGAGAAAGCATGTAAGGCACGCAAATTGGGTCGGCCCACTCTTGTCTCAATTTGAGACGGTCTCGCCCAAGACTAGTTGTTTCTCATAACCCAATTCAGCACAATTCCCATCTACCCAATTTCCTCCCAATCGGCCCACAAAAATCCCATAACCCAATTACTCATCCCATCAAACAAGGTCCTATTATACCCATGAGTTTAAATTGCAAATTCCAATCGTCCTCGTGGATTTTTTATTGTGGGGCTACTGATACAATGACTTTTGACTCTTCAGATTTTCTCTCTAATATTCATACTAATCACACTTATATTCAAACTGCTAATGGGGAGTGTATCAATGTGACTCAGACTGGGGCTGTTGAAATCTCCTCCTCTATTCATCTAAAAAATTGTCTTCTTGTTCCTAACCTATCCCATAAATTGTTATATGTTAGTCAATTGACTAAAGAACTTGATTGCATTGTTACTATGTCTTCAACTGAGTGTGTTGTGCAGGATGCTCAGACTGGAAAAATCATTGGGCGTGGTATTGAAAGGGAAGACTTGTATTATTTGGATGAGGCTACTACAAAGGGTCACACTTTACTTGCTTATGGGTCACCTGATCATCAAATGTGGATGTGGCATCGGCGTCTAGGTCATCCTTCACTTGGGTATTTGAAACGTCTTTTCCCATCTCTTAATAATTGTAATGCACCCTTAGATTGTGAGGCATGTGTCCCAGCCAAGAGTCATAAACACACACTTATTCTCCGAGTTTGACCCACAGTATAAAACCGTTTGCTTTAATTTATTCTGATGTTTGGGGTCCTGCTCTTAATTCTAATACACATAGGCTTTCATACGTTGTCTTGTTTGTGGATGATTGTACTCGCATGAGTTAGGTGTATTTTTTGAAACATAAATCTGAGGTGTTTGAGGTTTTTGTGAAATTTTATAATATGCTCATAACTCAATTCCAAGCCCAACCTTAAATTCTTAGGCTAGACAATGGGGGAATACATAACTTGGACATGAAACACTTCATTTAGCTCATGTCATGATTCATCAGACCACTTCCTCAAACACCCCACAATAGAACGGGGTTGCAAAGCGGAAAAACCGCATACTCCTTGAGATGACCCGAGCACTTATGTTTGAATCTCATGTCTTAGCTCCTTTTTGGCCAGAAGCAGTTGCCACAGCCACCTACCTGACTAACTGCCTTCCCACAAAAGCCCTCTACTTCAAAACCCCCTTAGAAACTCTTTAGACACATACTATTATTCCGTCTTCTGACTCCTTACCCCCTCGAATATTTGGGTGTGTTGTATATGTTCATCTTCCCAAACAAGCTCGAAACAAGCTCGAACCTCGTGCTATTAAGTGTGTTTTTCTTGGATATGGGGTCAATCAGAAAGGCTATCAATGTTTTGATCCGATACACAACAAAATGTACACCAACATGACTGTGACTTCTTTGAGAGTTCATACTACTACCCCCAGCTTAGTCCTCAGGGGGAGACTGTGAGTGGTGACGACCTATGCTGGCTAACATATCCGACTGCTATCAATCCTGATCCTATAATTGATCATGACTAGTGATGGCCACGGTCCGGGTTGGCCCGCTACCGAACCGGTCCCGAACCGCTTGAAACCGGTCCCGGAACGGGAACGTTCGCGACAGGTTCCGAACCGGTCCCGAACCGCGAAACCGTGAACCCGTCGGAAAAAAATTGCCGGAACTGTGGAACCGCCGGAAAAAACCGCTTGAACCGGACCAAAGAAGCGTGGGTCGGTTCACCCGGTCCGAACCGGTTCAACCGCCCCAACGGTTCCAAGGAACCGGCTCAGAACCGTGGCCCGGACCGGTCCGGTTCAATCGACCCAACGGTTCCAAGGAACCGGAACCGGAACCGTACGGTTCCATTGGCCCAACAGTTCTTTGGAACCGGTCAACTAGCCGTTATTTTGGGTCAAACTAGCCATTACTACTCCTCCTATAAATACCCATCACTTTCAATCCTTCCAATTCACAACTCATCCCTTCTCCTACTCTCTCTACTTACTCTCTCTACTTAATTTCTTAATTACGCAATTATTCTCTTAATTACATAATTAGTCTTCTAATTATTTCTTAATTACATAATTATTCTTTAATTATTTCTTAATTAAATAATTATTTTTTTAATCATTTATTAATTTCTTTATTACATATTTACATTACATTACATTATTATTACAATTTTATCATGTCTTCATTCTTGAAAAAAGCTACTAAAAAAGTCACTAAAGTGGCAAAATCTTTGGGAGGTTCTTCTAGCTCCAAAAGAAAGGCCACTTCAACTCCATCGATATCAACAACACCTTCGATTAGTAACTATGAAACCGAATTATCCATAGGGTACGAGCCATACACCAAGATTTACATGAGTATCGAACAAGTGGAAAGAGAAATACAAATTGAAGATGAAGAAGAAACACAAGAAAAGAAACACAAGAAGAAGATGAATTTTACCAAAGGTAAATACTTTTTAAGTTTTTATACATGATATTTATATTTTGTACATCAAAAATGTTAGAATGTATTAAATATTCATTTATTGTGTTTTTTGAATACGTGTTAGGTGGTGGTACGGGATCTTTCAACAAACATTTGGCAAAGAAACATGGAATCACAAAGGAAACTCATGCAGCAAGTGGCAGCGGGACCACAAGTGAAAGCGGACAACAATGGGCAACGGACTTCCCCGGCGGACCCAGAGGTACGCGTTTTAAATACAATCATAATGAAATGATTGATGAATTTTCGATATGTAATTGGTGATGAGTTGCCTTTTAACCACGGTGAAAGCCAGAGATACGAATATTTCAATAGAAAATGTTTACAACCACAATATAGAGCAATCCCTAGGAATACCCTTAAACGACGAACCATTAAATTATATGAATCAAAACGATATCAATTAGCACAAATGTTTAAATCTTTTAATGGTAGAGTTAGCTTAACAACCGACATTTGGTCAGCTCCCCCACATTTAGAGCCTTATATGTCTGTAACAGCACATTGGATAGACTGTAATTGGTGTATTCAAAAAAGAATAATTGCATTTAAGTTAATGCCTGAAAAACATACGGGTGAAAACATAAAATATAGACTAATGGAAATATGTAGAGAATGGAACTTATTGGATAAGATATTTAGTTGTTCTACCGATAATGCATCCGCAAATATCAAATGCATCGAACTTTTATATAACGAACCCGCTTTTACTTGTATCCTAAGAGGTAGTTTGTTACATATACGTTGTTGTGCTCATATTGTTAATTTGTCTTGTCAAGTAGGTATTAAAAACCTAAGTGATTTATTAGGTCCCATTAGAGACATAGTGAAATGGCTTAGATTAGGACAAGTAAAAAGAAGATATAAACAATTATGTGACCAATATGAACTAAAAAAAGTATATTGGGCTTTAGACACTCCTACACGTTGGGGTTCGACCCATGAGTTATTAAAGAAGGCGATTATCGTCCGGTTATAACACAATTGTATAGTGAGTTTACGGATAGCCGTATAAGTGATGAAACTTGGGAACTAGCGATAGGCATAAAAATATTAGAAGCGATGACCACTGAACTAAGATTTTTCATATGTTTATTAACCAAACATTCACTTAGTGAAATGATGGAAAAGTGGAAGAATAGATCTGTGTTTGGACGGAAGCCCTAAGTAAAATTATAGGATTTTACTACCACGCATTAGATCGCCCGAAAAGTGGAAGGCATATTTTACTGATTTCCCTTATATTTATGGAATTGCGACAATATTAGATCCGTGTTTTAGGACGGAAGCCCTAAGTAAAATTATAGGATTTTACTACCACGCATTAGATCGCCCGCCTACTGATGTACATAATTATGTAGGAAATTGTAAAAAGCTTTTAGCGGACCTTTATGATCATTATTCTAGTATATATAACACGAGTCGCGATACGTCTAGGCGGCTAAGCGTCTACGACGCCCGATTATTATAATCCCATAATAGCTAACATAATAAGTCGAGATGATAGTTTTGTAGGATCATCTTCTTCCGCTTCATATTTAGAATTAGATAGTTATCTAAAACATCACTTTGAAATCGACCAAAGTAATTATGATATTTTAGAATGGTGGAAAGAAAAATCAATAAAATACCCCATATTATCGAGAATTGCAAAGGATATCCTTGCAATTCCTGCTTCTACTAGGCGAGATCCGCTTTTAGTGCAGGTAAAAGAGTTTTGGACGAAAAGAGATCTCGTCTTGCTCCACATAGTATTCAAATATGTGTTTGCAAAAAAGATTGGGATCAAGCGGAGGTCCGAATGCAAGGACTCAAGAACGATGATGATCAAGAGGAAGATGATCCATGGATGATGATGGATACGTCTGCATCATCATCGGGAGGAGAGTCGGCGGAAGCATCCAACCAACCAAATGATGACGATGACGAATAGGATCACAAATACGGAATATCGGACCACGACATTAAACAATTAAATATAAAAGGTACGAAAAAAGAACTACGTAGACTTTGATTCCTTCGGGATACGTAGGCAGCTTAGTATTTCTTCGGGATACTAGGTTCAAGTCCATTCTCTCCCCCTTTTTTTATTATTCATCTTTATCGTTGATTCGTTTCTTATTAATTTATTTTTTTGTTTTTTTTTAGTAAATATTTTTAACGATTACAAGCATTGAATTTCGATAATAATCAAGTAATCGATGAAGTCGAAGGTACGCTTGCATTATTATAGTATTTTTATATTAAAATTAAAGAAAAAATAAGAATGGAACCGATGGTCCGACCCACCCGACCCGGGTATTGGAACCGCCGGAACCGCCTCATGAACCGCCAAGGAACCGTCCGGAACCGGAACCGGAATCGGAAACGTTCAGGTCAGGTTCCAAATGGAACCGGAACCGGATGGAACCGGCCCAACCCGGACCGTGGCCATCACTAATCATGACCCTACAGAAAAAGTAGGTAATCCCACAATTGGTGTCGCTAATGATATAGTACATCCTCCTTCTCAGACTACTCCTATCCTGTCTGAAGCATCTGGGGATCAATCTGAACAAGAGGTAATTCATGAGACTGGGACTTTGATTGATGTTGCTAATGAAGTTCCTAGTGCTGAGTCACCTCGCAGATTTGAGTTATCCCAAGGAGTACGAGGGGTGTTCCTCTAAGGAGATATGATCCAGAGTATGAAGCACAACGATCGAGATACCCAGTGAACAAAGAAAGTAATGAGAATCTCTCGCAAATAGTTGTTCCCTTCAATACTTCTCTTTATTCCAATGATGCGCCCCGTATGGTTGAAGAAGCTCTTTGGGATCCGAACTGGAAAAGGGCAATGGAAGAAGAAATCTCAGCTCTTGACAGAAATAAAACATAGGAAAGATGTGAGATACCAAAGGGAAAGAAGATAGTTTGATGTAAATGGGTATATACCATCAAATATCAGGCAGATGGCATTATTGAGCGGTATAAAGCCAGATTGGTAGCACAAGGGTACACTCAGACTTATGGGGTGGATTACTCCGAGACCTTCTCTCTAGTGGCAAAGATTGATACGATCCGAGTTCTGTTCTCTATTGCGGCAAACAAACACTAGCCTCTACACCAGTTTGATGTGAAGAATGCCTTCCTACACGGGAAAATTGATGAAGGCTCCTCCAGGTTTCTCAGATGACTATAATACAGGAGAAGGCTGCAAGTTGAATAAGGCTCTTTATGGCCTTAAACAATCTCCTAGAGCCTGGTTTGGGAGATTCACCACAGCAATGACAAAGTTTTGGTACAAGCAGAGCAATTCTGATCACACCTTATTCCTCAAGAGGAAAAACGGTCGTATTACTTGTCTGATCATCTATGTGGATGATATAATTATTACAGGAGACGATAAGGAAGAGATCTGTACACTCAAGGAACAATTGTTTCGCGAATTTGAAATGAAAGACTTGGGGCGACTTAAGTACTTCCTTGGAATTGAAGTACTAAGATCCAAAGGAGGTATATTCATCAGTCAAAGAAAATATATTCTTGATTTGCTAGCAGAAACCGGCGTGGTTGACTGCAAACCTATAGAGACTCCAATTGTTGCGAACAATGGTCTCTAGATGATTGAAGGAGAAAAATTAGTTGATAGGGGACAATATCAGAGAATGGTTGGCAAGCTCCTATACCTCTCTTACACACGCCCGGATATTGCCTATGCAGTTGGAATAGTGAGTAGGTTTATGCATCAACCATAAATATATCATATGACAGTTGTGATGAGGATCTTGAAGTATCTGAAAGGAACAAGTAGCAAAGGGATTCTGTTCAAGAAAAACAATCACTTAGATCTCTTAGCCTACACAGATGCAGACTGGGCAGGAGATAGAGATGACAGGAGGTCCACTTCAGGGCACTTTACACTGCTTGAAGGAAACTTGGTTACATGGAAAAGTAAGAAGCAGAAAGTGGTAGCCTTATCATGTGCAGAGGCAGAATTTTGGAGTATCTCCAAAGGAATCACAGAGATTATGTGGTTAAGAAAGCTCCTGTGTGAATTACACTTTCCGCAGAAGAAGACATGCGAGTTGTTTTGTGATAATAAAGCCGCAATCAGCATTTCAGAGAACCCAGTCCAACATGATCGAACAAAGCATGTAGAGATCGATAGGCATTTCATAAAGGAGAAACTGGAGATGTAGATAATAAGTCTTCCTTTTGTGAGATCTAAAAACCAGTTAGCAGACATCCTTACAAAAGCAGTTACTTCAGAAGCATTCGAACAGACTTTATGCAAGTTAGGTATTGGTGACCCGAAGACCTAACTTGAGGGGGAGTGTAGAAAAGTAGAAGTAGAAATTAGAGACTTATTTTGAGTATGTAAATTAGTTTACTTTTTACACATACTAGTCTTCCTACCATATTTAGATATATGGCCTTGTATATATGGAGTCAATGTATTCATTTAAAACTTAATACAAATCAGTATTCCTTAACCAAGACCCTATCTTTATGAGACGTAGGTTGTTTATCAAAAGATAAGAGAGAGAAAATACATGGGCAAAAAGTGATTTTAAAAACTCTACTGGTTTTAATGGAGAACCAAAAAGAGATTAGGAAGATGGTGTTTTCAATGGTAAAATGACCTACAACAGCAGGTTAAAACAATACTAACAATGCTATAGGTCAGAGGATCTCATACTTGGGATTATTCATGGTTAATCAATAGTTGGGATTATTGCGGGAAGATCAATAAAATGTTGGATTATTCTGGATAATTTTTCCTATATAATATCTTTATAGACTTTGAATAATTATTTTTAAAACGATAATTGAAGCTTATACGTTCAAAATTTAGTTAGATCATAAAACAACAATTGTCAATTTATATGTCATAATTTATATATATATGTGTGTGTGTGTGTGTGTGTGTGTATATATATACACATAGAGGTGTATATTCGGGTGATCAGGTCGGTTTCGAACGAGTGTCATTCGATTCGGTTGTATTTCGGATCGGTTATTTTCTGGTTGCTCGTTACGACGGGTCACACTCGGGTTAGGTCAGTTAGTCACGGTTCAGTTGAAGATCGGTAATTCGACCTATCGGGTTAGCATCGTTTGATGTCGGTTGAAGTTCGTGTCGACTGTTAATCGGTGTCGGGTTGTCATCGGATAATAATTGGTTCGATTTTGTCGGGTACAGATCGGGTTTTGATTTAAAAAAAAAAAAAAAAACAGAATTCGCTAAGTGTTACTAATTATTATCGATCGAATCAATATCAAATTAATTTGTTAGTCATTTTTTAATTGATGACAAGATTCCCTTTACTTAAAGCAAAATAGTTAAAATGCAAATCAATTAGTGATCATTATTACTTTGTTATTTTTACTTGTTTGACTAAAAGTAGTTAAATAAACATTGAAATATCTATCTCTTTATTAGATTAAAAGTAGTTAAATAGAAATTAAAATTATAAAGTACTATCAATTTTCATCTGATGTGCAAATTTTACTTTAACCGCAAGCGCACGGTGTACGTGTAGCTACGGGACGAACACAAGGAAGCTAGGACACGAAACTTGGTAATTTCGATTGATTATATTGCTTAGAGAGAAAAAAGATTGATTGCTTGTAATCTAACAAGCTAAAAATGCAATAAGAAATATGGGATTAAGTTATATGATGAAAGCATCTAGGGCGTCGGGAATCCCCTAAAGTCTTACATGATTTAATTCTCATTAGTGTCTATGAAAAATCGGATTAAATTCGTGGTTAAACATGATCTTGTTAATCTCAAACTCTCGCTCTGTTGATTAACTATTAGATTTAGACCCTACTAATTCGATTCTGACACGTTAGTTTTATTGAACGAATTAATAAGAATTTAACTAAAATTTACCCTAAAGCAAAGTCGATCCCAATCTCACACGCTAGTTCTATTGACTAGTCCGACAAAGCATATTTAATTTAGGGTTAATTAGCATCATTTAACCACTTTAATCCTTAGTTTCATAGACACATCCAAGAATCAAATCATACTCAACTAATAGGTTCAAAACCCTAACCCTAGAAAATAGATCTACTCACTAATCATGATAGTTAAATAAAAACCCTAGAATGAAGATAAGCATGATAAAAGATGATAATAATGAAATTTGCAAGGAAAAACAATAATAATTAAACTATGAGACAAACAATTAAACGAGCCAAGAAATATGAAGAACAATACTACTTTTAATAAATGACAATTTCTAAGAAAATAATTAAAGTTTGATAAAGGAAGATTAAACTAATACAAATTGATAAAGAAAGATTAAACTACTAATAAAAAGTAAATCAAAGACAAAAATTAAAAGCTTACAAGAAATAAAAATGGTCTCTAATGGAGAAAGATTAAGGAGGAAGAAGGAAGAAGAAGAAGGTTTCAATCTCCCTCCCTCATGCTCCCTCAAGGATACTTAGGAGAATTAAACTAATATGTCTCTAATTACCCGCTAATAAACCCTAAGAAGTTAATTAAAATAGAGATAAAAGAAAATAAATCAAAAATAAAGTAATTAGAAAAGAGTGTGCGAAAAAATCAGAAGTCGAAGCCGACTCGGCGGCCACTTCCACGCCAAGGTAGCCGAGTCGGCGTTTTGGGCTGTCAGCTTCAGCAAATTTCAAACGTTCGCCATTTCTTGCTCGGTTGTCGGAATCGGACGTATAATATACCTTTGGAAAGCTCTTGAAGCCGCAAACCTTGCATCAAGGGGATGTTCCTATCAAAAGTTATGGCTAAAAGAGTAGACATGTATCAAATTCACCTCAAAACTTTTGCATTAACAACACTTTTCTACTCTTTTGCTCTTTTACTCTTCATGGCTTGACAAAATTGATAGCTTGATACGTTCTTTGAGCAATGTAAACAAGATTACCACTGAACACCCACAAAAACACATCAAAGTACTATAATTTACCCATTTGGCTACAAATTGGACATGGAAAACCGAAATGGAGTGAAACCACATAAAACGACCCTAAACTGCCTCTAAACATTGAAAAGGGACACAAAAATATAAATGATGAGTGCAATTAATTGCACTTATCATCATCTAATATGATTAAAAGTAGTTAAATAAACATTGACCATTGATTATTAACTCTAAATATATGAGACCATGTATTTATAAAATTTAATTTATTAAAATATCTATCTCTTTATTAGATTAACTAATAAGATGATTCAATATGAGTCTATCATACTTCTATGTTAAAAGTTGGTTCAGGTTTAAAGCAATCAGATCTAAAATCCGTTCGGGTTAAGTCGGTTTTAGCCGGAACGAGTTCATTTTCGAGCATGATTCGGGTTGGATATGACTCGGCTTGGTCATTTTTAGGTTCGGGTAATAATGTTTAGAGGATTCAAAGATCAAATAAAATCGTCCAATGCGCCAAGCCATTTGGAGTATAAGATGAAAAGAGCAGTTTCTGATAGCATATGTCTTCAGGAGCCAAGAGCCAAGAGCCGAGTCAGCTGAGGTGACACCACTTTCCTCGATGACTCTGCGGTGAAGAAAAGAAACAATCATTTTTCCATATGCTTCAGCCGAGTCGGCTGAGTGAAAGAAAATGGGACCGCCGACTCGACGGTGATTGATAGGATGAATCAAATCTTCCAGAAAGTTGCGCCGACTCGGCGATTTAGGCTAACAAAAACCCACATAGTCCATAAACCTTCGTCGACTCGGCGTTTGTTATTAATTTGAGTCAGCCGACTCGGCGGTGATGCTTTTGAGCTGCACGCGCTTTGCTTCTCCAGTTTTATTAGTGGGCTTTGGGCTAATTACTCTAATGAATATAAATAGACCCATAATTTCAAATTAGGGTTTCCTCTCTTCTTCCTTCTTAGCTTTTATTTTAGACTTCCATTAATTAAGTTTTAATTACTCTTTAGTTTTAGAATTAATTTTCAAGCTTTCAATCTAGCCTTTGAGATTTAATCTTCCTTCAAGTTTTTGTAAGTTTCTTTTGGTACTCTTATTTTATTAGTTTTAATTCATTGTACTAGTTTTAAGCATTCTCTAGTGAACATTAATAATGTCATTCAATCTTTCTTTAATAAAAAGTTTAGTTTTTTCTCCATTGTTGTTCTTGAATTTATTGTTGGTGTTGTTTAGTATTTCATTGTTGCTCTTCTTAATTTGTCATTAAATTCATTATCATTCATTTCTAGCATTATTTTAGAATTGATATATATTGCATTCATCATGATAAGTGAGTAGATCCATTAGGATTAGGGTTTTGAACCTTTTAGTTGAGTATGATATGATTTTGGATGTGTCTATGAAACTAATGATTAAAGTGGTTAAATTGTGCTAATTCACTCTAAATAAAATATGCTTTGTCGGACTAATCAATAGAACTAGCCTGTGAGATTGGATCGGCTTTGCTTTAGGGTAAATTTTAGTTAAATTCTTATTGATTCTGTTCAATAAAACTAGCATGTGAGAATCGAATTAATAGGGCCTAAATCTAATACTAAATCAACAGAGCGAGAGTTTGAAATTAACAAGATCATGTTTAACCACAAAAACAATTCGAATCTTCATTGACACTAATGAGAATTGAATCATACAAGACTTTCGGGGATTCCCGATACCCTAGATTTTTTCATCATATAGCTTAACCTCATATTTATTATATCATTTGTACTTTTTAGTACAACCAACCAATATATTTTTCTCTTCAAGCAATATAATCAACTAAAATCATAAAGTCTTTTGTCCCAAGCTTCCTTGTGTTCAACCGGCAGCTACACGTACACCGTGCGCTTGCGATTAAAATAAAATTTGCTCATCAAGTTTTTGGTGTCATTTTCGGGGAAGCGACAGACAACTGATTTGTTGTTTTTTGTTGAATGTACTGCATTTCTTGTTTACCCCATCAACCAGATCTTACACTTGCTTTGGTTTTTGTTGAATGACCAGGGGATCTCGGTCTCTTTAACATTTTGACCTTGAGATCAAAGACACAACTTTCCAACTTAACGCCATTAGAAGGCGAGCTAGAGAAGAGGAGTTATGACGGATAAACATGGCGACTCAGAATAATTATAACGCAAACAATAATTTTGGCCGCATGGGTGCACCTTTACTCACCCTAAGTTCTATTCCTTGTATTGTTAAGCCTAACTTTGGTGTAGATAACTTCGAATTGAAACCTCATCTCATCTAGATGATTGAACGAAATTAGTTTAGAGGACACCCTTCAGAACCGACTTTGTGAAAAGGTGTGACAATATCACACAAAAGGACTTAAGTGAGGATGTTGTACGGCTTAGGCTTTTCCCTTTAAATCTGAGGGATAAGACTAAATTCTGGCTAAAGTCGAAACCTGCAGGTATATATCGAACCTGGGAAGCGCTGGCTAATGTATTTTTCGCCAAGTTTTATCCGTCCAGGAAAACATCACATATACGGACCCAGCTGCAAACATTTAAGCAGCTACCTTTTGAGTATTTTCACGAGGCCTGGGAGAGGTTTTATGACCTTCTATTGAGTTGCCCTCACCATCAGATCACAGATTGGTTGATTGCCTAATCCTTTTATGTAGGATTGCATAATGAGTATAAGTCCTCGGTAAATGCTGCTTGTAGTGGTGACATAGGCTCTAACTCACCACAAGAGGTCTTGAAACTTTTTGAGACCATGGCCAAGAATAGCTTTTCTTGGGGAAGTGAAAGAGAACGCGCAACACATAAGGACACTACAGATAGTGAGGCCATCAAGGCTCTCACAAACAAATGGTTGCTTTATCCGAACAGATGGCCAAGGTAAGCATGGTAAGTGGTACTTCTAGTTCTTCAGTTAATAATGTCTCTATGTGCGATACTTGTGGAGTTCCCAGTCATTGTTCAAGCACATGCCCCCACGTTTACGAGGAGGCAAATGCTTTATACAGTAGGCCGGTGAACGACCCTTTCTCTAACACTTACAAGAGCACGAATGTGTTGAACCCCCCACCCATACCAAGCACCACATAATCCACTGAGGTTCAACTAGAGACCGAAACATTCTAACCATCCATCTCCACAACATCACAACCAACCACCATCTAATGTGGAATCACATATTGCAGAGCTCCGAAATTTGATGCAGGCACACATACAGTTGAGTAGTGAGCATATAAAGATGCTCCTAATCAGTTTCCTAGCCAGTCTGAACACAAGGGCAAGGAGCCCGTCCAGATGAATGCAGTGACAACTAGGAGTGGTAAGCAATTGGTTGATCCTCCATTAAAAGAGGTGACACCAGCAGGTTGTATTTCTTTTAGCCTTGATACTAATGCTTATATTTTTGTTAACTCTGATACTAATGCTAATGAGGTTGATGGTAAAACTACTGTGAATGATGATGCTAATGCTAAGTCTAAGTCTAGAGTCACGGACCTTCTAATTAAACATATGCCTTTTCCTCAAAAATGCACAAGCTAAGTTAGAGAAAAAAATATGGGAAATCCTTAGAGCTTTTAAAAGATGTGTCTAAAGAAATTTCTTTCTTACATGCAATTTCTGAGATTCTTGCGTTTCTTGAATTTCTTAAGTCCATCATGTCCCAGAGGAAGAAGTTTGATGATGTTATTCAGGTGTCCAAGGAGGTAAATGTGAATACTTTTATGATTGGTGATATGCCTCCTAAGCTGAAGGATCCCGGTAGTCTCAGTAAACCTGTCACGATTGGGACCCTTATAGTGGATGGAGCTCTGTGTGACCTAGGTGCTAGTGTTTGTCTGATGCCCTATTCTATGTATAAGAGACTTAGGCATGTTAATGAGTTGTCCCCCACCAGGATGAGCTTGAAGCTCGTTGATCGCCGCATTGTCTATCCTAAGGGCATTTTGTATGATGTTGACCTGAGAGTAGGTAAGTTGACCGTACCTTGTGACTTTGTCATCATGGACATACCCAAGGATGCTAAGACTCCCATCATTCTTGGTAGACCTTGTCTAGCGACAATAGCACCTTAATTGATGTAGCTAAGGGTAAGTTAGTGATGAGCGTGGCGGAGGATAAGGTGGAGTTTGCTATTCATGATACTTTGAAGTCCCCAATCCCTAGTGAGTCTATATGCCAGCTTAAGTTTGTAGATGATGTGCTTGATGATCCTAATACAACCCATGAGATCGATGCCCTACAATCCTTCCTTGAAGTAGCTTGGGGTGGTCCTGCTAAGATAATGGCCTGGGACGATCGTTTAGAGCGTCAAGCTGAAGATCATGAGTGAGTTTTGTCTGATGATGTTTTGCAGGTTGTTGAGTCTGAACAGGAGAAGAAGGATTTGAAGGAGAGTTCAACATCTCCTCAGGTAGAAATGCAAACCCATTTCCTCTCATTTGGAGTATGCTTTTCTTGGTGACGGTTCTTCCTACCCTATTATTGTCAATAGGGGGCTCAATGGTAATAATTTGGATCGATTGGTCAATTTGGTTAGGAATTATCGAAAAACCATTGGGTACACAATTGATGATATCAAGGGTATTAGTCCATCTATTGCTTGTCACCGTATCAATGTGGATCTTGATGTCACTCCTTCCACAGAGGGACAAAGGAAACTCAATCCCAACATGAAGGAGGTTGTAAAGAAGGAAGTTCATAAGTTTTTGAATGAGGGGATCATCTACCCTATCTCTGATAGTAAGTGTAGGGGTGTAAGTTCGGTGTTTCGTTTGGATTATACACAAATCCAAATCAAACCAAATTAAATTCGGTGAAGAATTTTTCAGTCCAAATCCAAATCATTTTTTTATAATCCAAATTGAACCAAACCAAAATTTAAAATTCCGGTCCAAATCGAACCAAATTAACCGAATTAATCGAATTTCAGTTGAAATTACATTGGCAAAATCGACTAGAGCTTAAAGGTCATTACAAAAAGACACAATAAAATAGACTAAAACAAGTTAAAATGTTCATCATTAGTTCATTACAAAACATAAATTCCTCCAACATAACAAAAACTTGAATCTCCAACACAATGAAATCTTCAACCACCATCCTCCTCTTCATCAATCTTCAATTTCAATGGTGTTCGAATATATTGAGCCATCATCACCAAAATCTTCCAACACCATTTTACTCAAATCTTGCAAAAAATGAAATAAAAGAATTAATAAACTCGTTTTTGTCTATATTACAAAATAATGTAATTTATAAAAAAGTTACCTTCTTCAAGTTGTTCAAGATCTTCCAAAGCTTTGTCAATATTAGGAATAGGGGATGAACGAAGCCAATCTTGAGCACAAATTAGACTCTCCACAACTTTAGGAGTAAGAGAACTCTTAAAAGGATCAAGAACCCTTCCACCCGTACTAAATACACTTTTAGAAGCCACAGTGGAGATCGGGACGACCAATACATCACGTGCTATTTTTGCCAAGGTAGGAAACCTAAGACTATTAAACTTCCACCAACTTAGAATATCAAAAATCTCAGAATCCTCTTCAGTATCTTCATCCAAATACTTATCCAACTCTGCCTTTGATTCTCCCTCTTTCTCACACTTTTGTTTCTTATATTTGTTCTTCAAATACTCAATTTTCTTTTGTGCTAACAAAGCATTCTCATCCTAATTTCTTATCTTTCAACTCAGTCTCATAATGAGGATCCTCCTCTGCGTACCTCTCAAATGCAAGTACAAGATCAATGGCAGCACTCAACATAAAAAGGTAGAATTCCACCTAGTAATAACATCAAGACACAACAATTTTTTGGAACTAATTTTCTCATCTAAAACACATTTTTTAAATCTAGCCAATCTTGCAGGTGAGTGCTTGATGAATCTAATGGCTTGCCTCACGCGTTGAATTGAATCATTAACAAGTTTCATTCCATCACCAACCACCAAATTTATTATATGAGCTACACAACGCATATTTAAAAATTGACACTTAAGAACCCTTGTTTTCCAACCGTTTATCTTCTTTTTCAAATAAACAATAGCAGTGTCATTAGAGGAAGCATTATCAACTGTGATGCAAAATATTTTATCAAGCCCCATTCAAGCAAACATTTTTCTACAGCTTTACCAATATCATCACCCTTGTGACTAGAAACTAGACAAAAATCTAAAACTCTCTTTTGTAACTTCCAATCATTATCAATAAAATGAGCAGTCAAACACATGTAATTGATTTTTTGAATAGAAGTCCATGTATCAGTAGTTAAAGAAATTCTTCCATCAATCTTTTTCAAGTAATTCTTAAGCTTTCTTTTTTTAGATATAAAAATCTCATAACAATCTTTCGCAATAGTCACTTTAGAAGGCACACGAAACCTAGGCTCTAAAACACTTGAATAATGCAAAAAACCTTGACCCTCAACAAACTTAAATGGAAGCTCATCAACTATTATCATAAAAGACAAGACTTTTCTACAACTCATTGCATCAAATTTGTTATAAGTAATACTAACATTACCAGCTTGCTTATCTTTATCATATTGAAAGGAAAGTAAACTTTGCCTTGAATCTTTAGGGGTATTGTAGGGATACTTACAGGCTTACGACACTTGTTAATGTGAGCCCATAAAGTACTAGTTCCATTCTTTTTTGTGTCACAATTGTATTTAATCTTACAATATTTGCAAGAAGCTTGAACTCCTTCACTAATTTCTTCTTTGTCAAAGTGATCCCATACTGGAGATCTATCTTTCATCCTCTTCCTTACAACTTTCTTTGAAGAAGCAGTAGACTGAGCATTAACTTCCCTAGTACTAAAACAAAAAAACAAAAACAAAATAAGAACTAATGTCTAATAGACACAAAGCTTATTAATACAGTAAAAAAACAGCAAAAAAAACTAACATCTAACATCTAACATCTAACAAAAAAAACAGCAAAAAAAGACTAATTGAGAACAGAGATGACAGAGGAAATTAAGAACGAAAATGGAGATGTTAATACAAAAAAAAAACATATGTCGAGTGAAATTAAGAACCAAAAAAAACATATGACAGAGAAAATTAAGAACGAAAATTAAGAACAAAATAAGAACTAATGTCTAATAGACACAAAGCTTATTAATTCAAAAAAAAAAGCAAAAAAAGACTAACATCTAACATCTAATAGAAAAACAGCAAAAAAAGACTAATTGAGAACAGAGATGACAGAGGAAATTAAGAACAAAAATGGAGAGGTTAATACGAAAAAAAACATAAGTCGAGTGAAATTAAGAACAAAAAAAACATATGACATAAAAAAAGTAAAATAAGACTAACATCTAACATATGTCGAGTGAAATTAAGAACAAAAATGGAGAAGGAAATCAATATACCTTTGGCCTTCCATATGGAATAGATGACAGAGGCGAGAGTAGTAGGGTTTCTAGTGAGGAGTGAGAGGCGAGAGTCAGAACAGAGATGAAGGTAGGAATGGGGCGCCGTTCGAGGAGTGAGGAGAGTGAGATTAGGGTTTCTCAATTCTTATTTTTTAAGCTTTATATACTGAGAAAGTAGGGTGTAATGAAATTGTGCTTGGGAGTTGGGCTGCCTGAGTGACTGCTGCTGACTAATGACTTTACCTAATTTTCCTTATAATTCGATTTTTTCGGTTTTTTGAACCCAAAACCGAAATCGAACCAAACCAAAATTTTTTCCAGAAAATTTGTCCAACCAAACCAAATTAAAAAAATAACCAAACCAAATTTTTTATTCGGTTTGGTTTGGTTCGGTGTTCGGTTTTTCACCAAATTAGTTACACCCCTAAGTAAGTGGGTATCCCAGTATAAGTTGTCCCTAAGAAGGGAGGTGTGATTGTTGTAGAGAATGAGAAATGAGTATATCCTGACTAGAACAGTCACAGGGTGCCGTATTTGCATAAATTATAGAAAGTTGAACAAAGCCACCCAAAAAGACCATTACCCCGTCTCTTTCATAGACCAAATGTTGGAAAGGTTAGCTAAGCACTCCCACTTTTATTATTTTGATGGATATTCTGAATTCTTCAAGATTCCTATTTATCCAGATGATAGGGAGAGACTACATTTACATGTCCCTATGGTACCTATGGTATATTGAGCATTACGTGGAGGTCTTTATGGACGACTTCTCGTATATGGTAACTCTTTCGATGATTGCTTAGCCAATCTAAAGAAAGTGCTTGCTAGATGCAAGGAAGTCAACCTAGTTCTAAACTGGGAAAAGTGCCATTTCATGGTACCCCAGGGTATAGTCTTGGGTCATCTAGTGTCTAGTAGAGGTATTGAAGTCGATAAGACGAAAGTCGAGGTTATTGACAAACTACCTTTCTTAGGCATACAGGTTTTTATAAGAGGTTTATACCGGACTTTTCTAGGATTGTCCGACCTTTGACTGAGCTTTTGGCCAACGATGTACCCTTGTTTTTACTGATGAATGTCTAGTTGCTTTTGAGAAGTTGAAACAGGCACTGATAACTGCATCGGTGATCCAACCTCCTGATTGGAACCTACCCTTTGAGTTGATGTGTAATGCTAGTGACTATGTTGTAGGGGCAGTGTTGGGACGGCGTCAGGATGATAAGTTGAATGCCATCTATGACTTTGTATTTATAATATATGACTTTGTATCGATAGTAAAACAAACTGAACTTATTGAGGAATTGATAAATGATGAAACAAATATTGGATCGAAACTTGGGCTCGTCTATCTCTTAAATTTTATTTGACTTAGACTTGACAAAGTTGGACTTTCTTAATTCTACAATAAAGCCTAATTAATATTGTACTTTAGACCTAAATAGTTTTATTATTACAATAAATACAAACTTTCTATTACTCCCTCTGTTCAAGGGAATTAAGAAAAATAAAACAAGTTGTCTCCTAAGAGACCGTCTCTTCGAGAAACGTCTTTCAAGCCGAGCCCCATTAAACCTTAATGTCCACTTATTGTATCCTTAACGCCTACTTACAATATACTTAATGCCCACCGAAAAAGTACTTAAATTGCCTACTTACAATATTCTTAATGCCTACCGAGAAACTTAGCATACTAGTGTACTTAATATATCCTTAATGCTTAATTACCATATACTTAATGCCCACCAAGTAAGTAATTAAGTACTTATAATATTCTATATGCATACTTACACTATTCTTAATGTCTACCGAGGAACTTACTCAATATTTTCCTTTTTGGGTTAATCCAACTAAGCCTAACTAGAGATGGGTTCCCACAAGAATTTTTGAAAATAGAATATTTTAGATAGTGAATATATTGTTTTATTGAATAAAAAATTTGGTGGAGGAAAGGTGAAGATTATAAATATTAAAAAAGTATTACTCCTACAAGAAAGTTAGTCGAAAAAATATGGGGGTCACAGCTAACCAATAAAATATAAAAATGAAGAAACGACTTGAGACATGTGTCACACTGTCATTAAAAATTTTTCCGTCTTTTTTCTATTATTGATAGGAAAACTTTTGATATTTGACTTGATATTTAGGGAAACAATTAACGCAGCAAAGCATGTAATATTTGTTGATTGACCATATAACTATAAATGATGATCTATTGAAATACTATACTTCCTTATAGACCTGGGAAAATTTGATCCGACCCGAAAATAAACCCGGGACCCGACCCGGTAAAACCCGAACCCGACCGATCCGAAAGGGACTTAACCCGAAACATGACCGACCCGATAATTACCCGACCGAAAATGACCCGACGGACAACCGACCCGACCGACCCGTTTTGACAGGTCCAATATCAGTTTTTAGAGTAATCTCAATGTTAGAATTCATTTCAAATAAAATTTTAGTTTTCAAAGTATCTCAACATATTGAGTATATCACTTGAACCCTAAAACTCATCAATAAATCTCAAAAAACATGCATTTAGCGTCTTTTTATCCATCATAATATTTTCTTTTAAAAAAAGACGTTATAATCATCTTAATTGAATACATATATCTTGTTAAGTCAGTCAAATGAGCTTTTAATTCTTCTACATTTCAGGAAGCAATTCAATATAATTTATAAAAACGTTTTGCACATTTGAATGAGCTTTTCAGAAAAGGAATGTCGCTACCCTAAATGATAAAACGCGTATCTTATAAGACGAAATAAGTACTTAATTATTTGTATATCTTTCTAACAAGTAAATTGTGAAGATATTTTTATTAGGAAATGAGAAGATATTTAGCGTCATTTTTATCTAATGTTACAACTTTAATAGTCAAACACAATAACTTTTATGAAGCGCGTATCTTACAAGTCTTTCAAAATAAGTATTAATTCTCCTATTATCCTTACACTCAAATGAACCCGACATACCAACTATTTTTTGAAAATCGTACATCTTATTTCTCTCATGTGACATGTATGTCACAAATCCAACTATACATAGAGATTTAAAGTTTAGAACACGAGCGTCGCTATAACTAGTTTTCTATAACTTGAATTGAGTCACATAAGGCTTTAATATTGTGTCAATTGATTTGTGGATTAATGTCATAAGGATTAGAAATAATTTTTTTATTAAAAAAGTTTTATAAGTAATAAAAAATGAAAAACTTAATTTTTAAATTTTGTAAGTCATAACCCGTTGGGTCAGACCGACCGACCCGGAACCGGGAGTGACCCGACCCGAGAATGACCCGATCCGAAAATGACCCGACCCGAAAATGACCCGACCGAAAATGACCCGACCCGTAACCCGCCCGACCGACCGTTTTCCCAGGTCTAATTCCTTATATCATCATTATCATGCCCAATGTATCCTGCTCATAAAAACCTATGGTTAGGGTCTGGGGAGGGAAGAAAGACGAAAACTCGTACTCATAGAGGAGAGTGCGGTAAAAGAGTCACTCGGCTCGAGAAGGGTCTTCAAAGAGAGAGAAACCTGCAACTAACCATAAGCCTACAGCTTACAATACACGTTAACCATAAATAGTAATCAAATAACTAAATTACATAATAAATAGAATACAGACAAATAACTAAAAATAAACCTAAAAGTTGAGAAGGAGATTGATTGATAATTAAAAGCAATGAACAATAATAGATGGTGGGTAAGAAGGATGGGTTTGGTAATCCAAGACGTGGATAAGGCGCCGCCAACTGCCCCTATCCCTTGTCAGGTCTTAGGAGAGGTGAAGTTCATGCAGGTCCCTTTTAATCTGCTCCTCACACGTTCTTCTAGGTTTTTCTCGACTTCTCTTGCCCTCAACTATGATGCATTTGATCCTTCTCATTGGAGCGTTATGGGTCTTTCTCTGCACATGCCCAAACCATCTCAACCTATTCTCCCGCATCTTTATTTTAAACCAAAAAAATAATATACATGTAAATCTTTATTTTAAGTTAGATAATAAATCATCATCAAATAATGAATAAACTAACTAATTTGGTTATTTTTCAACTAAATCCTCCCTCCTATCTATCATAGTTGAAGACTTTTTAAACTTTATATTTGTCTCAATGAACAATAATTAGGGGTGCACACGGTCCAATCTAGTCTAGTTTGACGGAAAAATCATAACAGACTTGAAATTTCGGTCTGGAAATTTTTCAGACCAAATCAAACCAGTCAGGACACTAGACCGGACCGGACCAGACCGTTCTACAACGGTCTGGTTTGGTATGGTCTACAGTTTTTCATTTTTAGTTCATTTTTTTAGTTAAAAACCAAAGATTATGTATTCATCTATATATATACATAAATATTAGTATATATTCCGAGTCTTTAATTGAGTCTATGAGAGTCTTAAATTCAAATACCGTAAAATGAAAATTAGCATGTGAGATTTGAAACTGCCTGGATGAATGAAAAAATTATTAATTAGAAAGATAGGAAAGAAGCTAGAAAGATAAGAAAGAAGTACTCCCTCCATCCCATTTCATTTGCAGCATTTTCTATTTTGATCCGTCTCATTTAATTTGCATCATTTCTATTTTTGGACTATGGCCCACCATTTCCTTTTAATATCATCCATACATTTTAGATCTCTCTTTAATTTCAACCACACAATTCATTCTCTCTTTTCATTTATTACCATATGAGATGGGGGAGTAAAGACAACTAGAAGCAAAAACAATGGCAACTCACTGTTGATACAATCTAATAAAAAGAATGTAAAATTCCAAGTGTCATCCCCATATTAATTTTCCATATAAAGAAAATTTCACCATATTTAATATCAACATATTCCTTAATATTTGAATAGTATACCACAACAAGATATGTTCTTACAAAATTTTCTCGAAATATTATATTTTTGAATTTAAAAGCTACATAAATTTCAATTAAAGTTTCTTAAAATATAGTATTTATTTTTTATATGAAGTATAAGCTAATTAAAAAAGTTTTTTCTAAAATATTTCATCAAGAAACAAAGATATATGACAATCAAAAAGAATAACAAATAGTCATTATGATGACGTTAAAAGATTTTATATTTGTCTTAAAAAGTATGAAAGTTTTAATTAATAATTATTAACAACGTTTTTTTAATAAAAGCACTATATATTCTAAAATATTTTATCTATTTTATAAGAAATTAATAGTATTATAATACTTTTATACTAATAACATGCAATTACATCTCTATTTAAAATTTATATTTATATAGATTTTTATACTAATAAATTCGTTCGAGTTTCTCTACTAGTATATATTTACTTCCTCTGTTCCATAATACTCGCTACATTTTCCATTTTGGGAAATTTCATATTACTTGCTACATTTCCTTTTTTAGTAAAAAACCAATCATTTAAAGTTATACCTATTCCTATTTTTATCCTAATCTATATCTAATTACTCCTATTTCTCTTTTTCATTTTTTAACAAATAACATTAAAAAATTTCAAAATAGCAACTTTCCACATACTGCTTATCATTGCACAGTAACTTTTTAATTTTTGTGCCCATGCAATAGTTGCAAATAAATCAGAACGGAGGAAGTATAAATTTAGTTGATTACAATCACGACTGAATCACACATGGCCAAAATCTAAGCCGGAAAAAGAGTTGGCATAAGAATAAGATCCACATATTGCAGATGGCTACAGAGATTCCTATCAGAATTTAGTTGTGGTGTGGGTCCACCATTCTTTAAATTCAGCTGCCAAAGCCATGAAAATGACATAACATTAATTAAAAGTATACTAGATCTCAATCATTCGAATTTAATATTTCATCTCTTCTAGTATATTTACTATATTTAACTTTTTACGTAATTAAATGTATTATTTATATTATTTATATATTATATTATATACAAATAAAATTATACAAATAAAAGTTATTATTTTGAAAGTAAGTATGTAAACGATTCAAACAAGAACTCACTCGACTATAATTTTTTCTTACGCAATAGTCGTAATATATAAAATAAGTTTGAACGCTAAATAGTATCAATAAGAACAATTAGAAATATTAAGGGTAAAATATTGCCTCGACGAGTGTAAAATAACTAAATAGAACTAATAGATTGAATATGAGGTACTCTACTCTTGTATATTTTTATCAAATTATCACTGTTTTTATTTGTTTTTCTATTTACTTTATGTGTAAATACCAACGAAAACTCATAATTCAATTAATTTTAATTGTGAGTTTTTAAAAAATTCTGAAAAGTTGACATTTAGAAAATATATATGGAAATAAATCTATTAAAATCCCACATGAATATGTTTTATAACATAAATTGATGAGAAATGATGATTAAAGTTTCACACAGAAATTCGTCAATTCTATTTGAGAAGAACATATGAAACGAAAGGAGTATACGATAGTAAAATTATAAAAACTATTATTGATAATTTTTTGCATTAAGATGAATTAAACAAAATTCTACTTGACTATGTTTTAACTTATAACTTTAGAATAAAAGACATATATAAGACCAAGTAATAAACAATGCCAAAAGACAATGGATGGGAGTAGAGCTGTTCAAAAGTGACCGACTCGAAAATTCGAATCGAAACCGAAAGTAATCTGATCCGAAAATGTGTTTCTTTTTTAGGTTTATCGAACCGACAATACTCGAATCGAAGTTGTACCCTAACCGGTTGACAACCGAAAATGGAAAACCTGAACCCGAACTGTAACTGAATTTAGTAACCGATACATAACCATTAACCGAGATTACCCGAACCTAAAAATGACCGACTCGAGTCATATCCGACCCGAACCATGCTCGAAACCGAACTCGATCCGGCTAAAACCGACTTAACCCGAACACATTTTAGATCAAATTGCTTTAAACATGAACCAATTTTTAACATAGATGTATGATAGACTCATATTCAATCATCTTATTAGTTAATCTAATAAAATAATTGATATTTTAATAAATCAAATTTTATAAATAGATGGTTTCATGTATATAGAGTTAACAATCAATGGTCAATGTTTATCTAACTACTTTAAATCGTACTAGATAAAAATTGATAGAACTTTATAATTTCAATTCCGGTCATACAAGTAAATTTATAACAAAGTAATAATGATCACTAATTGATTTGCTTTTTAACTATTTTGCTTTATGTAAAGGGAATCTTGTCATCAATTAATAAATGACTAACAACTTAATTTGATATTGACTCGATCCTAACAACTTAATTTGATATTGACTCGATCGATAGTCATTAGTAAAAGGTAGTCAAATTCTGTTTTAACCCGAACCTACTCTGTACCCGACAAAAATGAATTAATTATTAACCGATGACAATCTGGCACCGATTAACACCCGAAACGAATTTTAACTGGCACCGAACCGATGCTAACCCGATAGCTCAAATATCCGATCTTCAACCGAACCGTGACTAATTGACCCGACTTGATTGTGAACCGATGCAACACGCAACAGGAAAATAATTGATCTGAGATACAACCGAACTGAATGACACCCGTCCGAAACCAACCCATCACCCGAATGAACACCTCTAGATATACCTTTTACAAAAATATATCTTATTATATTTTATAAGGAGTATTACATATACCTTTTACATCATTCCCATCTATGGACAACAATATACCTTTTACATCATAAAGAAATTTTACAAAAATTATTATATTTTATAAGGAGTATTACATAAAAAAAAAAATAGGGCAAACGCATTAAACTGCACCATCAAAAAGTTTGGGTGAAATAATAAGAAAACAGAGGAAGTATGACTTTTCTATATCAAACTGCCAACATGTTCCATTATATAAACTATTTTTCTAATCTGTAAGACTTTAACTAAGGAAATCACAATAACTTATTTTATTACTCTTATAAAATATTTTAAGTGTATGTTTATTTAATTCTAAACCTAGGTACTTATAGTTCTACTGTTCTAACGTATGATTACGTATTCAGCAATATGGGCGTAACATTATATTATTTTAAGATACAATATATAAATGCTCTTATCGTCTCTATAATTTTGACTTTTATTAAAATGTATTAACATTTAGAAAAATTGCTTAAATTAATCTTATCCTTTTGTAATAATTATAACTTTTAATTAATTATAAATTATCTCCAATTTGAGGCCACTTCCTAGAATTATTATTACCTAAATAGTGATAAATTTTATTTGTTAAATGTAATAATTTTAACTTTAATTACTAGATAGTGTCCGTGCGATTCACGACTTTATCAAATTTTTTGATATATTTTTGTATTATATTTATATTTTATTTTACTATGAACAGTTGTATACATTACGTACATTATATTATACTCCTATTTTGCATTGTGTGCAATATAATTATATATGTACATTTATTTTTTTTATTTTGAATAAAAGAGTAAATGGTTCTCACCTTAAGTACAATAAGAAATTATGAATTTTTTAAATAAAAAATAACATTAATTTTTCAAACAAAAATAACTATACATTAATTTATAAAAGTATTAAATATTATTACTATCAATAACACACTTTAAAATAAAATATAAATACATTGAACTATGTAAAATTATTTGATTAGTTTAAACGACAAAGATAATTTTTTCTCATAAAATTTAATCGATTAGTTTCATAAAATATTCAAATTATTTAGGTTATAAAAGTTTACATATGTAATAAATTTATATTTATAATTTATTTCATATGGACTATCGGTTTTTAAGCAAAATTCATTCAGTTCAATATGTTTTTAGAAACGATAAGTTACCCGATTTAACTAAAATTTAGGTAGGTTAGAAATGACAAATTAAATAATTTCATTTGCTAATTCAAAATTAACCAAGAAAATTCTTTGATTTAGTAAGACTGTTTAAGAGTATGACATGAAATTATACAATTTTTTTATTAAATTGTGTGATGATTGCCTCAAATTCAGTTGCAAGCATAAAAACTCCCACCTTTTTGTATTTGTTAAAAAAGAGTAGCAGTAGTTGTCTGGTGGTGGTACCTCCCAGTCCCAGTCCCTAAGCTACCGTAATACTTGCTACATTTGACTTATGAGTATTATTTATTGTTTAACTTTCATAATATTTTATTTTTATAATTTTTAACTAAGTGTAATTTAAGATATTAATGATCGAAATTGTGCAATAAATTGCGTAAGAAAATAAAATGTAGCAAGAGTACTTGAATATATATATATATATATAACACAATTTTGGTTGTCAAAAACAGAACTATTATCTACTTATTCCCAATCTTTTTTTAACCAAAATTTCTTGCTCAATTCATCTCTCTCTCTTTTTTGGGTATATTTTTCTGAATTCAAATACCAGTCCTCAAATTAGTATTTTGATGCTTCTATAATCTTCCTGAATTCTCTGTTCATGATATGCTGAGGGAAAAAAAATCTAAAAAGATTAAATAAAAGTATTTTTAGTGAAGGAAAAAGAAAAAATAAATATGTGGGTTTGTTGAATTATGTGGTGAGGAACTATTATTTCTAAAAAAAGCAAAGAGAATAAGAATTTCTTTTGTGATCTATTTTGCAACTATTGTCACTTTCATTGTTGAGTACTATATTTTTTCTCTATGGAATTTTGTGATTAAACTCATTAAATTATAATTTGAGTTGGATTTTGGATGAAAAGTGTATACCTTGATTGAGATTTATAACCTTTTTTGGGAGTTCATAAATACCCATCGTATTTCTGGGTTTTTATTAAATTTAAGGTGGGGAAATTGGAAAAATCCTGCAATTTATATGAAATTTATGAGAGGGCAATAATAAAAAAAAAATGGATTCAGTAAATGAGACATCTGAAAATAAAGGTAGTATGTGGAACTTGGATCAGAAGCTTGATCAACCCATGGATGAAGAGGCTGGGAAGCTTAAGAATGCATACAGAGAAAAGGTAACATATATATTATTAATTAAAGATGTCTTGTGTTGTGTGTTTGTTATGGTGATTTAAACTATATTTTCTATGTATTTTCTGGTGTGTCATTGGTTTTCTTATAAGATGCCATTCAATTATTGAGTGGGAAAGTCTAAATACAGGTGTTCATTTTTCATGGCCTATTTTCAAAGGCTCCGTTTCGTTATTTAGAGGTCGGGACTTCTTTTGCTAATTAGTTTTCGCCATCAACATGGGGATGGCATTTCCATAAGATATTCTGCCAACGGTGCTTTCCTTAACATCTACTGTGATCATAGTGTAAAAATGCGGTAACGGGAGTTACGTGGTTATCGTATCGTCTAAATATCGATTGAAACCATAAGATATCCGATATCCCCGATATCCTTTCATGCGGCCCAAAACGCGGTTTTAAACCGGCCTTGTTTTTATTTGAAGAGAAAACAAGCCTCTTTTAGGTGATTTTGACTGACGTACTTCTATATATTCTCTTCTTCTTCTTTCATAGTTATAATAAGAAGTTGCAGTTGTTAAGTTCTATTTAATGACATTACTAAGGATATATTTGTGCACCGGCGCGTCTATTAGCTAACAGTGCAACACATTTGATATGTGCAGAAATTTTCAGCACTCTTGCTTCTACGATTAGCATACCAAAGTCTTGGGGTGGTGTATGGGGACTTGGGAACATCTCCTTTGTATGTTTTCTACAATACATTTCCGCATGGAGTTGAGAATCCAGACGATGTGATAGGAGCATTGTCACTGATTATATACTCTCTCACTCTTGTGCCATTGTTGAAGTACGTTTTCATTGTTTGCAGAGCAAATGATAATGGCCAAGGTACTCATTTATTTTGAGCACAAGCTTTTTTATATATTATGTGTGACATAAACTAAGATCGATGTGATGCGATATAGCTTGATGAACGATAACAATTTCAATGACTTAACAAAACGTATAAACGAAAAATAAATTGCAAAATGAACACAAAGATTTAAGGAGGTTCACCCAAAATTGACTACGTCCCCCGTGGTGTGTACGTAGTTGGTTGCTTGTATTATATTATATAAGAATACACTCTTACAATAGAGAATTACAATGATGTAACAGATAAAACAATAGGCTATGTGTTTGGCTTAGGGGTTGTGTTTGATGTGTTTAGGCTTGCTAATGGCATCTCTATTTATAGTGCAAAGTACATTAAAGGTAATACACTTTCTTAATGCTGGGCTATTATTACAAGGAAACTGATTTCATTGAGCTGAAACCAGTGGCGGATCCAGGGTTTGAAATCCCCCCGGGCACCAACGAATAGACGAAATTTTGATATTTCGGCAAAATGAGTTGTAAAAGCGTAATAATACCAAGAGTCTAAGATAAATCCAAATTTAAAATGAAAGCGTAGACCAATAAAATGAAATTTACAATTGTTCTCGCCTAGTTTTCATATTTTGGTATCGATGTACTATTGCATCATTACTAACATTGAGAAACAAATCCTTCTCTAAAAAGGTAATCATACAATCATTCAACAATTGTTCTCCCATGCTGTTTCGCACTTTATTTTTTATATGATTCATCGCGGAAAATGATCTTTCGACACTTGCTGTCGTCACTGGAAGAAACAATACAAGCTTCAATAGCTTGTAAACATCTGAATGAGTTTCATGCATCCTTGTCTCAACAAGTTTTAAAGAAAGTTCGTTAAGAGTCTTCACATTCAAGAATCGCTCGTCATTTCTAACATCACCAATGAAACTTATAAGCGATTCCTCAAAGAACACCAAATCCTCCTTTGGAAACTCATTTGGATAAAATGTAGCAAGATTCAACAATTGTTTTGTATCAAAAGATGAGAATCCATCACTAGGACTAAAACTAGCCATACAAATAAGCAATTCTTTGGTTTTCTCACTAAATCGGTTGTCAAGTTCTTGTAATTGTTGATCAATCACACTTAGAAAAACTTCAACTCGATAATGATGAAGATTTGTCACCCGAGGAGCTTTACCACGAACCATCCTCCGTCCAACTCCAATGTGACTTGAATACAAGTCTTCCATATTTGGAATATCACAATCAAACTCAGTCATGAATGAAATAACTTTATTCAAGAGCTTTTCCCAACCATTATCTCGTAGTTCTTGTAGATCATTTTTGGTTCGATCAACCAAATTCATTGCATGAACTATATCTTGATCCTTCTTTTGCAAACTCATATTCAATGCATTCGTCACTCCAAATATAGACCCCATCAAATGTGCTATAAAAATGAAATCAAATGACATCAACATACCTATGATTGAAAATGCCTTTGTCCTATCAGTCTCATGAGCATCTGCAATGGCTTCAAGGGACTCCAAGAGTGGTTGAAACAAACCAAGCACATTTTTAATGCATTTAAAGAAAGTGCTCCAACGAGTATCACATGGTCGGATTAAGCCAAGCTCCTGATTCAAACCACTTCCTGATTAAAGTTTTGAGGCCACCAATCGAGTCTCGCATATTGCTAGCACCATCATAAGCTTGACCCCGAACTTTCGAAAGTGTTAAAGAATGTTCCATAAGCAAAGATTCAATTGCATTTTTAATAGTCAAAGAGGTGGTGTTAGGAACATGTACAATGCCAAGAAAGCGCTCTACCACTCCACCACTCTTGCTAACATAACGCAGACAAACCGACAACTCCTCTTTATCAGATATATCTGCAGACTCATCAGCAAGAATAGCAAAACACTCATCACCAATTTCAGCAATAATTGCTTTAGTGGTCTCTTTTGCACAAGAATTGATAATATCTTTTTGAATTGAAGGAGCTATCATTTGACAATTTTTAGGGGCATTATCCAACACAACATCTAGGACATCAGGTCTACCTTTTGCATAAAATTTTAAAAGTTCAATAAAATTACCCCTATTTAGTGAATCTTGTTTTTCATCATGACCTCGACAAGGCAGGCCTTGAAGTGTAAGCCACCTCAAGCACTCAATAGAAGCTTCTAATCTCCTTCGATATTTCATTTTAGCTTCTTCATCTTGCTTAAACAAAGCAGCTGAGACTGAACTATTTTGATTCTTAAAATCTTCAAGTCTTTTCATTGCTATTCGATGAAAACTCATATTTGCACCAACATGTACATCAAAAGATTCCGGCCTTTTCCAATTACGAAATCCATCCATCACAAAAGAATCCGTGTCCAACATTATCATCCTTGAATAAATAACAAGCAAAACAAAAAGCGGCATCTTTCTCAACACTATATTCAAGCCATGTTTTGTATTTATCAAACCATTTTAGATTAAATCTACGGTTTTTTGTCCCAAACTTTGTCAATTTAAATTCATGTTTATAGGGTTGACAAAGATCTCTTGAACAATATTCTCTTCTAACAATATCTCGATCACTTGGGTGGAATTGAGACATTCTTCTCCTTTTTCCAGGGTCTTGAGGAAGATTCAAAACATCAACGGAAGTTAATCTTTCTTCATATGTTGGGGTTGGGGTAGGAGTAGGATTAATTGATTGTGCTTCACTTTCTTTCTCTTCATCTTGAGAAGAAGGAATAGATGATGGAGTAAGAGTAGGAGTAGGAGTAGGAGTAGGAGTAGGATTAATTGATTGTGCTTCACAATGTTGAGTTGGACTTGGATTAGATTTAGTCCCACTTTCTTTTCTAAAATGTTTTGCAAAAATGGAAGCAATATTCTCTTGTTTTCTCTTCATTATTTTGATTTTCAAACTCTAGCAAGAAGAATAATATATACATAATACATTAACATAGATTTTTATACCAAAAAATCAAGAACAACCCAACATTTCAACTATTCATAAATCAACAAACACATCAACAAACATATTAACAATTTATTAACAATTAACATCAACAAAGTCCAAAGACATCAACAAAGACATTAATAATTTAACATCAACAACAACAAGTCAACAATTAACAAACATATTAACAAATAAGTGAATAACAATTATTCAATTAACATCAACAAAATTCAAAATTCAAGGTTAAAACTTAAAAGAAAACAACAAGGCAATAAGATTAGAATTTAAGATTAAGATTAAAAGATTTGAACAAGATTAAAATTAAGATTTAGAATAAAGTTGAGTAAAATACCTTCAACAAAATCAAAATTTTGATTTTTAGGGATTAGGGTTTGATTGAAGAACAAGCATTCTAGCCGTCAGTGGTGCGTGGTGGTGGCCGGCAGTGGGCTGGTGGTGCCGGCAGGCGGTGTCCGGCAGGCGGTGTCCGGCAGGCGGTGTCCGGCAGGCGGTGACTGGTGGCTGGCCGGTGGGTCTTAGAGAGGGAGAGAGAGAAGAGTAATATTTGGGTCTTGGGATATTGGGTTTTTACTTGTTTGAGAGAAGACTATTAAGAAAGTAAAAAACGCATAGTATCACATATTCACATTTCAGAAATTATTTTTCCAATTTTTTTTTTTTTTTTAAATTTTTTTTTTTTTTAAATTTTTTTTTCACCTGGGGCACGTGCCCGGGGGGCCCAAGAGTGCGTCCGCCACTGGCTGAAACGTCACAGAGGAATCCAGGGGGCTGTTGGAGCAGGCGCTCGTTCGAGCCTTGAAGTGCTCGTTCGAGCAAGCAGATCAGAAGGGGCATGTCTTGCTGCTGTGGTCTGCTCGTTCGAGCATGTTGTGTGCTCATTCGAGCAGGCTGCTGGACCAAGGTTCTGACTATTCAGTTTCGGGTGCTCGTTCGAGGCATTAGGTAGCTGATTCTTGCCTCGTTCGAGCATGCTAATCAGAGAACGTCCATCCATCTTCCTAACTCATCATCATTCCTTATTAAACAACCATTTAACATCTTCATAACTTCAAGGAGTTAAATCACATTCAACACACACATATTCAAGTTATCAACTTAACATCCACATTCATCACTTCTAAGAATTCCATCCCAAGAGTCTCCACCTTGAATGCACACATCAAATGTGCACTCAAGTCACATAATCATAACAATGTGCTTTATGTTTTAGACTTTCTGTTATGAACGTGATCTATTCATGATTTGGGCCGAGACTTGGAAGAACATTGACAATCTGCGGTAGTCCATTTATCTCTTAACATATAATGGGTTTTAGTAGGGTATTATCTACGCATTTCATTCTCTTTACGACATGTTTGTTTAAACTATAAATTCTTATGATATTTATCATGTCATTACCATAGTAATGAAAGTTTAATCATTAAAAGGTTTTTTTGTTCACAATTTTTCATTACCACCTAATATCACATGTTCAAGTGGTAATGCACCGGAATGAATTTTGTGAAGAAAATGAGCTTATTGAAGGAGTATAAATATGATCATTAAATTTATAAAGAAACATTGTAACCAAAATTACACTAACATTTCATTACCATTCTCACCATATGTAGTACCGGTTACCAAACGGGCCGTTAAGGTTTTGCTATATGCCTATTCGGATACATATTAGCAATAAAAATACAAATCCTAATTACGTAGAATGTTGTTTACAAAGAGTTGTTTAGGGGAAACGAGGAGCCATAACTCAGCCAAACATTCTCATTGTTATTCTTTAGATATTTTTTCTTATTAACCATGGAACTTGCAAGATTTAGAGCAATGAATAAAATGATGACAATTGTACTTTTGGATGGAAGGTTTTTCATGAGTCAACAATTGTAAAATGATTTTGTCAACTGGGTTTTGTTTTAGTGTTAGTTGTAGATTTGTGAATTTGTGAAGAAAGCATTTTTCAATTGGTGTTATGATTGTCACTTAGGGTTCGATCTTTCAAGTTTCAGTGTTTTATATGGAATCCCAAGTACAATTGTTGCCTAATGATTCGGCTTCTCTAAATGCTTTCTTAGTTTAGATTTGATGTTCTACACGGGCTTGCATATAAGTAGTGTGCTCAAAATTTTGACGAATGGCAGCGTTATCATTTAGGGACGGGCTATTGGACAATTGTATATCTTTATTCTTGTTTAATTTGATGATTTGTGCAACTTGAAGTAGAAGAACAAAGGTGATATTGAAAATCTAAATTTAATTCCTGTTATTAATAAAACAATGCTTTTCTTTACTGGAGCAGGGGGCACATTTGCTCTTTATTCATTGCTATGTAGACATGCAAATGTGAATAGTATCCCGAACCGGCATAAAACCGATGAGGATCTGACAACGTATAGCCGTTCTAGATTCCATGAAAAATCATTTGCTGACAAAACCAGACAATGGCTAGAAAAACATTCATATAGGAAGAATGTACTTCTTCTCCTTGTCCTTGTTGGCACTTGCATGGTGATCGGGGATGGAATTCTTACCCCAGCAATATCAGGTATATGCTAAAGTCCAAATACACCACCATATTCTTTATGGATTACGTTACATGTTAATCGTACGACTATCAATCAACTATCTCTTAGGCTGTTTAGTAATAGGTGCACCCTTGGAGATATCAAACAATAAACAAGTCACAGTGAAATTTCTGTTGATTTCTTTAGTTTACATAAAAAATCTGGCTGCTGAGATACTGTTTTACGATATATGAAACTATATGGCTAAATTAAGCGAGTTGAAAGTGTAGAGAATTTCGGGGTATATTTATGTGGAAGGGATAGCAAAATAATAATGTAGATAATAAAAATTAGAGTCGTATTGAACAATTAATGCTTAAAGTAATATTAATAGCACTAGAAACATATAAGAATACAATATACTACTACTATCTTGTAGTAGCTCACTCTTACACTTACTACAACACACTCTAAAATATTGCTCTCACTTTTGCTTTACCACTCAAGGATGTCGTGGTGGGATGATCAAAATGCAAGTGATGAGCACCCTATTTATACTACTAGAAGTGCTTCAAAATTCAACAAAGGTTGGCAAGTAATTAATGCCTTTACATTTAGCCTAATAAGGAGGGGGTGATAGGAATAGAATTTTACCACCCTTAGTTGTAAATTTTTGACTAATTTAGCATTGGTAAAAGAGAAGTGGTTGATGATATTGTTTAACATAAAGTTCCCGTGGATCTCACTTACTGTCCTGTGATTTCAAGGAACAAACACATTTTTATATCATTTTAAAACGTCTTGAATTTAGTTTCCTTAATGTAGATGCATTTTGTTACATGATTTTATCATTGTACATCGTCAAAATCCCATGTTTCACTTTTAAATGGTGATGAATACAACTATAGCTTATACATGTACTTCCACAACTATTTTCATCAAATTAACCTAATCTAGTGTTGCAGTTCTTTCAGCTTCTGGTGGCATCAAGGTAGACCACCCTAAAATGAGTAATGGTAGTGTCCTCTTTCTCTCTTTCAATTGTTTTCTCTTGACGGCTGACGCGTTCTTTCTTGAGTTATAATGAGCTCTTTTTTTCAGCTTTTTGACATACTTAGTTGCTCGAATGTGTAGATGTGGTTGTGCTTGTTGCCGTTGTTATCTTAGTTGGCCTGTTCAGCTTGCAACATTATGGTACAGATAAAGTTGGTTGGCTCTTTGCGCCCATTGTGCTGCTTTGGTTTCTTATGATCGGAGGTATCGGTATATTCAACATATGGAAATATGATAGTAGTGTGCTGAAAGCTTTTTCGCCTGTCTATTTGTATCGCTATCTCAAAGGAGGAGGGAAAGATGGGTGGACATCTTTAGGAGGGATCATGCTTAGTATAACTGGTACACAACTAAAAACGTATCTAACTCTTATTTCTTTAAACACCCCATGAAGACATTTGCCATGTCTTGGCATTAAGTTTTTCATCGACTACTCAATTTTCAATGTTAATGTCGATAGGGACAGAAGCGCTGTTTGCTGACTTGGCTCATTTTCCGGTTTTGGCTGTACAAATAGCATTCACAGCATTTGTGTTCCCCTGCCTTCTTCTAGCTTATTCTGGACAAGCTGCTTATCTTGTAAATCATAAAGAACATGTGGTGGATGCTGCATTCTATCATTCAATACCAGGTCTCTTTCAACTTGGCTTGTTTCTTATTAATTTGCATGCGCTTATAAAAAACATATCAGATAATGTAGCCTAAACAAAGGAAACAAGAACGAAGGTCAAAGAAGGGAGGTGGAAGTATAAAAACACTATATAACTATTACTAAAACAAAACACGGATGACAACATCACTTTTTAAAAATGCTTACGTGTCACAACCGTAACAAAAGTTTTCCCTCTAAAACTTAATGATGATGTCATCGTCATTAAAATTAATATTTATATCTTTGACTTTACTACTTTGTAATTATGACTATTATATTATCCATATTGATTGATTTTTTACTTTTAAGGTTATATACTTATATATTTAATGTATTAGAAACTCATGTATTTTATTTCTTTTTTTCAATTATTTCTAAAATCTTTTCAATTTTATTTATTAAATGATAATAAAATCTTAGTTTATACAAATATGTCAAAAATTTTAATAAAAACGAACTATCTAGTTTGGTATAATTCAGAAACATATGGAACGCCATAAATTTAATATGCTACTAATATTGTATGTTATTTTTTTCGTTCCATACAGGAGTTAAAGTGTTTTTCATAGTTTTAGCAATATTCAGTTAACAAAATATTCTTTCATTTGAGGATCCATTCTTTGTTTATTGATTCTGATGATTAACGGTGTATAATTTGCAGATAGCATTTATTGGCCAGTATTCATTGTTGCAACATTGGCCGCTATTGTAGCAAGTCAGGCAACCATATCTGCAACTTTTTCAATTATAAAACAAGCTCTTGCTTTAGGCTGCTTTCCGAGGGTGAAAGTAGTGCACACATCAAAGAAATTTCTCGGGCAAGTATATATTCCAGATATCAACTGGATACTTATGATTCTCTGCATTGCTGTAACCGCTGGATTCAGGAACCAAAATCAGATTGGTAATGCTTATGGTGAGTTTCACTTATTAATATTTGAGCTAATCCGTTTTTGAAAGTGCTATGTCGTTCCGTTCATTGTGCGCACTATTTAGTAGTTTCTTGTTTTCATTGAATCACTGATGGAATACACAAATATTACGAGAGAAACTGGAGGCATAGAACTTCAAGATTGAAAGGACTATTATACCTTTTCACATCATAAAATGTACGTAAATTATGGCAAAACCTACAATGAATTGAATTTACATTCTTCGAAACATCTCGAAATAACTATCAATTAAGTATAACGTAAGGGATTTGTACTTTTCGTGTAAATACAAAATATGTTCTAGAATTAATATATAAACTTCCTTCACTACAACTAATAAACTTTGTGTCATAATTTCTTATAAGCTTCCTCTTTCAAATTCAATACATTAGATTAAAACCTGCCACTTTAATCAATCTTTATCCTTAATGCATGTTGTAGTGACCTACTAATTCTTCTATTTCCATCTTCATTCTTTAATTCTTGTAATATTTGTATGTCTTTTGACTTTTAATTACTGCAATTTTTTTCGTATATCATCATTTGAGTAGATTCTCACATCTTTGCGGATCTCTGTAAACTTATGATCTGCATAACTAAGTTCCTAATGTTCATTGATTGCGGATGACATTAAACAATGAAAATTCCTGAACATCCATGCAGAATTATGCCAAGATAATGAGATTTTAACATTATGTTAATTGATCGACGTTGTATTGTTTCTAATATTTTGAGATCCCTTTATATATTATCCAAATTTGTACTGTTAATTATAAGTTTATCATTTGGACATTTATGATATTTGAAAGTTGAAACTATCATATATATATATATATATATAGGGGTAGGATCAAGTGAAAACACTTAAAGTGGTGAAAACTGAAAACCAGACAGAGGTATACATATTGTAGTAAAAGGAGTACATATTATCTTATAACGTGTACATATATTTTCTGAAGAAAAAAGTTCATGTTATTTACAAAAATGCCATCTGATTATGTACCCCTTTTAAGCGTATATGTACCCTTTTTAGCAAATGTATAATTATTTACAGAATTGCCATCCAAATATGTACTCCATTTGAGCTTTTATGTACCCCTGTTTTCAGTTTTCACCATTTTAATTGGTTTTCACATGATCCAAATCCTATATATATATATATATATATATATATATATATATATATATATATATATATATATATATATATATATATATATATATATAACAAAAACTTATGTTTAGAGTCCTTCGAATTAAGCGAAAAAACTTCAAGCTGTTTCTGAGTCCTTCGAATTAAGATTAGTTGTGATCGGCTTGTAAACCTGTAAACCATGTTGAGTCGAGCTTGATGAGCTCATGAGCCAGCAAGGTTCTGTAACACCCCTACTGTATGGCCATAATCATTGAATGTAGGAAACATTAGAAGTGTCTTATCAGCGTTTATAGCTAAGAATACAACAAAAGAATTGTAATGTCCCAACCCAATGTTACACTAGTATCTCGTGCCTAGGTGAGACGGAGATTAAGATTAGGCAACCTTTGTCTTTTCCGGTTGAATGTATCAAGAGTATGAAAATTTAAAACTGTGAATTTGCAGAAGAATTGGGATGCATTGATTTTTATTCATTATGCTTTTACTAAAGCATTCTTATTACAAATAAGCTGAATATAGACTCTTGCAGTTAGGCTACAACTATTCAATCCAGTGTCAGATGATTCATTTTGCACACAAATTCAAAAACACAAATTATGGTCGATTTTAGGCTGTTTGGGACTATTTTTTGGGCATTTTTAGTGAATATCAAATTCAATAAGATGATTAACTTGCAAATTATGTTACACTGGTTCAATCATATCAACTGATATGTTATTTGAATTTGTTTTGTCAATGATGGTAATTTGATTTTGTTGCATCGTTCTTCAACAGGAACAGCAGTGGTGATAGTCATGTTAGCCACCACATTCCTTATGATTTTAATCATGTTGTTGGTATGGCGATGGCATTGGATACTTGTCTTAATCTTCACTGCTTTGTCATTACTGGTGGAGCTAACGTACTTCTCAGCCGTGCTCTTCAAAGTCGATCAAGGTGGGTGGGTCCCACTTGTGATCGCAGGTGTCTTTCTCCTAGTCATGGTGGTTTGGCATTATGGAACTGTGAAACGCTATGAGTTTGAAATGCATAGTAAAGTCTCAATGGCCTGGATTCTTGGCCTAGGGCCTAGCTTAGGACTCGTAAGGGTGCCCGGAATAGGACTTGTGTACACAGAGCTAGCTAGTGGTGTCCCTAGCATTTTCTCTCATTTCATCACAAACTTGCCAGCTATCCATTCAGTGGTGGTTTTTGTATGCGTAAAATACCTTCCAGTATATACAGTCCCAGAAGACGAGAGATATCTTGTAAAGCGGATAGGACCCAAGAACTTCCATATGTTCCGTTGTGTTGCAAGGTACGGCTATAAGGACCTCCATAAGAAAGATGAGGATTTCGAGAAGAAGCTATTTCATAACCTCTTCGTTTTTGTTCGACTAGAGTCTATGATGGATGGGTGTACTGATTCAGAAGAATATAGTCTGTACGAGCAGCAAACAGCCGAGTCAAGAGACTGCCTGTTGGATAATGTAAACACAATGTCGTCCGAGTATGAGCACACAATTGAGTCGGGGAATTCAATTGTGCCTGCCAATTCTCCTTTGCGACACTTGAGTTTTAGGCCAATATCGTTGGGACAAACGAGCAGTCAAAACGAGATTGACGAATTAGAGTTTTTGAATAGTTGTAGAGATGCTGGGGTGGTTCACATTATGGGCAACACTGTGATCAAAGCCAGAAAAGATTCAAGGTTGTATAAAAAGATTGCTGTTGATTATATATATGCATTTCTTAGGAAAATTTGTAGGGAACATAGTGTCATCTTCAATGTCCCACATGAGAGCCTATTAAATGTAGGACAGGTATTTTATGTATAACCCAACATTGTTTTATAATGCATGGATGGAGGGATTCATTATTTAATTGGAAAAGAAGAATATTAATGAACTTGTGACTTTTTATAGGGTTTTATTATTCATGTCAAAATTTTCGGTGTGTCACCACCTTTTATAAATTGAATTTCCAATATTTCCCTTAACTCATTTACTTTCGTCTATCATAATTCTTTCTTAAAAATGTTATTAGCTAAGTTAATATCAAAACAATATGACTGATGAATTTGATTCCCAAAATAACTCGACAAACATTGATTTTAAACTCTTAGTTGAATTTCGCAATTAAATTTATGCCAGGAAAAAAAGTTGGAAGTTTTAGGAATATTGTAGTATAATATATTATTTTGTGTAATCTTCCGTTTTAGGTGAGTGTATATTTGGTTGATATCCGTTGTTATTCTTTGGGAGTTTTAGGTTGGTTAGGTTTTCTCTTAGGGTTTGCTCTCTTGTATATAAATACCTATAAATATGTAATGTGAAAGCCAACCTCTTTTCTACTCATTCTCATATCTTAACATGGTATCAAGAGCCCTCTAAATTAGAGCTAATTTTTTCTCTCTTGTTGGCTGATTAATAATTCGGTCCTATTCTCTCCATATTGTTTGTTTTCTCTAACCTCTTTATGTGGGATTTATGTGATTACAAAGCTTGAGGCATATTATTATGTCCCCCACGTTTGTTTGCTTTTGTTTCGTAGTGTTAGTGCTTTGAAAGTGTATCTCTTATTCAAAGGGTGGACAAAATCAATTAGTATTGTTAATGTAATTCCTCTTGATTGTGAGAATAACAAGTGCTTACATACTTATCTCTTGATTTGTGTGTTCTGTGTGCCATTGTTCTAGCTTTTTGTTAACTTCTTGCTTTTGAGTGTTCGTTTTTCCGTTGTTTCATTTTCTCTGATGAAAGTATGAAACAACAGAATCCTCCGTTAAGGGTTCTTGTTATGAACCCTTCTATGCGTATTACCTTCACCCTAGTGAAGGTACCGGTGCCATCATTAGTCCTATTTTTCTTAAAGGGGACAATTATGAGGAATGGTTGTGGTCTCTCCGTGCAAAAAATAAAAAAGATTGGTTTTATTGACGAACCCTCATTCCACTAGATTCCAAGTCTCCTAATTTTAATCAAAGGGGTATTCACAACTCTATGCTTGTTGCTTGGATAATTAATGCTTTAGATGTGTCTGTGCGTTGTGCGATTTCCTGATAATGTTAAGTCTTTATGGGATGATCTACGTGATTGATATTCCCTTGGCAATGGTCCTCGTATACATGAATTAAAAAGTCAAATAGTTGATTGTAAACAACGTGGTAGGCATGTGGCCGTTTATTTTGCGAGCTTTGAAAATTTCAGGATGAGTTGGCTAGTTATAGCAGATTTCCCACCTGTACATGTAGTGCTGCTCTTGCGTTTGCTGAAATTCTTGAGAGTGAATTGTTAAACTAATTCTATATTGGCTTAGATTCAAAAAAAATCGGCAGTGTGATCTATTCTTACTTGCAATTTGTTGTCTGTTTCTCAACTAAATGAGGACCGACATTTAATTAATATTACCCCTACTCCTTTGTTACAAAATAAAACACCTTATGAGTATTTGTTTGGTAAACCTTCATCACATGGGGATGTGCGTGTTTTTGGTTGTCTGTGTAATGTAGCTAATAGACCTTGAGTCCGTGACAAATTTGATTCTCAGACTAGAAATTGTATATTTGTTGGTTATCCCATTGGTAAAAAAGGTTGGTGTTGCTATGATCTTACAACTCATGAGTTCTTCGTAAGTCGTGATGTCCAATTGATTGAAGACAAATTTCTTTTTTTGAGTCTTTCAATGATATAGAAAAGTTGCAATGGAAAAAGTACTTTGATCAAATTCATTTTTGGGATGAGGAAGATTATAATACTAATGTGCATCTAGTGTGTGAAGACAGTGTTTCGGATTCTGTATCTATAGGTACAAATGTATCCTCTCTTTGTTCGAATGATTCTCTAGTAAATACTAATGATTGATCCTCAACTAGTAGCCGTGGGTAAAAGGAAAGGAAAGGAAAGGAAAGGAAAGTAAACGTTGGTAAAAGTTTGAAATGTGTAGCACAGCTAGTAGCCGAGTACTCTATTTGCAGATGTTACCTTGGCCTCTTCAAAACTTGTCCTTAAAAAAATGTAATTGGTCCTCAACTCCTCAAAGAATATTTTTTTTTTTCCTTTTCCTGCTCAGTGCGCAGCTTTTCATTTTCTAGTGATAAGCTTCTTGGTAAATGAACAAAGCTTCTTGGTTGAATATATTAGACCACATCCTGTTGTTGTATAAGCAAAAGGTGTAGTCTTCCTATTGAAATGAGTTTTTCTGTGTGCAGCATCAATTCAGTAGCCTTGTCCAGCAGTGTTCATCAGCATCTTCTGACCAGCTATGCAGCCTTCCACAAGTTTACAAGGAGTTTATCAACATGTCATTCATCTAAGCCTTGCACGTGCTGCCTTATTAATTTAGGCTCTTGTATAGATTGATAGTTTGTTAGTTAGTTATAACTGAATTCCTTCCCTTTTCCTTATATCACCATTCACCCCTATATATGTGTAATGTGTGTATGTGTTACTCCTTACATTTATTGTATTGTATTGTATTGATTCATTCAACATCAATTGAAAGGAGCCAAGACTCCAATTTTCTATCATTTTTTTCTTCTCATTCATGAATACATTCAAAATCTAACACATTTGCATATGTTAGGTCTTGAATTGGTATCATAAATTATTACATCCGTATACTCATGCAATTAATATTTTGAAAATCTTAAATTAGAAGCTATTATGAAAATGGAATGTTTAGTGCGCTTCCTTTTTGCATTCATCCAGATCATTGCAATCATAAAGGAAAAATACTCTACATTCAATGAGCTATATCCATAAGGTATTTCAATCAGCTGAGCCTTGTGTTGCAAGATGAGAATGTATGACCCTATTTATACCTTATACATTTTGAGAAACATAAAATCTTTAAACATCAATTGCTAGATCTAATGAAAGCCAAGTTGTTCGAAGTGGATATTGACGCATATGCAGATCCGACTCAACTCAACCCCACAATACGCAGTGTGGACGAGAAGTACCGTTCAAAATCGAGCAAATACCAAATGACATTTAACAGTCACACATCCATCCAGCCCACAAGTTCTGCATTATAGAGTTCTAGCCCAAATTATTATACAATTTCTACAATACCTCGCATGTCCGGTGTTTGTGACAGGTCGGTAAGCGTATCATTTCCTTTACTTGTTCCTTGATTGCTCACTCTAATGATTAACTCATGCTTTTCTTTTAGTTATGTTTAGCAAATTAGATTATATGCTTTTTAGATATCCTTGGTATTATCCTCTTCGTTGAAGATACTTGCAATGTCAAAAGCAAGGTATTTATGCTTCAAATCCGAGGTATTATCCTTGATTTTGTGGGATTTTTGTTTGTTATGAAGTTCGTTCACCATCATTATGAAGGTAATGATTTCTTTTGCAATTTTAATGACTCAACAATTACAACATTGCTTTTTGTTGATGATTCTTCTTGTTGACAATGGGGTAATGAAATGTCGTGTAGGTGTTAATTAGTAGAAAACTAATGATTGGATTTGTATTGATTTAGCTAAAATAGTTTTTTTTTAGCTTATAACAAGATTGTCAATTTTAATTACTTATGATTAGTAATTTACTGGTTCCATAATTATAGGAGCACTAATATTATTGTGATACTACTATTTATGTCGATGTCTTTACTAGTTTGAATATCATAATTGATTTGTTTGTGGAAGCAAAAAAATTTTGATTTATTTAACTTATAATGATATGTTCATAAGATATGATATTGATTTTCCGATTTTCTGCTTTTTACTACATTATGTTGAGAACATGGATGACAAGAACAATGCTATATACTACTTGACTATATATAGCCTTAAAAGTGTGAAGTGTGCTCCAATTTTAGAGAGATTAATTCAAAAGAATATTGAGGTATGTATTGTTTTATATAAATCGTGATATATTCGATATCCAATTTTCAAAGAAACTGATACTTGATTTGGTGGGGAGAGTAGTGGGAGTGTTCACCGGTCCAAATCCGGACCGGACCGGAATCTCAAAAATGCTAAGACCGGTCTGATCTAACTCGGATTCCATCCGGGGAGAGTAGTGGTGTATGAAGTATGTTAATCGTTACAGATTCTGTGTTAAGCCTATAGATAAGGTTGCCATTCAGAACCTACAGACATACAAGAAAAGAAGTTTGTTGATCACCCTATTGTTAATCGCTACAACATGTATATCATTTTACAATTTAGGTCGAATGAGGCACCACCTCTTGTAGACACTTCAAGCTTAAAGTTATTGAGGAGCAACACAATGTTGGAAATCAATTTTAATCACCCTATTATTAAGTGCTATAACATGTGAAATATGGAGTTTTTATTTCAAAAAAAAAAAGAAATATTTATTATCATGGAAATTATAGACATGCATTAGTCTCATAACCCTGCTTATGTTTGTACTGTAAAGACTGATTTGTTTATTGCTTTGAGTATCAACTGTAAAGAACAAAGTTGTATTGCAGGACGTTTCTCTTAATACCCTCCCATGTACATTCTAAATGCCAACTAAATTCAGTTGTACTAGCTCGCATTTCAAAACAAAAAATTTGTACTAATTTTATTTTTTAAGTATGTTAAACTGACTTATATCAAATCACGATTTAAAATGGGTTACTTGAATTGTTTTGAGCAATTATTACCTTTTAATTAATTTTTTAAATTTAATAGGATTTCTTGGGGGAGTGCGTAAAAATAAAATGGGGCAATAAATGCATGACTAGTTGGTCATAGAGCTGAACAAAGTTTGTTCTAAACCATAAATCTAACCGTAATTTTAATAATTGGTCTGGTCTACAGACTAAACGATCTGGTCTGTTTTTCTAAAAAAATTACGATTTACATTCTGGTACTAATTTTTAATTTTTCAGATCAGATCAGAACGCAAACTGTATAAGACCGAAAACCATAATTTTTTGAAAAAAAAGCTACTACCAAGGCATTCCGAGTTGTAGTTATTTTTATATGTATTATGTATTTAAATGATGTTGATGCAATCAACTAATTATAAATTATTATATTTGGTGATTGTAAATACGAAAAATCTGCATATTTGGAAATAAATATAAAAAAAGATCAAAATGAAACCGTTCTAGAACGATTTGATCCAATCCATTTAAAATATTTTCAAACCTAAATTTTTTGTTTAGTACTCCCTTCGTTTTCATTTGTTCTTCCCATTTGGAATCTGGGAAGAAACCAATATAAACTATAATTACAAAATAGATACTATGAGAGTTGAGTAAAATAATATAAAAAATAAAGGTTCTATTGATGAAAGTGTAAGTGTAATAATATCATTAAATTTCATTGGGTGTATGTAAAGTAAATGCATTGAGAATTAACATGTAAATTAATTTTTATAGATTAGAGTGTAAGTGTAATAATTTCCTTGAATTCTATTGGTTACTAAAATAGAAAGATTCTAAATAGAAAGAACTTTTAAAAATTTTCAAATGGGGAAAGTGAGAAGAACATATGAAAACAGAGGGAGTATGATTTTAGTGTCAAATCAAACTGACCGGTGCATCTGGTCAGAGCTGGCCCGTGGTGAACTAAAACCGATTCACCCGAATATAGATAGCTAGCTTTAATCCAGTTGCTTTAAAAAAATCTGAATTTTACGCAATCCGCAGAGAAGGAAAGCAATGGGAGGAACAGGAAGAAGCTTACTCACTCTATCCATCTCCTCCAATGTCATCTCTCATTCTCTTTTCTCATCATCTAAACACTGCTCATATCCCAAATTGGTTTTTCCTCTTAGGGTTTTACAAGGGTTTAGGCCATTGTGCTCTTCAATCACAACTATTGAATCAGAACAAGTTTTAAACCCTACCAGAGAAGCATTTCTTGAAAAATTGAGGCTTAGACACCTCAAAGATGGTCCTAAAATATCAGAACTCAAAAGCCCACCTTCTAAATCAGCTTCAAGATTGGTTGTTAATGGTGAAATTGGAGAGGGTTCTAACAATATATTAAACAAAAATGATTTTTCAAATTTTAGTGAGTTGGGTTTGAGTGAAGAGGTAATGGGTGCTTTGGAAGAACTGGGTATTTCAGTTCCTACTGAAATTCAGTGCATTGGTATACCTGCTGTTCTTGAGGGAAAAAGTGTAGTTTTAGGTTCTCATACTGGGTCTGGCAAGACTTTAGCTTATATGTTACCAATTGTTCAGGTGATAATTATGTTTCATTTCTGAATTTCTTTGATTGTTTTTCCTGTTAATACTGCATAAATTTGTTGAATTTTGATTAAAGTTATAGTGGTTGTATGTTAACTAATATTGTTGAGTAATCTTCAGTCATAAGAAATGAAACTTGGAATTTCCTAATTAGTAATTTTGTGTTTGAAAATGCTTTTGTAGTAGACTGACCTTTGTACAATAGATGATGTCATGTTGTTAATATTTCATGGAAGGGAAGGAGGGGGGAGGGTGGGTGCTGATACTTCAAATGCCTTGTACTTTAGATGGAGCCATGGTGCTAATAGGTGAAAACGTTCTTTCTACATTGCAGAGTTTAAAATAAACCAAGGTAGTGGGATTCAGCTTTTTCTTGATGAGTTGTGCCAATTAATTATTTAATTTGCCTTGGTAATGCAAATTAGAAAACACGAAGTATGCTGCTTCTAGTTCGTGTTTGGCAAATTACCAATTACATAGTGGATTAGGTAACATTGATGATGGGATACTGTTTCAATCGACATGGTCTTTGCAGTTTGCCTATCTTTTTTGTTTGAGTTGGTATGTGTTTCCTATGAATTACATATTGATTCAAGCGAAATATGGGAAATTTTGGGGAAAATGCAAACTTCTACTTTGAATTAGGTAGCTAATTACATAACATTATAAGATTGTTTTATATTGGAAGGAATTGGATTTGTTTCCCATATTGATGGTGGGTTTGATTTAATATCTACTATGCTAGTATTTATGATATTTTCTTGAGCTTAAATAGAACTTGCTTAATGCAATTAAGCTTTGTTGAATCTGAACTTTAACTTATGCATTCTGCTGAATTGATAGCTTTTGAGACGGGATGAAGATGCCTCAGGCATCCTAATGAAGCCCAGGCGTCCACGAGCTGTTATCCTTTGCCCTACCAGAGAGCTTTCGGAACAAGTACTTTATTTCAACTTGAATTGATAAATGACTAAACCAAATATTGGTTGATATGCACTTTATGATTATTAATTTCCATTATTGAATTTTGGTTTTTGCTATAGGTATTTCAGGTGGCAAAGTCCATTAGTCATCATGCGCGGTTTAGATCTATCATGGTTAGTGGTGGAGGTAGGTTAAGACCCCAAGAAGACTTGCTTAATCTTCCCATGGATATGGTAGTTGGCACCCCAGGGCGCGTTTTACAACATATTGAGGATGGAAACATGGTCTATGGTGATATTAAATACTTGGTGGGGAATTCTTCAATAGTTATTACTTTTTGGGTCTTCTTGACTTTCTTACTTAGACTATCTCGTAACAGTTACCAACTATTTATATAGGTGTTGGATGAGGCAGACACAATGTTTGATCACGGCTTCGGTCCTGATATTCGCAAATTTTTAGGCCCACTCAAGAACCGTGCTTCTAAACCTAATGATCCTGGGTTTCAACTTGTCATGGTTGCTGCAACAATGACAAAGGTATGACAGATATCTTGTTAGCTAAAAAAGTATAAGTTACTAGTCAATAGTTAGAAAGGTTGAATTTGTTGTTTTTTTGGTATTTTTTTTTATCTTCGTTTGTGTGTAAACTCAATATTGACCATATAGATTAAGGGCCGCTTCAATTTCATTTGTTTGAGTTTTCATTTCAAGTGTCTCCTTTATTGCACAGCCAAAGTAGCTATGTGAAAATTGTTTTGTCCTCCAATGGATACTGTAGTGTAGTTGTATTTCTAACATAGTGTAAAACCAAGTCTACATCACTTGTCGTCAGTCGCGTTGTAAATCTTTTTAAAAACAACGAACTCATATTTCCCGCGTTGTAAAGGTGTAAAAAAAATCGCGTTTTGTGTCGTATCAAGGGATATTCATTTGGTTTTGACCAATCATGCGTTATGATAAACGCATTACTCTCGTTACTCGTTACTGCAATCGCGACTGTCACCGCATTTTTACTGTATGATTTCTAATCACGTTTTCTAATCCCTTTGAAAAACGTTAGTCATGGTGGTGAAAGTCTTCCTCTTGTTTTTGGTTTGCAACACTTATGTTTCGCAAATCCTTTACCTCTTCCTTTATATGGCTTTATCAGTTTTGCTTCTTCTTCCTATGTATCACCTTATCATTGAAGCCTCTTTTCTTATTATATCTCTCTCGCCTTATCTTTTGTGCTTCATGAGTCTCGACCCACTTTGCGAATAGCAAGGACATATTACTTCTCTTTCTTCCTTTGTGTTGTTAGATGAGCCAACTATTAATTACCCACTTACAATGCACAAAACGACAATCCAGTAGTTAGATATGTAGGTTGGGTTGACGGGAACACCGTATCAAAGTGTGGAGCAAATCGGAGCCCAATGGCCTTTGATCGAGATGGTTGAATGTGAATACCTTTGTGCGCTACACTAGAACTCTGCCTCTTTATCTTCTGTTTTGTGCGTTGTAGCAAGAAATCAAAAAACCAACCTTTTTTTCTATCGATATATTTTTCCTAGTAACGATATATATGTAGCCCAATAAAAAATCTAAGCCCACCTAGTTAACATGTGAAGTGGGCTCTTCTTCCAAGTATGGAGGGGATGACCCAATATTATGTGTGTCTAGAAAGTTAAAGTTAGACTGGCAGTGTATTGGCAAAATGTTACCATGTTTGTGATACATATAATCCCAACATTGACCAAATAATGTGGTTATATGCATAAGTGTTCAAAACCTTATGTGTGTGTTTCATGATCACTTTGGGGGCTTTTGTGTTGCAATTTGGGCTAGCTTTTTTTTTTTTGTTTTTTTTTTCTCCTGTGGAGTTGGCTTATTTCCATTATGAGGTTCCGTTCACTTTGCACGCTGTCTCTGAGAATTGTGTTGCTCAATGATTCATTTTAGGAAGAATATGTGAAAGACAATACATGCTTGTTGTCCTTTCAGTATTGCAGTTGAAAGCATGGTAGGGTGTCTACTGAGGAGGTTTTGAAAATGAATTATTTCTTGCTCCTTTTTGTTGTGTTTCTTTTCTTGGCTTAGGTGTTAATGGATTCAAAATTTCAGTCACACAAATAAATTTATACATTTTCATTTTGGGGCACTTCAGATGCTAATGATGTACTTTTCCATTGTATCTTGTTAATACTATGTTGAAAATTATATAATGGCATGAGCTGTTGTTTTAATGTCTGGAAAGTTCATTTATATCCTAATTATCAAGATATTACCAGATCTATCTATAGTCTATGCTAGATTACAATGTCTAAGTAATGTAAAATAAAAATAAATCCCAAATCCTTTTGTTTTGTAAGATATTAGGCTCTTATTTTGAAGATCTTGATCCTTGTATACATTTGATAACTTGGAAAGTAATATTTGAGCTCAGACCCAAAATGTTTATGGTGTTCATTTTGGTACATCAGTGATTCTCAATGATTGTTGCGTTGAGCCTCAATATATTTTCTGGTTTAGTTTCGTTACTTTATATGTAATCTGGAATTCGTTTGGGGATACACTATCAGTGATTAATTTTTATCTAACAAAAGTCTCGCTGATTTGGTTCTTTGTTAGTTGCTAACATCTAAGAAGTTATAATATAGGCAGTTCAAAATCTGATCGATGAGGAGTTCCAAGGCATTGCACATTTGCGCACGTCAACTCTACACAAAAAGGTTGCATCTGCACGACATGATTTTATAAGACTTTCAGGAGCTGAAAACAAGCTAGAAGCATTACTACAGGTTTGCCTTCTCATGTCTTTTTATTCTTGATATATTACACTTCCTTACACATAGATATCCCAAAGTATTTTCCACATTTTTGAGGCTGAAAAACACCTCTTAATTTCATATAATAACATTGTGAGCACAAAGCTCTATTGATGCCTTTTTTTAAAAAACAAAATAAAATAATGCCACTTGCTCTATTATCCTTTTCTTTAAAGTCTTGCCCATGTGTATATGTTAACTTTCTTATTAGGCCCAATTCTATTTTAAATAGCAATTAGGGATTAGGAGTATTACTTATTTATTACCATTTGTGGTTAGTTATTTCTTATTTGTGCTCGTTATTGTAAACATGAGAGGGAATGAATTAGTTGTAGGTGCTCATAGTTTTTTTTTCCTTCCAATAAATAAGCGAACATTTTCCCAACATGGAGGTCCTATTAACTTCATATTTAACAAATTGCATATCAAACTGAGAACTTGAAACACATGCTTGCTCTAAATTGAAAAATAGCCCCTCCTTTGAAAGCTCTTAATGACCACAAAGCTTTAGAGATCTCCGGTTTGTCAAACACAAATTTTCGTGGAAGTTTCGTATACAATTAGGAATTGGAGGAACCCACATGCGATCATAATAACTTTTTGATTTGGGGATATGGTCAAATATGTTTTAGACCATTTCTCTACACATGGGTAAGATTGAACTCATTTTTTCGAAATATAATCTATTGTTAAAAAGTAGTGTTCAAATAGTACTGGGATACATCTCTAATGCCTTATTATTTCAAGTCAAAAGAAAAAGAGAAAGAAAAATGTGAACAACCACCTCATAAATGTTTAGTGCACCATGTTCCGTTTTGGTAATTTTTGAAATGTGCACGATTTTTATATTTGGCATATCTTTTTGAGTACGTTGACAACCTTGTCCATATTAAGACCTCTAGCCTATCAACTTTTCTTTGTTCTTGCCTTCTTGGCTCATTTCTTATTTGTTTCGTCGTTATTTTGCAAATCAAATGTCGGTCGAAACCAAACTCACGACATATTTCTTGAATCAACCTAATATGCATTTTTTTACAACTTCGTTGTCAGCATGAGTATTATCATTTTCGGTAAATTTATAAACCTTTATAATGCAATTGATATGATATTACGCGACCTTATTTTTGCACTATGCAACGAAATGGCGCACAAAGAAAAAAACCATTAATCAGTTTCATAAACAAGTGTAAAAAACTTAATGAAATAACTGCGCAACATCTAGTTTTTATTTTAGTAGATCTACAAAGTAAGGGATTCCATCAATTTATTCCTTAAACCTACAAAATCACCATCAAATAGGTCATTGGCAATTTGTTATGGACTGGATATGCCATGGATGTAATTACTAGATTGAACAGAAAATATAAATGTGATTAACAATTTGTATGAAAAATGTAAATGTATATGGAAGATTGAATGTAATAAAAGAACAATTACAAAAGATAGAATTACAAGCTTTCGAGAGGCTTATTCTCTCCCAATGAGTATAATACTCCACTCAAATCTATTACTTGGATGATTGACTAATTCCCCTCCCTTCCCTTTATTTATACTAATTATGCCCACATTTTATTCTCCCACTTAACTATTTTCTAACTATTATTTATTACTTAATTTCTATAATACCCCTTCCCAGCTATTCATGACATACCGACCCCCAAAAAATCCACCTTGTCCTCAAGGTGGGTAAAATGTAATTCGAGCCAAGACCCCAAAAATTATGAGTAGACCCAGAGAAATGGTTGAAGGTAAAGTGTGAGTAGGCCAATATTGAATCAGGTTAAAATGAAGCTTGGGGTCAAAGAGTAAGTTTGGACAAAAAATTGGGTGTATGACATCAGCAAAATTGTCATGAAGTGGGCTATTTACTTCTTTGTCCTTAACCCTAATATTCAAAGTCTTTAAGCAGCCTTCATAAATGAATCTGACTTCCTCTTCGACCCTTGAAGTCACTCCACAATCAGTTGCCCGAATTTGATGGACCTTCACTCCACAACCATTGAATCTGACTTCCTCTCTAACGTCGCCGCCGCCACCACGCTCTCCAGCCTTGCCACCGCAGCCACCAATAGTTCCATCCCTTTCTCTAACACCAACGGTGACAAACCCGACCCCTGACGCTTGCCCTAACTTAAAAACACACCTGCCCGCCAGTAGCACCTCCCCTCGATGTCGCCACCTCCGTCTCCAGTGTCGCCTCATTGTTGTCGGCTGCTCCGCCCAACCACAACCACCACATGGTAAGCGAACAAGGGAGTTCGTCGACTTGCACTCGCGTCTCCTCATCGCTTTTCTCCTCCGCTTTGCTCTCTTTTTTCCAAAGTCTAAGTACACCAGTGGTATGGACTTTATGGCCAAAATTCGAACCCTACTCTTGAGAGCAGCAACCACCAAATCCGTTGACTCATCACACGCGTCCTTCTCTTTGTTTTCCTCTTTTGAAAACCCTAAATCAACATCTGCAACTGCTTGTCCAATCTTGTCATTGTGTTTGGTAAGACATCCTGCCTTCTCTGCCTCCTCCATTTCAGTAACCTCTTTTTCATCAGCATCCGTACCCTCTTCTGCCTTCTTCATGACCTCATCACAATTTTCTGGATCTGCAGCTTCTTTTCATGATAAGTGGCCTTTGATTCTTTCTTTTGCTCCAAAATCTTATTTCTAAACTGTTCCAGATCTGCTTGGTACTGTTTGGATAGTTCGCTCATATTCTGTGATTGCTTGTCAAGGATGTTGAGCATATGTGCTAGTAACTCCTCCATACGGTTCAAAGATTTGCATATGTCAGCCTTCTGACGTTCTTACATTCCAGCAATACGCGGACTTCGAATGATGCTGTTTATGGACTCAAGAGCACCATCAGAATGTAGATTCAGGATATCGTGGTCTTCGGCGTGTCTTTGAGCACAACGAATCGAACGGCTCTGATACCAATTGTTATGGACTGGATATGCCATGGATGTAACTACTAGATTGAACTAGAAAATATAAATGTGATTAACAATTTGTATGAAAAATGTAAATGTATATGGAAGATTGAATGTAATAAAAGAAGAATTACAAAGGATAGAATTACAAGCTTTCAAGAGGCTTGTTCTCTCCCAATGAGTATAATACTCCACTCAAATCTATTACTTGGATGATTGACTAATTCCCCTCCCTTCCCCTCTATTTATACTAATTATGCCTACATTTTATTCTCCCACTTAACTAATTACTAACTATTATTTATTCATAATTTCTATAATACCTCTTCCCATCTATTCATGATACAATTGTTGTCACCATCACAATTATTTTGATAGAACGACTCTTCCGATGCTATCTATCTTCCATACATCATCATCATCATATCCAGTATATCTATCTCTAATTATCACCATCAAAATGGTAGTAACAATTGTTGCCTCAATCATTATGCTTAGTTAATTATGTGTTTGGGCTGGTGGATAAGATGGGGTAGGAGAGAGAATGCGTTTTGCCATCACCTTGGTGGCGATGGGCTAGTACTAAAAATATGTAAAGCATCACAAAGAAATTTACAATCTTATTGTTCTCTCCCTGAAACCCCCTTGTTCTCTCCCTGAAACCCCCTTCTTGCTCTTAATGCTAAGGGGTATGCTGAAATTCTTAAGTTCACTACGTCCGAAAGAGTTGGGGTCAATTGTGCACAATAACTGTTCTTTTGTTGTTTAGGTTTGCTAAAAATAAAGCACCACCAGGCTATGTAAGAAGCGGCCACAACTATTGCATATAGTTTCCTTCTTGAAATAGCCCTCTACGAGACTATGAATAATGCTTATAGTTGCAAGCTCCTTAAGATAGCTGACTGCAAATGCCTTCGTGTAAAAAAAGAAAATATAATATATCATTGACCACAAACTTTATAACCATCAATCAACATTCGATTTTAAATATATAAAGTTAAATTATACACTAAAATCACAAAATACAATGGTTATTGCCAGGAGTAGGACATTGATCATTTTCATTTGAGTTTTGAACTATTGCCTGCAAGTATTTGTTAGATCCAAACAAGCCTGTTGTCAAAAAACTTTTTTTGGTAATGTTGAATGGATTTGTATAAATCTGTAACGCGGCACGGGTTCGGCCAGGTCAAATGTGGTGGTGGATTGTTGTGGAGTATAACATAGTTGGCAAGGGGTGGGCTGCTGGTCATGTGGGGCGTAGGGTGCGTTGCGTGGGTCAAATGAGTTATTTAATCTCTTGTGTCCTCAATTGAAGTTTATGGAAAGCCAACATTGTTTCTCTATACATCTGATTATATTCTTGAAGAAACAAGCTTAACTTGTCTCACAAACTTAAACCTACAAATCAAGTTTCCAAATTTCAATGCTTAGTGAAAAGCTCAAATGGCTAACAAGCTTAAAAAGTTAAAACCAGCAAATCAAGTTTCAGAATTATCGCGGCTAATGAATAGCCCAAATAGTCTCATAAATTCAAAACCTACAAATCAAATTACCAAATTACAACTGTCAATGAAAAGCCCAAATAGTTTCACAAACTTATAACTAGCAACTAAAGTTCTCTTATGTAATGGAATCGATTTGAGGCCATTACAAGGTTATGGGACTTTGTCCCACTTTGGTTATATGAGCAACTAATGTGGGTTTTATATAGTAAATGAATCTCTTGTTTATTCTATAACAATGGTGTCAGAGTCGACTCGAAGTAGTGGCCTACGGAGTGGTGACCTGGGTAAAGCCATACATGACCAATGTAGCTGTGACCAAAAAGGATCCAACCCGAAGTGGTAACCTGGGTAATGCCATCCATGACCAATGTAGCTGTGACCAACGAGGATCCTACTCGAAGTGGTAACCTGGGTTAAGCCAGCCGTGACCAATGAGGACGTTGGAACTTATGGGGGTTCGAGTGTAATTGAATGCATTTGAGGCCATTACAAGGTTATGGGACTTTATCCCACATTTGTTGTATGGGCAACTAATGTGGGGTTTATAGAGTAAATGGGCCCTCACTTACTAGGATATTCTTTTGGATGAGTTCGCTTATTTATTCTATAACACCTTATTACAAACCCAAAAGACATCATTTACCAAATAAACATAATTCTTAGAGTGGAGACGAAACATAACAAAAAACATTACTTCCTTCCTTTTGGTAAACCATATTACTTCAATATTGGTCACTATTAATTGAAAAATTCGATGTAAAAAAACTTAACAAGTAACTTAACAATTTAGAGATTATTGTCAAACTATTGCTATTGATTACACGAGTAGTTTTAAAGAGATTAATATAGGTAGATTATGTAATAAGCAAAATATTAGATCAATATTTGTCAATATTGGATGAAAAATTCCAATGTCTTTTAATTCTAAACAAGTAATCAACATTAGCAAATGTGAGATTAATTGGAAAAACTATGCTTAACAAAATGGTTGAATTCATGCATGGTAGACTGAAGCAGTTGCAATTCTAATTTCATCCATTCGCCAATTGTATGTTTCTAGCTAAGTAATTCACAATTAAAGTAGGAGGAACAACATCTCTAAAGTATAATCGCTAATTGATTTTCAACTCTCATCAAACTATTGGTAATCTCATCATTGCAATTTTCTTTTGTAAGTAAATGTTTTGGTATCGTATACTCGGACCTAAAACTGAATAATTGATTTGAAATAATTGTGTCAATGGAAAGAAATTTAACATAAAAAGTTTTTTAACTAAAGAGAGGAGAAAAACACAAAATCAAGAAAAAAAGTGAATGACTTATTGTATTTCTAAACTCATTTATCCGCCCTCTATATCCCATTATGGACCTTTTATAACCCATTATTGACATTTTTCAACAATGTCCATTATGGACCTTTCATAGCCCATTGTTACTTACAACCAACCTTGAATGCATTGGATTCACCCACCTCATTAACTACCCCTACTTCTAACATGTAAGAGACTTAGGATGCTAAATGGAAATTCATTAGATTTCAAGTTAGAGTTAGGGAAAATCATCTTATATTAGTATCTTCAACTGAAAAGTCATAATTTTTGCTCATTTGGCACCACATTAGGAGATATTGTGTGTTGGTTATGGCGCCAACCTAGCAACCCTTGTATAGTTAACACTACACTTGAGTCTTGAAGGTGAAACATTCAACCCTCCACCATTTGACACTAGGCTATGTGGCATGTCACGTTTGGGCGATAACATTGAAAACCTTGCAGACTTATTAGTACACCACATCTGGTAAGTACAACACATTAAGGCTTAAGGGGAACCCTTGCTTTAATTTTAGTTTTATTCATGACATAAGATGGAACAATGTTTTACGTTAGCCACTGACCCTTTGCAACATCCTCTTTACTTGGGCTTGGGACCTATAAATGGGAAAAAAATTAAAGCTTCTTATAGTTGCCTAACAACTGTTTTTTTTTGAAAAGTTATAAACTTTCAGAGGCAAGCTAGTTTTACAGTTAGCTTGTTGGTAGAAAAAATAAATTTTAAACAACTACATAACTTAGCTTCTATACATCTTCCCTTCCCAGTTGACCTCCTTCATTCCCAATTTTGATTTTGTGTATTTCTTGTGTTATTGTGTAAAACCCTCTAGATAATAAACTATTAGTATTTGAGTGTGATAGGTCTCTTTTTTATATTTGGTTAATATGAGGTTTGATGTTTCTGTGGCACCACAAATGAGCCACCGAAAGTATTCTAATGTGTTTATATATTCTTAACTGAGCAGGTTCTTGAACCAAGCTTGTCCAAAGGAAATAAGGTCATGGTCTTTTGTAATACTTTGGACTCAAGTCGTGCTGTTGATCACTATCTCCGTGAAAATCAAATCTACACAGTCAATTACCATGGAGAAGTTCCAGCTGAGCAAAGGTAAGATGAGAAACATTGCTGTATCTTTGTATGGTTCTTAATTAAAAGAAGGTGAATTAGCTTTTAAAATGAAGGTAATTAAAGATATAATCTGAAGGTTTAATCCTATCAAATAGGGTTTAGCTTCTTCAAACGTCTCAAATGGTTGATTAAAGTACATTGTGCATCAGTCATTGGAAGCTCTTGACTAGAGCATTTTATGATGGACGAAATATCTATGTTCCCAGAAGATGGATTAGTTTTTGTGGAAATGTGTAAGATAATTAACTATGCTTTCATGTCAATGAGTTGCCATTCATTGAGACCTTTGATATGTTCATGATAATTTGTTACGGAAAATTGTCTTTTGTGTTAAACCCTTTTCTTTTCGACACTGCACCTATTGTTAACAAAATATAAACACTGCACCTTTCACTGAGAACTATTAAACTTTGTTCATTGTTTCTTACAAAATATAAAACCTTTTCTTTTCGACACTGCACCTATTGTTAGCGTTTGATTTATCTGCGATTTGAAAAATTATAGAGATTAGATTGTTAAGGATCTTTTATATGATCCTTTTGCAAATTTTATTTGCTTCTCTCTAATTTTTCTCTAGTTATATCCTTCAAACCCCGATATTGCTTAAATTAAGGCTTTAACATTATTATGTATTGGTATTATTGTTGTTGTGTAGTACAAAATGAAAAAAGTTTTGTTTCCCCCAAAATCCTTTTTGGTGAAACCTTGAAAGTTTGCCATGGGCTATTTACCCCACCACTTAACTCCCATACCAACTAAACGACCTGACTATTTTTTATCTCCTATTGAAGTGGACAGAACCAAAAGTCAAAAAAGCAACTAGGTTTCTATGGAGAAAATTTATATGAATGGAGGGAGATTTGCTTTCGAAAATTGTGCTCTGTATTTTTAGTATACTGTTTTATGTTTAAACTATCATTTTCAACTTTTCATTTTTAACTCCTTAACCTGCTGCTATTTTTTCCTCTTGATTTTTGTGATTTTTGAAAGTGAAGTGACTTGTCTTGTAAGTCGCGGTGTATTGTGTTGAGGATTTGAGTTAAAATGCCCCAACCTTTAAAGTTATTGTGAAGTCAACCTAGAGAAGTGGATGCCAATTTGACTTTACTTTTTTTGTGTTGCTCCCTAGAGTTTCTTGGTGAGTTCACTTAGGGTATTTAGTCAAGGGTATTCATGTGTAACGATCATGCACATGAACTGTTAAGGTGTAAAAAAGGGCATCATTTGATGGCTGAATATTAACATTGTGACATAACATCCCACACTTCCCAAAAGGTATATAAGAAAGTTTATATTCTAAAGGTCCTTGTAATGAAGCCTATTGTCTTGCGCTCTACACCTACTAGTGGCTGCAATTTCCCTCTTTTCTTGTATCGAGTGTCTTTTTGGGTCTTCTTAATTCTGGTCTTTTTGGCACACTACCCTTTGAGGACTTCCATTTTCCCTCTGTTCGATCTTTCCATTACGGTGTTCTTTTGGTCTAAATTTATGTCTGTTTCTGTACAAGGTTTGAGGACTTTATATTTATTGAAAGTTCCTCAATTTTTTTGTTGCTTCTTGGAAGTGATCTATCGACATCTTCCTTCTCTGTTTTCATTTAAGCGCTTCATTCCCTTCTGTCTTCTGAAACTGGTAATCTTCCTTGTAGATTGGCAGATGGTTGTTAGTTTCTTTCTAAGTTGAGAAACATTTGGTGTTTGATGGCTTTAGTTGTCACCACAATTTTTCGTTTTGTTTCAGGTTTTTAGTTCTATTTATATCTGGCACATAGGTTTTCTTGCTATGAGGTTGAACTTGTGTTTGAATGATGATATGCTTTCATCCATGTGGTGAACTTGAGATTGGAGGTTTGTTTTGGTTTCACCTTCATTGATGTTTCCCTTGTTTCCTTCCCTTAGGAGTGCTGTTGATTTCTAGTCTGGAATGGTTATACTTGCTCCAACTTTGTTGGATGCAGTTTGTTGCGTTTTATGTCTCCCATTTTGTGTGTGTTCCAAACGGGGGTAGTGGTTGAGAGAGGGGGTGTGCAAATTTGAAATGATTTTTATTGAAATTTGAAGCCATTGGTTCTTGGAATGGTTGACATGTTAGCTGTGGTATGGATGTGGAAAATTGTATGAAATTGTCATTTCTAGTAAGGACTACACGCATGTTCTTGTATAATAGCTTTGTACACTGATAATGTTGAGCTTTAGTTTGTTGAACTCCTGTTTTATAGAGTAGTTATGAGCTTAATTTCTTGTATGATGTTGTGAACTCAATGTCGCCCGGATTGAAGGTTTGGCAGACGTACAACAATCCATATCCTTTCGATCCCAATCGCGGGTCATTAATGGGTATTGAACTCAACATCAACGAAGAAATTGTGAATTTCGTTGATGAAGATGAACCTTTTCAGTTCAGCGGCCATCCATTTAGTTTCTTAGGGTTTTTATTCTTTTGTTTTGATATAATAAGTAGTGTTAGGTTTGGCCTTGGGCTACTAAAGTTTACAGCGCATTTTCAAACTTCCATTTTAAAACTTAGTCTTTGACAAATGAAATTTAACGTGAGTTATGTTCTATCCTTTTCTTTTTCTTTTTTTTTTTTTTTTAGTTTTTCACTTGTAAGTTTTAATTCTTAAGGTAGAAAGTACTTCATTTTAAAGTAATCGACCCAAAATTGTACCTTGATCCGAAATAACTCGTGACCCAAAAAAGACCGAACCATAATAGTTTCGGTCCTACCTTGAATCTCTAACCCTAGTGAATTGCGACCCTGATTCCATTCCGCGACCCGGATTGTACCTCGATCCTGGTAACGAGTGAACTTCACCTGTCGTATAATTTGAACTTCCACTAATCTGCATATTAAAACCTATTCTATTTGTTTATTTTGTGCCCTAAAATATGAATTTTATGATAAAGGGTTAGATAGCTGAAAAAATCTTGAGATTTGGATCGTTACCCTGGACTTTGATCGCAACAAGTTTGATTCAAATTTGAGCTCTTTTAGAAATTTCATGATTACCTCAGTTTGTACTGAGCTCTACCTTGTGCTACAAATAACAAGCTCCCAGCAATCAAGCACATTGTTATAATTCTCCTTGTTTGGAGTTTGTAGTTTCTGTAAACACTTTGACATCTTGACATCATTATTTTTGTAAACTAAGATGCTAGTCCTAAGGCCTGAGTCGTCATCTATTTGACAGGTTGGCCCTGAGCTTCTGTTAAGTTTCATTCATTATGATCTCAAACCATTCTCACTTGGGATAAGCATTAACTTTAGTAGCTTGCCAGCAAGCTAAACTCTCTGTTGCCACTTATTGACAAACCTTCTCTTCACATTTGTTTCCGTTTCATTCTTTTTCTTTATCCATTTTTTGTTTCTACGTTTTGGGTTAGGGCTCATGATGCAAAACTTATGGTAGTGAATCTTAATGTCCACAAAGTCTCCTATTTGTTTTATCTATCCTTCACACTTTATTTTTTTGAGTTACATGTGCATGCATCTTTGACTACAGTTTTTATGGTGGGCTGATTCATTCAAAAGTAGCAGTGAACTTGTGATATAAAACAATAAATAAGTATGCTTTCCTTGGAAGATTCTGATTTCAGTGTTCTTTGGATTATGGATCTATTTTACAGTTCCACTTACCATTTTCCACCATTGTCACGTTTACAGATGTTACAGTCAGCTGTTTCATTAGAACATTTGCATGCTTTAGGTCCAACATGAATTTCCATAGTCATGTTACAGTGCATGCGTTATGTTTCTAATTTTTGTTCTGGATATTGTTAATTGTTCTGTCTCTCCTTCCATTTGTTTTACCTTTTTGCTATTGTAAAACTTTCATGGTGACTTCATAAATTAATTGGACTATTAATTTTATGTCTTTGATGCTCTACCAAGGGTTGAGAACCTCAAGAAGTTCAAAGATGAAGATGGTGACTGTCCTACTTTGGTCTGCACTGATCTAGCCGCTAGGGGACTGAACTTGGATGTGGACCATGTTATCATGTTTGATTTTCCCAAGAATTCAGTGAGTATGAGCATGTAATGTTTATACTGTATTGGTACTTCTCATTTTCTGTTTCTAAAATTCAATTTTGATTAATCAATTGTGCAGGTTGATTATCTCCATCGCACTGGCAGAACTGCACGTATGGGTGCAAAAGGTACGTAAACAAATAAACAAATAAATCTACAAGGGACCCGTGTTGAAACTAATAATTACAGAATGTCCAATTTGATGACTATCCTACACTTGGAAAGGCTTTCTTAGCTTGTCCATTTATGTTTCATACTGCTATGCTATGATTACAATTGCTCAACTTGAAACATTTTCTAATGCTTGACGATTAGCGTGCTTGTTTTGTTACTTGTTACTAATATGCCCTCTGACCCAAAATAAAAACTAACCGCCAAGCTTTTCATTTTGAATTGTCCGAAAATGGCTGCAATATACCTTTTGGGGCATGCTGTTTCTCTCTAACTTTTTGACTCACAAAAGGCTTTCTTATTTTGTCCATTTCTATATACTCCCTCCGTTTCTTTTTTATTGTCCTCTTTCCTTATTTAGTTAGTTCACTCAAATTGTCCACTTTCTATTTTTGGCAAAGATTTATTACCTAAATACACTATGTTCACACAAGTAAATACCATAATACCCCCACTTATATTATTTAAAATACTCTAACTACCACCTTTACAATTATTATAATCACTCAAATACCCCAACTATCACTTTTACAATTATTATAATCATTTAAAATACCCCAACTACCACTTTCTTAATATGCGTACCCAACCCAAAGTGGACAATAAAAAAGAACTGGAGGGAGTATTATTTATTTGCTATAACTATAATTGTGCAATGTTATGCTTTATAAATAGCGTACTAGTTTTGTTATTTGTTGTTACAAGTTCTCCCTTTGTCCCAAATCAAAAACCAACTGCATTTTTCTGTTTTAGATTGTCTGAAAATAGCTGCAATGTGCCTTATTGGAGGCATGCTGTTTCTCTTTATTTTGACTTTCTTTTCGACCATACTCCCTCTCCCCCCTCTTTTATTTTATCTACTCTACTTTCGGTCCATACTTGCAATGTACCGTGGTTAGGGAATTTTAGGAGCATCGGATAAAAGAAAGGAATGAATGGAGGAGAATATACGTAAATGGTGTAAAAATTTGATTTTGCTAGTTGTGGATTAATGTTAGATAGAGTTAATCGTGTCAGGGACGATTTCCGTGACTGATTGTTTTGGTTAATGTAGCCAACCCGGAATTAAGGGTTTGTCATTTTTGTTTTGTGTATAAATATGTGATGTTTTATTGTGAAGCTTTGCTAGTTGTGATTGAATGTGTGGTCTGCCCATATATGTATTATAGAAACGTAAAGTTTTTATCATTTTAGTGGAAAATTTTGATCAACAATTGGGTGTTTGCCAGATCGTTTTCTTTTACATCCGCTGAAAGCTTCTTATCTCATCCATACTCTTAGAGGAGTGCTGAAGAAATAAAATTTAAAATACAGTACTCGTATGCTGGTCATGTCCTGAGAAACGGACTTTTTCGGGGACTTGTGTTAGGCACTTGAGAATTCTTATGTTCTTTTTACTCTTGTAAAGAACTTATCCTGCTCTTTGTTTCTCTCATTTTCTGATAAAAATGCTGTTTATCTAACAAAACATTTGAAACTTTGGGCTTGTTCTATTGGTACATGTGCTCAGTCCAATTAACTCAAGCGCTTGTTTTGACCAGTTTCTAAAATGTGCTTTTTGTTTATCAGTCCAATTATGTCGTTGTGTAAATTCAACTGCATTGAGTATTTGATAGTGGTGCTTGTGTTGGAACATACCGTTTTATCAAGCCCCATAGGGCAGAAACATCACGTATAAATTGGGTTAGGCTGTTATCCTTTCCTGCAATAAATCCTAGTAGCAATTGACGGTAGTTGAAGGTTTGCTATTGGATCATACCATGATCCACCTAACATTTATGTTTGCTCTAGTCTTGTTTGTATGATGCCCCAAATTGATGTAGATTGGTTTTTTTAGTTGTCCTTCTAGTTGGATTTGTCAGCTCAAAAAGTGTGATCTTAAGATGAATACTACCTCATGTTACACAATATGTTGTATTCTTCCTGTTTGACGTAAACATGTTTTTTTTTGTGGGTACGAAATTTAACTGCATGCTATACCAAATCTTATTTGATCTCCTTTATGATCCTGACAGGGAAAGTGACCAGTTTGGTTGCCAAGAAGGATGTGCCGTTGGCCACCCGAATTGAGGAGGCTATCAAGAAAAATGAGAGCTTGGAATCTCTTAGTGTAGATAGCGTAAGGAGGGATATAGCAAGGACTCGTATAAGTCAACAGCAAGGAAGTAATATCAAAATCATTCGGACTTCTAGTTCGAAAACCAGTGGTCGATCTAATTCAGAAAAGTCCTCAGGCGTGCCGAGAAAAAGCAGTGGCAGATCAGCTTCACAAAAATCATCAGTTGTGCCGGGAAAAAGCAGTGGCAGATCTACTTCACAAAATTCCACCGGTAGGCTTGCTAAAGCGGCAGCAACTCGGCCTTCTACAAGGAAAAGCTCCAGTGGAAAACCTGGAAAACCAATTATTCAATCAAAAGGAAATTCCGGAAAACCTGCCGGTCAGTTTAAACCTACAAAGAAGGTCGTCAAGGGATCAAAGTTTACAAGCTCGAGTTCCTCGAAGAAACCTACAAAAATAAGTGTTGTTGGCTTCCGAGGGCGAAGTTCTTCTCCTAGAGAGAAAAATTAACATAAATTTCGGTCAAGCGTTGCCTTCGAGGTTGTGGGAGTTGCATGTAAATTTGGAAGAATTTTTGTCAGATAAATTGAGTAATATTTTTTTGATTTTAGCATAGCAGTTTGATATAAAATTTAATGTTCTAAGACTCACTTTTTGCATTGTTGATGTAACATTCAAGTTTATATTGAATATGAGTAAAATTATAAGAAATTTCAGGATAAATTGCCATAATAGTTGGTGTCGGACAAACCCATAATTAGGGGTGTTCATTACCGGGTACCCGAAAAGCCGGGTATCCGGTTAGCCGGGTACCTTTTTTAACGGCCCATGACTCGGCCCATTTAATGCGGGTACCCGGTTAGCGGGTACCCGGATAAGACGGGTCGGGACACCGGGTACCCGCTTGTTATTTTTTTTTTTTTTTTTCAGTTTTAATTAAAAATTTTAATAAAAAAATTCTGGGCAATTTATTATGTTCTATACTTTATCACTGCCATTTTAATAAGCACATGTTTCCAAATTATAATTTTTAATAAAAAAATTCTGGGCAATTATAATTTTTAATAAAAAACATTCTGGGCAATTCGAGGGGGTTGCAACTTGCAACTACTAAAGCCAGTTATATAACAAACAGGTTTCCAAATACCAGTTTCTGCCATTTTAATAAGCACATGTTTGTATTTTCCATGTTATCTTTTGGAATGGCATCAAGAATAGATCAAACAAAGGAAGAATTAGGCAAGTAGGATGCTTAAGATAAAAGTTGGATAAAATTACCAAAAAACGAAATAAAAAAAAAACAACACAAACGAAAAAAAATCAACTTAACCAATTGAAACAACAAAAACGAAACAACATTTAAATGGAAACAAAAACCCAACAGCAAAAAAACGAAAAAAACATACAAAGGAGTTAGGATGAAGTATTGAAGATGAATCAATATATATATTAACAGCCGGTCTTGGCCGAAACCGTCTCATTCTGAGACGGCCCAGCCCAACATCGACAGCAATTAAAAAAAGGAAAATGAAATCAGAAAATATATAAACTTTCCCATTTAAACTCAGACCAAATTAGGAAAACTTCCATATACAAAACCGCCAACCAAGCGTGAAAAAGGGAAGAATAAACCGCAAATTTCTCTCAATCTTCCTCACAATCTCTGCAATACATTCATTCGGTTCAAGAAACTACTCAAAAATGTCTGCAATAGAGGATTTAATGAACGAATTTGACATGGAAATGAGGTTACAAGCATCGAAAACACATCATGAAGAGATTGAAGGTGAATTTGACAAAAAACGTGTGTTTTAATGATGAACGATCTATATGTGTAATTCATAATCTTAACATTTTCAGATTTGATGCTTGATGAAGATCAAATGATGGTGATGTATGATGAAGACGACGAAGATAAAACAGGTATGATCAATTGTGCCATTGAAATGTCCAGTTTCATTGTTAATTTATTCAATTCTCATTTTATACTATTCAGTTTTATGATTACCTTATTTGTCAATATTATTACTTAGTCAATAAAGTGTATCAGTTTCATTGTTAATAGCCTCAATTTGAATCTTAACAGAGTCTGGTTTGATGGATACAATGATGTCAACATGCATGAAGTTCAATACACCAAACTCAATGACACTATACATGTTGACTGTACTTGTAAGAACTTTGAATCAAATGGATGATTATATTGCCATTGTTTACGGGTTCTACACCTGCATTCTGTGCAAAAAATTCCATTCATGTATAATCTACCAAGGTGGACAAAGAATGCAAAGAAGCAAGGAAGGTAATAGAAACACAATACAATGCAACAATTGATGAAGTTAATAAGATAATTGAAAAGGATAGTAATGAAATTGAAGATGGGGCAGAAAATTCACAAGCATCAACAGCATTATAGTTAACACAAGTAAGAGATCCAGAAAGAACGGTCACAAAGGGGAGAAAGAAACGATTGAAGGGACATTTCGAAACATCTCAGAAGAAAGGATCTAATAGTTCAGCTCAAAGGGACCCTGCCACACAAACAAGAAACAAACATATAATTTGATTCCATACCATTCTTTGTGAAACATATACAACTTGTACATCATTTTTTTTTTAGCATCAATTACATACATTAAATAATTTGTTAGAATGTTATAGTTAACATTACAATATGGCAGCTGTATACTTTAAGAAGAGAATTGAGTACTTTAATATATGAACTGACTATCTTAAGATGAAAATTGAGTACTTTAATATATGGCAGCTGTATCAACTGACTATCTTAAGATGAAAACTGACCATCTTAAGATGAAAATTGAGTACTTTAAGATGAAAATTGAGTACTTTAATATGTCAGCTGTATACTTTAAGAAGAGAATTGGTTATTTTAAAATATCAACTGACTATCTTAAGATGAAAATTGAGTACTTTAATATATGAACTGATTATTTTAAGAGGACAATTGAGTATTTTAACATAATAATTTAAAAAGTTAACATTACAACATTACATTAAGTTAAACAATATGGATAGTAAAACATATCAATTGAGTATTTTAAGAGGAGAACTGAAATACAATGTAGCAAAATACCAACTGATTATTTTAAGAGGACAATTGAGTATTTTAACATAGCAATTTAATAAGTTAACATTACATTACATCAAGTTAAAAATAGGAGCCGTCATATATTAACATCAATGTTTACTTCAAAAATCAAAACAGCGATGTTCTACTAACAAACTAAGATTCAGTAGTTATAATTGTTCAACATTCTATGTAACCAAATTACAAACTGTTTACTATTTCTTCTTTGTGATCTTCTTCACCGGAACAAGCTTGTTCCTACTTGTTCTTTTTGTTCCCTCCTCCTCATCCAGCTTCTTTTTGTAGTCATGCAAACGCTTCAATTCTTCCTCCTCCTTCTTTTTTGCATAGGCCTCTCTCAACTGCTTTTTAGCAATGATCAATGGGACATTCAAAAATAATATAAACAACATGGTGTTCTTGTTTTTCCAAAGTCATGGGAATGAAAAACTAGAAAATAATACAATTACTATATTAGATTTTTTTCAAATTGACATATATAATGCCATAATTGATACATATAATATATAAATTGAAAACACAAACCCCTCATAAATTATAATGTAAAGTGCCTCAATAATCAGTTTAAGTCTGCGCTTTGGTTAAAACAACTTTGTTCCCATTCACCTCCAAAAAGGACCAAATTTTACAGTTTGTTCTGATTTCCTTTTCAACCCTACACACACAAAAAAGTCCACATATTATAGTTTTAAGTTTATGAATTTTGATCTAATAAGTATCAGTTTACATGCAATAGTAATAACAAAACACAAAAACCAAATTACATAATAGCATACAATTCCAAACTTATCACTGTCAATTACTACCATACATGAATCAATTCCATACCATTGGAAAGGGCAGCCAACAACAACTCTTCATCTTGTTTCTTACCTCTAGGCTTCACCATTGTTTATAAGAAAAACAAAGACACTACAAAGAACATGGAAACAGAGGGAAAGACAACAAAATCAACAAATGTATAAAATCAAAAACTGAAAAAACGAAAAAGGAGAAATAATGAAGAAGACGATGGCTCAAAAAAGGGAAAATGATGAAGAACAACATCAAAATCGACTAAGAAATAAACCGATCACAACAAAATAAACATGCATTATCAAAAAAAAAAAAACAAAAAAGAAGTCGTTACCAGTAGAAAAAATGGAGGAAAGAACTGCTGCGATTGCAAACGGATGCAAGAACGAAAATGGAGCAAGGAAGAAGACAATGGAAACTTTTGATTGGAATGATTTGAAATGAAACTGAAAATGGCAGTTTCAGTAATGGGGGAGGAAGTTTAAAAGTTGCCAAAAAAAAAAAGAAAAAATAAGGAAACTTGGAGGGAAATCCCGCGCGCATGCAACACACGCGCCTATCATTGGGCCGGCCCATCTCCCGTCTCATAATGAGACCGTCTCGGCCAAGTTTTTGTGATATATTAAATGCTAACCGGGTCAAACGGATACCCGGATCAAAATTAAATCGGCCCATGACCCGACCCGGTTAAGGCGGGTCGGGTTCCTAAATTTTTATTTTTTGACCCGCCATTTATGAGGCGGGTCGGCGGGTCGACGGGTCAACGGGTCGGGTACTTTTGAACACCCCTGCCCATAATGACCATGATTATGTATATTCTTCTGCCTGAAACATGATGGTTTTCCCCTGCTTCATTATGAAGTTGCACTTTGATGGGATCATTGCCTCTGGTTCTTGTTGTATACCACTGTCGTAATCTTTTGGTATGAGAAGCACAGAGTACGAGTTCGAAGGTACAAACGAAAACATATAGCCGCAAAACCTAAGCCTGTTTTAGGTGAAGACTCAAGTCTCTTCTTGCGATGAAACTGAATATTTGATATAAGCAATTTTAACCAAATGAAAAAAAAGTCAAACAATGAGCTGCGGGGAAACTTAATTTAAAAAATAAGTGTTTTCATGTCCGAGTCTAAGTTCAGATATGTTCGCTGTTACTAACAGCGAATAAAGTAGTTGGTCACAAAAATCAAATTTTTTGTTCGCTGTTATTAACAGCTAACAAAAGTGAGACAATGTCTTAACGTTGGAAGTGACAAAACAAAAATAAAAACATATTTGTTTGTTGTTATAAGGAAAATTTACCCAGAATAATCCAACCTTTGCCTGGTTTTCCTATAATAATCTCAAGTATTGATTAACCATGAATAATCCCATCTATTGATAGTTGTTTCCAATGGCATCCAAGCAAGTAAAAAATTAGTGTATATGAGAGAAAGAACGATTTCGAAGTAGAAGAAGGTAAACTGGTTTTAATGGAGGAAATGTCATGTGAAGAAGAAGATGCTTGGATGAAGAAGAAGGTCAAGAAATGACCTGCTGTAGCCGGTTGTTTTACTTACTTGGATGCCATTGAAAACAACTATCAATAGATGGGATTATTCATGATTAATCAATACTTGGGATTATTGTAGGAAAATCAGACAAATGTTGGATTATTCTGGGCAAATTTTCCTTGTTACTAATAGCGAAGATTTCAATTTTTTTATAAATTAACTTTAACCTATGATGAAGCAATTTACAAGAAAGTTCAAGAAAAGAAAATCATTTCACAAGCTCTCCTTACTAACATCTTACGGTCTTAAGTTAAAAAATCATTTTAGTTAGTAAGGTTGTTTCTTTGGAAAAGCCTCTTGTATATCACTTTTCAAAGTGTCGTTTTTTTTATTTGAGCTAATCAATTTTTATTTTTTAATTTATTAACAGGCAATCGTTACATTGTTCTTAAGGGAAGAACAAGGGCGTGTGTTAGAAGAAAGTGAATTATTCTAAATTGTCTAAGTTTCCAAGGTTAATAAAAAGATGATTTTTGAATCCTGCTGGTTAAGAAAACCCAAGGTGGAAATTATACTATTTGTAGCTAAACCTCGTTAACAATTCGTTAAGTTTTACATTGCATTCTCATAGTAATTTGCCTTAAGTAATATAACTATTGGTTGAATTGTATTACATGGTATATATTTTTTGTTGTGCGACAGCGGAAGCAATAATTGAAAACAATAAAGATACAAACAACAATAAAAAATCACACCGAAAATTTTACGTGGTTCACTACCAATGAGATAGCTACGTCCACAAGGCACAGAGAATCAAATTTTCACTGTAAACTGGAAGATCACAAGATGAATATTAGAACCCTGATAATGGCTCTCTTTTGCTTATTCTCTCTTTCAGTTTTTCAACATTCTGTAACCCTGATTCTAAGAGATGAGGCTTTTATATAGTACACCACATAAACTAAGAAATTAGGGGGAAAAAATGAATAAAACCCTCAAGCAATGATACACGAAAAACGCGGCTATTGTACAATGTCAACTGTTGAGTCGAATTCCCTGACCCTTAGAACACTGACTCAGCTTCTGGCTTTAAAAAACCAATATTTTGCACAACCTTCACCGCCGACTCGATTCGGCGTATGCCACTAGAACACGCAATCTTGATTCATCTTCATCAAACGTTCGAGTCACCAAACATTTCAACAATCTCCACCTTGACGACAACTCATACTCAACAATGATCCCATAAACAAACCATAGTGAAAAAAACCATTCCCAAGCCCACAACCGACACTTAGGTCACGCGTAAACTAATGCATCCCAACAAGTCTCCAAAACCAAGACCCGTCAACTTACTTGTTACCAAGTAACCAGCTCATAATGCTCCACTTGGATCACAAGCCCCTCATAATGCTGCACCTGCACCACGAGTCCATGAGACAAGCTCCACCTTGAAGTCGTGAGGCCAACACACCTCCACTTGGAGCTTCCCCAAGACCGCCCCTAAGGGATCAAGTCAATGAAACTAACATAGTAAAGAAAGCCACTAGGATTGTCAGAACATCCTACCTTCTTTACCTTTATCTTCATGTTCATGCATTTCGAATGAAACATGATTGCACTGTGCTTCTTTCAAAATCAAGTACACGATCACTATACTAAACAGACAACAATAGTACACAAAGGTAAAAATAGTTTGATAAAAAAGAACCATCACCAAGATCAAAAAATACAGCGACCTCTTTGTTGTAGAAGTTAAAGTCATGTACTTTGTATTCATGATAAATTTAATTACTGAATACCCCAAATACGACTCCCAAATCATCATAAGAAAACCCAAAGTAAAATGAAACTCAGTAAACGCGACCTAAACTTCAACCAATTAAACAAATGATGGCCACAGTCTGGGTTGGGCCGATTCTGTTCCGATATCATCCGATTCCGGTTCCAAAAAACTAAAACCTGATTCAGACTGTTGGGTTATGATTCTGATTTTAGGTGGTCCCAAACGGTTCCTTGGCGAGTACGGAGGTAGTTCTAGTGATTCCAACTATAATAATATGGACGTACCTTTGTTGATTAATTGATTAATATCGAAATATATTGCTTGTTAATTGTTATTAAAATATTTACTAACAAGAAGGAAAAATCAATGAATAATAAAGCAATAAAGATGATTAATAAAAAAGACAGATAAAATAGACTTGAACCTAGTATACCAAAGGAACGTTAAGTTGCCTATGTATCTCGAAGGAATCAAAGCCCATGTAGTTGTTGACATACCTTCTATTTGTAGTTGTTTAATGATCGTAGTCCGATATTCAAAATCTTATCATCTTCTTCATCATCATCTTGGTTGTTTGATGTCTCCACTATCTGTCCTTCCGATAATGCGGATGTATCCATCTTCATCCATGAATCATTATCATCGTCTTAATTGTCATCATTCTTAAGTCCTTGTGTTCGGATATCTGCTTGATCCCAATCTTTCTTGCAAACACATATTTGAATAGTATGTGGAGCAAATTGAGATCCCTTTTTATCAAGAACTCTTTTATCTACACTAAAAGCAGATTTCGATGCAATAGTACAAGTCGAAAATGCAAGGATATCCTTTACAAGTCTTGATAATATGGGAATTTTATTGATTTTTCTTTCCACCATCTAAAATATTAAAACTCTCTTGTTTAATTTCAAAAAGATATTTAAAATATTTTCCTACATCTACATATGAAGAGGAGGGTGAGGAAGAAGAAGACCTTATAAAACTATCATCTTGGCTTATTATGTTAGCTATGACGAGTTGAAACCTAGTGGGATCTACTAAGACGCTAGCAACGTGTCGGAGTATCCAATGATCAATATACCATTTTAAGTCCATAGTGGTCACATAATTGTTTATACCTTGTTTTTACTTGTCCTAATATAAGCGACTTAATCACGTCTTTAACGGGGTCTAATAAATTAATTGTTTAATACCTACTTCGCAAGATAAATTAATAATATGAGCACAACATCGTATATGTAATAATCTACCACCTAGGATGAAACTAAAAGCATGTTCATCGATTAAAAGTTCCATGCATTTAATGTTTGTGGTCATGGTATTTGTAGAACAACAAAATATCTTATCTTACAAGTTTCGTTTTTCACATATCTTAATTAATCTATATTTTATGTTATCACCACTATGTTTTTCAGACATCAACTCAACAACAATAATTCTTTTTTGAATAAGCCAACTATAGTCTATCTAATGTGTTGTTACACGCATATAAGGTTCAAAATGTGGGGGAGCAGACCAAATATCGGTTGTATGCTAACCCTACCTGTAACACCCTTAAATTTCCGACACCTTAAACGAAACCAAAATCGTGAAGGACTAGTGGAAATTCAGTTGTTACATAAAAAGAAAAGGAAAAGAATTTCGATAAACGTTAAAGGTTAACTTTAAAAAAGTGAGTGAAAATTTCTGCAGCATCTCTACTAAAACTCGAACATGTGGTAGAGCAGTTAGCACAATAAAAACATTAAACTAATCTAAGGCATCATTGCCTTTATAATCTCACACCACGGCGGAATGGTTCATCGCCGACTTCTCAAATCGACATGCCAAGCATGGATCGTGGTTCCAATGTCAACGCTTGCATTTTAAAATGAATTGACTCTTTAAAACCATACAAGTTATAAACTACGCAGCGGAAATACAAATATACAAAGGAGGACACAAGGCCTCATAACAAAACGTGTACAACCAAAGTTTATAAAAGATAAACAAGAACTATAAAATCAGAAGATGATGGTATGACATAGGTTATGCTTCGCCCTCATCACTCTCCCCCAATGCAATGCAATACAAAAGAAGCTCCAAAACCTGCTACGATTGTCCATGATCCTCCTGCTGCTCGACATCAGACCAAACGCCAATGTGTCATAGCAGGACAGTCATAGAAAGTCATCAAACAATCGAGCATAAACACAAACACGTACACGTCAGTAACTAGCATCAAATATAATAAGGTCAACATACTAGCTAACATTATATTATAAAACTGTATAAAGATGATGTCGTAAAACACAAAGCATAACTAGTAACTATATATCATCCATTTATACTTGTTAATCTCATTTATCCCTTTCCAACCCGAACAATGCGTTCCGGGGTGGAATGTAAGTCTTAACACTCCTATTTTCAAAAACATAAACTCTGATAAACACTCGTAGTGTCAACTCATATAAGGGCATCAACAGACTACTTAACGCCTGACCTTAAAAACTTGTCTACCTTAAAGTAAGTATAATCATAATATATCCTTGGGATCATTATCTCCCATAAGGATTCTTAACATAGGCGTAATCTTTTTATGATGGAAAACCCTTGGAGTTCGCAAGACCCACAGGGCACTTCTCACTATAGATCTTGTACCAATGAATAAACTCTCTACCAATGAGAACCTTGCGGTTTTGCAAGACCCACTAAAAACTCAAACTTACTCTTGCTATCACTGAGAACCATGGGGCTTGCAAGGCCCACCGGTAACTCACATATACCGTTGCTATCAATGAGAACCATAGGGCTTGCAAGGCCCACCGGTAACTCACATGTATCTTTGCTATCAATGAAAACCATGGTGCTTGCAAGGCCCACCGGTAACTCACATATATCTTTTCTATCAATGAGAAGCATGGGGCTTGCAAGGCCTCACATATACAATTTGAATTCATATATAAAGGAATCATTCCGACTCCAAGTAAATCTATCGATAAGGGGGATTGTTCTCAACTTCTACTATTACTTTCATTCATGCATCTATTCCATTCTAAGTTCGAGAGATTCGCAAACCGAAAGCTATTCATGTATAAAAATTTACTTGCTAGTACTTCATATTTCTAACACAATGCATTTGATCACAACTATCGATAATATTTTAGCAATAGCACATAGTAGTTAGTTACTGCGTGTGCGTACTTGTAATTGTAACTGCAAGACAAAAAGTTATCGCAACCACCAAATGTGAGGTTCTTAAGCTTCTCTTATGAATAGAGCACCTATGCACGTTCAAAGAGTCACTTACTCTAAAAGAAAGTGCTCTACTACCATTAAAGCGAGTTCTATTTCAAGTTATCAAGCTAATTAGCCAAATGCAACAGTTTCAATTCCAGGTTTGCTTGTAATAGTAACTAGTAATGACATAAATTTCATTTCACCACATTATTCAAGGTTCATAGAGACTACAAGAAATTACTTATATCGCTCATAACATCAAGAATCCCTTTTTTTTGTACCAAGACTATACAACTTATAACAATGATTAGTTTAAATAATAATGACAATTAATTTAATTCCAAGTGCAATGAAAACAATGTCAATTCATAACAACCGCAAAAGCCCATTAACAACCCTTAGCAATCAATTAAAATTAATTGACAACCACTATTGACAACCCACCACTTGGTTAATTGGCATCTTTATTAATTTTAGCTTTAGTCTTTATTTGCTTGTCTTAGTTTAATACACCAACAAACATCTATATATACATTATTGAACCAACTAATTGATCGAGAATCCCTACTCCCTATGGATTCGACCCGTACTTGCCGACGTACTACGCAACACCGTGCACTTGCGGTATTACTATTGAAGGACCTAAAGTCCCGATCAATACCATCGATGTTGAAGTGGCCTTTCTTTTAGAGCTAGACTCTCCAAATGATTTAGTCATTTTAGTAACTTTTTTAAGGTCTTTCTGTAAAATAAAGACATGATGATAATAAAGAAATAATTATATAATTAAGAAATAATTAAAAAGACTAATTTTATTATTAAGAGAACAATTGTGTAGCTAAGTTATTCGGTATAAAGAGTAAGTAGATATAGTAGTACCTGAAAAGAATTGTGAACAAAAGTGATTGAAATTGCATGGTACTAGTAAGGAAAATTGTAACGACTCTTTTTTAGCTGGTTCCTAGGAACAGTTTAGCCAAGGAAACCGCATGGTTTTGGTTTCGATTTGTGATTCCGGTCCGTTTCCAAGGAACCATTCGGCAAAGTGAACCGATCCAGTCTGGTTTGCGATTATGGGGAGGTTCCTTGGAACCAGTGGGGCGGGTGAACCGGTTTGTGGTTCCACAGGCTGGTTCCTACTGACTGTTCCATAGTTTCTTCACATTTTTTGAAACCTTAACAGTTTGCGGTCCAAGGCGATTCAAAACCTGTTACAAACAATTTTGATTCTTGTTTCGGACGGTTTTTGGCAGTTCAAGACCGTTTCAATTCTGGGTAACTCGCCCCATGTTCATCACTGATGTAGATAGAAAAAATCTTTACTTTCTAATATGCCTACCCCAGGTCGAGTGACAAACCTGCAAATGAAAACAATGGCATGTGCAAAACAAGTACAAACTACAACATACTTCAAATACCAAACTTGAACTCTAGACATGTAGACAGCCTCAACGTCCAAACAAGGTGATAGAAATGAGCTGAGCAACACTACCAGTCTATAAATATAGATTACAATCTTCTTGACAACAAGCATAACATATATGAATAACAACTATTCGTTACTAAGAAAAAAACAAACATATAGTTACCATAACACGAAGACTTCTCAAGCCTCCTCCCAAATGGTATCAAAAACAATTCCCAAAGTCTATTAGCACATAAAGTCATAGCAAGCCATTGCACCAACTTACTATACTCTAAACCATTCTCATAAGTGGGAGGTTCATTGGCTCCGCGAGGTCATTTTATTTCTCGAGGGGTCGGTCAAACAATAAATTCCTAATGTAGCTACTACAACTAGTATAGTTAGCAAGTACGGGGTCGATCCAAAGGGAAGCTAGTTGAGTATGCACTTTAGTTATGGTGGTAATCAAAGGTTTATCAGATAATAAAATTTTGTTTGGAATTATGACGAGTTTTTATTAGTTATTATTCAATTGATATCTAATCTTAGGCTCGGGGATATGACTCGTTAATATGATAGGGACTTATGATTAGGTTGGATCATGGCCCTTGGTAATAAATAGAGTTAATTGATTATTAGCGTCACAAATTCTGGGTATAGATGCTTACTGGTTTTGTGATTTGGTTTAGGATCTTCGGCTTCTGGGCATACAACTCGTCCAAACAACTAACCCCGTTTAAGTTCTTTAACCCCTTAGTTATACTAGACATGTGATTTCGTTTAAGCATATGTGATCCATCAAACTTGTACTAACTAAGTCTCGAAGGACTCCTAATAAGGGTAGCTTCTAGGCTACTCAATATTAGTATGAATCATATGTCTTATATACCTTTCATATATCTAGTATAACAAGCTATGGTTGGAGATTGAAATGTGATTAGCACATTTTTTGGGATTAGCTAACCTCACTCCATTTGTTGGGCTTACTAGACCTTAACAATGGAGTCTGCCAACTTCCTACTGTAACAACCCGGCTTACCGTAGACTGAGCAAGACAGGTCATCACGGGGTTTACTAACCCAAAGAACTCATATCTCAAACCATTGACACTGTTCACCACAGTTTATCTTGCCCAAAGGATTCAAACTCAAATCATAACTCGTGGAAGCTCACAAGATATAAAACGTAACTAAAGAACTATTCTAAAGTTCAAACTTCTAAGCCAAAGCCCAAAATAACCATACAAGGTCCCTACATAAGTCTAACGTAATCAATATACCAAGTCTATTACACACTTACTAAAAACCCAACATAAACCCTACAACTTCTATACAAAATCAAATCTAATGAATCTTCACGGTATACTCTAATCACCTTCGTTATCCCATCGTTCCCGACTGGTACCGAGCTGTAAACAATCTAAAAGATAAAAACAATAGGGAGTCAGATTAAACTGAATGAGAAGTAACAATCCAAAACAACAAAACACAGTTATACAAAACATTGGTCTAAAAGCAACATCCTTTTCCTAGATCTATGTGCGCACAGGGAGTCTAGTTGAGAGGAACATCCATAGCTCTAAGGCTATGTCTCTCTCAGGTGAGGCTAGTCAATATTTGAATGACAATTCACCTTAAAATAGGGAGTACGGGAGGTTTTCCCTCTACTCCGTCAATGACCAGCTCGTGAGCCCGATCCATTGACCATATCAATATCATCATAATCATTCATAACCAATTCATCATCAATAATCATCAGTTCAAAACCATTTGATAAAGAAACATTTTCAAAACAGTAGTCTGGCCAGGCCCTTTAAGGGACTGCTACTACTCACCAACAATGACGCTTCAAAGAATCAAGATCGTTTCATCGCAAATAATAAGAAGGGCTCCTCGACGTAGACATATCCTGAAGCATGACAAGAACGACGTCACCAAAGAGTGTTCGATACTACTTTACTAATAACAAATTACATCTCCTCCTATGTCTAAAGGTCAAACTAAGATTTTTAAACTAGCATATCTAATCATCAAAGATTTGTGCGCATACTACCTCAAGCCCTAATATGTCCTCAAGATTTATATTCGTAAACTAAACTTCTTTACATTCTTCTCGAGATTGTTCACCTTCATAAGTCTCTTCATATTTCAATTAAGCACGACTGTACATGTACATTAAAACCCATTGTCCAAATGTCCTTAAAAGAATCTAATAATCTATTCAAAACATCAAACTATCCAAATGCATATAATAATAATAATTTATCTATCCCACAAATAGTAATTTCCACAAGAATCCCCTAATTCATTTAAGGTCACCAATTAATCAATCTTTTCCACCAATTGCCTTAATTTCAATGTCCCTTAATTTCAATCTAGTCATCAAGATTCATCCAACATTTATTCTTTGCAAGTATTCCCAAATATATATAATCTATAATCTCACATTTCTTAAATCCAATACTAATTAACACTACTCATCAAAATAGGTATAAACAAGCATACTCATGAAATCCTTGAAATCACTAATCTCCTTGATGAACAAGCATATTAGATGAAAATAAAAGAAAGCATAAATAAAAGAAAGAAATCATAAAAGAAGAGAGGTTGACCTCCTCTATTTGCGGCAGAAAACAGGAGCAACATTGAAGGGTTGTTCTGTTTCAATGCAAAAATCAACAGAAGCAAGATTGGTGTTGCCTTCCTTGGTTTACGGCAGATTTCAGAGGCACATAGTGGTTCTGTTTTGTTTTATCAAAATCGAAGGCAAGGACCGAAGATTCTGCAATACTCCTTGCGAAAGATCAAATGTAGAAGATGAATAATGCTTATTAGGGTTTCGAAATTCAGATCAAAAATGAAGGTGATTGTTGCAATTAGTTTCTGAAATCAAAGAAAAAGGAAAGAATATTCCTGAAGATTGTGCTTCGAAAATAAGATGAAAAATCGATTGCAATTGTGCTTCGAAAATCGAAGACATGGAAGAAGGTATGTTGGTTTTGGGTTCATTGATTTTTGAGTGGGTGAGAGGGAGGAAGAAGAAGGTCGGTTTGGGTTTTGGTTTTCTCATGAAAATGGAAGGGAAAAACGGGGGTATTGGGTGTTTATTTATTTAATTATATATCTTATTATTATTATTATTATTATTATTATTATTATTATTATTTTAACTCCTGAATTAATTTCTCGAATGTTACACCTACCATAGAGTTTACAGGTGCCAATGACCATTATTCAACGCATCTTAATCCTTAGACATATTAATATCGTTGTCAACAACATCCTCTAGCCCAAGAGGGGAATTACTCGCTCATGGTTGAAATTAAAGTAACAACAATATCAGTTACATTATCCATAATATCAGAATTTAAGGTTAGTCTCTTGCTAATGGTGATCAATAAAGGTTAATTTCTAATTTTTGATACCAATGATTCAATCAAATATGAAATGATAAGAATATTATTTAGTCAATAAGATGCATATATGACTAATAGATTAATTAATCACTTGATACAAAGTTAAATAGTAGATTTGATTGGTTAATTTCTTATTTTCAAAGTAACAGGAAAGTGTAAATAATAAAGATGAATGTGGAAGAACATGAATATTCAAGCTAAATTCAACATTTCCATCAACTCAATTGTCAATTTCTGGAATTAAGCAAATTCTAAAGATCAAACTAAACAATGCAACATTAATTTTAGAAAAGTTGAGTAAGAATTAATACCTCAATTGCAAAATGTAATACTTTAATTGCTTCTTGAAGATGAATGTTTGAACACAATAGATTGTTTGAAGAACTTACAACTACTATTACTTACTAGGGATTACAAAATGTAGGTGGAGTGTGTTGCGTATTAATATGAATGAATACTCGGCCTATTTCTTGTTGCTCTGTGGTGTATAAACTTGTTGCACGTATATTAACGTCCAGACTACAGAAGGTTATTTGTGATATTGTGAGCTTTTCTCAGTCTGGCTTCATTCCTAGCTGCCAAATTGTTGATAATATTCTTTTGGCTACTGACCTTATTAAGGGGCACACTTGGTCATCTATCAGTCCTAGATGTATGCTTAAGATTGATATGGCCAAAGCTTATGATTCTATTGAGTGGCCTTTTATGGAGAGTGTGTTGCGTGAGTTGGGCTTTCCTTTGGAATTTATTTGGTGGATTATGAGGTGTAATTCTTCAGTGTCGTATTCTATTTTCATTAATGGTATTCCTTCTAGACCTTTCAGAGCTAGGAAAGGCCTTAGGCAAGGGGATCCTATGTCCCCCTTTCTTTTTGCCATTGCTATGGAGTATTTCTCTAGAGTGATGAATAAGGCTAAAGGTGAGAGTATTCAGTTTCGTCCCAAGTGTAGGAAAACTGGTATTATGGAGTTGATGTTTGCGGATGACCTGCTGGTTTTCACTAAACCTGATCTTCAATCTTTGACTAAACTCGAAGATGTTGTTGATGATTTTTCTCGTGTTTCTAGCCTTCATATTAATGGGTAAGAGTGCCATTTACCTAGCTGGTATTCCCGAGGAATCTATTGCTTCTATTCTGGATGTTATTGGTGTCCCTAAAGGGGATTTACCTTTTAGATATTTGGGTTTTCCTTTATCTTCTAAGAGGCTTAGTATTCATGACTGTTTCCCCATTGTTGAGAAAATTACTGCCAGAATTAAGCATTGGACTTCTAGGACCCTGTCTATGGCTGGTAGGGTCCAACTGGTGAATAGTGTTATTCATGGTGTGCATGCTTATTGGGCTCAGATCTTTTTGATACCTAGGAAGATTATCTCTATTTGGCATATTGATGATCGGAAGGGTACGAAACCTCATGTTGCTTGGAAGCAGGTATGCATGCTTAAGGCTTATGGTGGTCTTAACATTTGCAATATTACGATCTGGAATGAGGTTATCCTGCTTAAGAATTTATGGGCGCTAGCTTCTAACAAAGATCCGCTTTTGATTAAATGGGTGAATGACTACTATTTGAAGGGTGCTGATATTATGCAGTTTAGGGTCCCTAGCACAGCCTCTTGGATGTTGGCTAGGATTATTGATAGTAGGAATCAGATTACACACTGTGGGGAGTTGAGTAACCTTGTGGTGAATGGGAAGTTTAAGATTACTCATGCATATCGATCTAGAGTAGTCTCTGGATCCAAACCCTCTTGGCGAGCCTTATGGTGTAATAACAAAGCATCTCCTAGATGCGTTATCTGCTTCTGGCAAATTCTCCTTAATAGACTTCCCACCAAGGATAGGCTTCTTAAATGGGGCTTGTATTGTGATCCTACTTGCGTTCTTTGTCACCTGACTGTTGAAGATAGGGATCATCTCTTTCACTCTTGTGCCTACATTCATGATATGTTTCTTCATATTGAGGGTTATGTCTCGGACTTTTTTTAGCCCCCCTCTTTTGATTATGTTTTTTAGAGTATGAGTCAGATGTGTAAGCGAAAGCAGTCCAAAAGCTCTTTGTATCCCATGCTTTGGACTGAAATGCTAATAGCGAAAGCAAAGGAATCTTCGTGTCTTTGGTGATCATGGCCTCCCTGCTAAGCATGTAGCTCATAGTCTTGTCTTCCTTGTCCGGGTCTGGGTCCGGGTCCGGGTTTATAGGGTGGGTCCAGGGTCCGGGTCTATAGGTCGGGTTTGGATCCGGGTCTGGACCCTTGGACACGAACCCGGACCCGCCTATTACTTTTTAGATCCATATCCGACCCAGATCCGATGGGTCCCATAAAATAAGACCCAGACAATTAAAAAAGGGGCGGGTCTGGAGCGGGTCCAACAGGGTCCTGGACCCATGACCATCCCTATCTAAAATACACATACTTAGACAAAGAGCATTGATATTCGGTCATTGTGAATGCATCCCTAGATTACTCTTCCCTTAAAAAATTGTTTGATGTTTTAAAGAAGTATAGGGAAGTCATTGGGTACTCTTTGGAAAATACCAAGGAAATTAGTCAAACCCTTGGTTTGCATTGTATTCACTTGGACGACGAGCATTACATATCGATTAAGCCTCAAAGAAGACCTAATCCTACCATGAAAAAAGTGGTAAAAACCAAATTTCTAAAAAAAAAATTCAAGGCTGTCATTATTTGCTATATATCAGATAGTAGATGGGTCAGCCTAATTTATGTTGTACCTAAAAAGGTGGAATGACCACTACAAGAAAAATGACTTTGGGCAACAAAAATTTTTGTCGCCCATACTTGAAAAAAGTGTCACCCATAGCATAGGCGACAAAAAGACAATGACGCGAGCACTGTCGCCCTATCGCCGTCGCCCAAGGTATGGGCGTCATTTATGATATTATGTCGCCCAAAAGAACAATTTAGGCCACACTACATAGGTGACGCCCAAACTGTGTCTAAGGCCACACTATATAAGTGATGCCCAAAACAACATCTTGTGCTACACACTATGATGTTTCCCATAACAACACTTTTGGGCGTCACATTAAATGTGTGGCCCAAAGTATATTTATAGGCGATATATTTACTTTAATGTCGCCTAAATTAGAGTTGTAGGCTATTGAAATGATTTTAAAATTTCACATTAAAACTAATTTTAATATAAATTAAATAATTATAGATCCAATAAAAATAATTTACAACTTTTTTCATAAATTTGTATTTACCCAATAATAAGTCTTACAAACGTTAACATACAAATGACATAATATTAAACATAAATTACAAAGTATGTTATATACACACAAAAACTAACACCATAAACAAAATATCATACTAATTCTTTGAAGTAGGACATCCAATCATGCCACAATCTCCTCTTCAATACTATTTATCATCCAATAGTTTTAGCAAAATTGAAACATCATCATCTGAAGCTTGAAAATGTGGAGCATACAGTGAGGTCCTCCATATTGTATTCTCTTCGAAAACCAACACAATATTCCTCATATGGTTGAACTGTAGATTGAAAATGATAAAAGAGCATGCATAAGTTATTTAATCAAACAGTGCGCCTCTCAAAACTAAAACATACTTTTTGATCTATTTTATAGTAGGTGTCAATAAGTCAACTCTAAGAAATCAAACAAGATAAATCATATGTTGGTAAACCATCTCAAACATAAAAAGCTAATGACAAAGAGCAAATGAACAGCTCAAGACCAACTAAGAACATGAATAGAAGTCTTGATCATCAAGGTAAGAATAAACAGCTAATGATAAAGTGAGATTTCTAATCTTAAGATGATTAGACATTGGTAAACAAGAGAAATCAAACAAGAAAAATCAAACAATACCACCATTAGAGCTACTGATTTAAAGAGCCCAACAACAATGTGTACAGAGCTACCAAACATTTTGCTCAAAGATTAAATAACAGAGCTCCTACCCCAATAGTGTACTAGTAAATCCTCAATAGATCTTTGAATACATTAAACCAACAGGTTCTGCTCATAAACAGACCTGGTTCACAAAATGTGAACTGATGTAACACAACTCATTTAAATTTAGTAATAACAGTTGAATCATTTGTGTATTCCTTTGAAACATTTCATCGAATAGTTTGTGTGCGATTCCCATATGATCCAAGTGTTAATTGACTCAAACAAAAATTATGCTAATTGAACTAAGTACATTTTATTGTTGTAATAACGAATCCTATTTTGTGATCCGAGTGTAAGCTATAGGAACCCTACAGGCGACGAGAGTAGAATGAAATAATCCAACCCAGACAATTTAGAAATCTTCATACAACACTAAAGTTTTTTAACTACTAAAATCAAGTATACATGTTTTAAGTCTAAGAACCTGTTTAAGCATCATATAGTTTACAACTACCACACATTCATGTGAGAATCAAGATGAAATGGCCTTTCTACTTTATAACCTACTAGTACTGGACTACATTCATCATTTGGATACCAATCAACGGTTACAAACAAAAGCAGATCTAAGAAAACTTTAAATTTTTAATTTTCAAAACATCAAATTTAGATAAATCCATACTTGTGCTTCAATCGAAGAGCAATTGCAGACATGAATCAATCAAGAAATTAGGAAATATATGAATATGAGCATCAAGAGAAGAATATAGAAAAGAAAAATTACTTTCAGTGAGACGAAAGGCTATTGTTTATGAGCCTAGATTTCATGTCAATGCTGAAAAATTCATACATGAACAACGGCCACCACTCGGAGGGTTGCTGTTGACATCGGCTTTCCATGAGCCATCATTTCGTCCATCCGTCAAACCCTAACCCATTTTTGTTCAATTCATAAATTTAACAAAAGAAACAAAAATCGGAGAAAATTTTTTTCAAGAAACTAAAAAAACGAAAATAAAAAAAACGAAGTTAAAGAAATGAAATTGATAATCTAACAAAGTTATCCAAAAAATGTGATGAGACAACCATGTAAGAGAAGCTTGGAGATGGAACAAACCTCAAATGAAGATGAAAATGCAAAGCAGCAAAAGTGGCGGCGGCAAGCGTAAAAGAGCAGCTGTGGAGATGAAGAGCAATGTGGAAGAAGAGCAGCCATGATGAGAGAAGTTTACTGGGTTTTTTTTGGGGGGATTTTAGGGTTTTTAGTATTAGGAATCTAACTTAGGGCTATTAGGTTTGGGAGAATGGGCAGGAACTGAAAACCTCTAAGTAGGGACAGAAATTTCACAAAAACTTATGTAACACGGTCTTAGAATGAGACCAGTTTTGGGCCGGCCCAAATGCTGGCTCGTGTCATACACGCGCACGGGATTCCCTCCAATATTTGCTTTCTTTAATTATTTCCCTGAAATGGTCTAACTTCCTGCTGCTATGAGATTTCAAATCTCTCACTTCACACTTTTATCTCCCTTCATTATTTCAGAAGTTCTCTCATCTTCCTCTTCCATTCATAATTTCATCTTCCACCTTCATCTTCCTCTTTCATCTTCCTCTTTCATCTTCCTCCATTGTTGCTACTGGTAAGTTCTTTTATTTTTTTTTGTTTTGCATGTTTATATTTTGTGATGATCTTCATCTTCAACTTTCTATATTTTTTTCGCCATTTTTCTTTTTATTTTGTGATTTACTTTTTATTTTGTCTTCGAATTTCCTTTTTATTTTGTGATGGTACTGGTAAGTCCTTTATCTTCGAATTTCAGTTGATTTCCTTTTTATTTTGTGATGGTCTTCATCATCCTCTTTCATTCATAATTTCGTGTTTTTTCAGTTTATTTATTTGTTCGTTTTTTCATTTATTGGATCCTTGTTCTGAATTCTCTTTCTTCTTCATGAGTAAAAATGAATCTATGCTTTTAATTTAAAAACCTTTGGTTAATGTATGTTTATCTTCTTATTTTTATGATTATCATTGTTAATGGACTTTCTATTTTTTTTCGCCATTTTTCGTGATTTTATTTGTTTTATCTTTGTTAATGAATCTATGCTTTTATGATTTTTTTCGCCGTACATTAGAACTCTATGCTTTAATTCTCTTTCGTGATTTTATTTTGCCATTTTTCATTCATTATCATTGTTAATGAATCTATACTTTTATGATTTTTTTCGACATACATTAGAATTCAGAATCTATGTTTTAATTCTCTTTCGTGATTTTTACTGTTTTGATTTATTGATTTATTGTTATGTGTGCTTATTTTGCAAAAGTCGTGTGGTGCAGATAAATGTGTGCTTATTAGGCAAAACTAAGGACTAATGTTGAAGCAGATAAAAAGTCTTGTGGTGCCTGTTACTGTATTTCATTCTTAACTTTATTGTATTTCATTCTTAACTTTATTTTTTTGCAGGTTCTTGTTTTCTTGTTTTGAACGATGGTGAAGTCTAAGTCGATAGCTAAGAAGTGTAAGAACAACGAGCCTTCTTCAAGAAATGTTGTTGTTGTGAAGGACAAACAATCTAGAAATAGATTGAAGGAGCAAGTTGTTGTTATTTCTTCACCAGAAGGACCGTATGTTCTCTCTTCATACTCTTTAGGTTTAGTCTACAATATGTATGTTATAGATCAAAAACTGTTTTTTATTATAGTAGAACTTACATGTTTTAAATTGATGTGGTATGTGATATAATTGATAATGATAAGTATTGAATTGTATGTTATGTATTTTCCTTATTTTTTTTATAATTGATGCTTGTTTGGTAAAACAGTGATAAGTAATGAATTGTATGTTGTTATGTTTATAATTGTTGTTCAAGTATTTTGTTTATAATTGATATAGTTAACATCATAACATTAGCAAGATAGGGAAAAAATTGATGCATGTTTGGTAATCATTGGTACAGTTATGTTTAAATCTTACTTTTACATTGTACTGATTTTTTGTATTGAATTTTTGTACTGTTTTTTTTATATTCTGATATGTATGCAATATTTAAACTGATACTGATAAGATCAAAATTCATAAACTTAAAGGCATATTATGTGGACTTTTTTATGCTCAGGGTCGAAAAGGAAATCAAAACCAATTGCAAGATTTGGTCCTTCTTGGAATTGGATGGGATTAAAGTTTCTCTTACAAAACCTCAAATTGATTCAATTAAAGAGGTAGGGTTTGGGGGGATACTTGACATCAAGATTACAAAATATCCCCTAGGCATTCTAGCATATTTAGTGTCCAATTTTGATCTGTATAGTTGGGTTCAACGGATTACAAATGGTAGGTGTGAGAGGGAGTATTACCTTACTGCTGCTGATGTACGTGATATCTTTGGGTTGCTTATCAACCCACGCAATATAATACAAACGCCATTTAATAACAAAGACTTGGTCATGAGGTAGAGGAAATTTCTCAGGGTTGGGGACGATGATGAGCTGAAGACGTACATGCTTCTGGATAAGTTAGGGAGTATCCAGATGGTGGTGACGAGTTTAAACAATTATTTGTTTTGTATGCCGGGTCGACAATCTTGGCTCCATTACCGGAGCACAAGATCAGGTACAATTTACTGCCTGTAGTGGAAGTTGTAAGTGCAATTTCATCATTTGACTAGTGTCAATACACTTTATCTGTTCTTTCTTCGTCCATTGCGCGCATTCTTAAACCCGGATCTACACATTCGACGGTGAATGGCTGTGCTATTGTTCTACTTGTTTCTTATTGTTACCGTGTAGTTTTTAAGGGGCAAAAGTTTCCCATGTCTTTACCGTTGATCAAAAACATTTCTGACCAAATGTTAAAAATGAGGTTTCATGAAGAAAGAGAAGCTGGGTTTGGGAATGGTAGGGTGTTGGTTGATGGTTTTCCAATTTCTGAGGTAAATGATGTTGGTGAGGAACGTGATTGTGAGTTTGGCGGTAAAGGTGATGAAGTGGATGCCAATGAGGCGTGTTTGAAGGATGATTTGAATGATTTCTTAAAGTTCAGGATTCCACATGGTGTCAAGACAGATTCTGACATCAAAGCTATTGCTAAAGATGTGAGTTAATTTATCTTTTTAATTTGTTTATATGTTTTTACTTGTTTATACAATTTACTAATTTAGGCATATAATTGCTTTGGTTAAAAATTGATACTTCCATATAATTGCTATTCTGACATTTATTAAAAATGAATTTTACATTTTTCAAAACTTAATTTGTTAATTTGTTAATTGTGGGTTTTTAAATAATAAATGATGGTGTTATGTCAACAATTTAGATCGTTGTTGAATTCACTGTATCACCTTAATTATTTCATATATCATAGTAATTGTCATGAATTTTACATTTTCCAAAACTTAGTTTGTTAATTTGTTTATTGAGATGTGAGTTTATTTATCTTTTTAATTTGTTTATATTTTTTTACTTCTTTGTACAATTTACTAATTTAAGCATATAATTGCTTGGGTTATAATCAAATTGCAAAATTCATTTATTAAAAATGAATTTTACATTTTTCAAAACTTTGTTTGTTTTTGTTAATTGTGGGTTTTTAAATGATAAATGATGGTGTTATGTCAACAATTTATATTGTTGTTGAATTCACTGTATCATCTCTTATAAGAGTAAATTGTAGGTTTTCTTGTGTGAATATATTAATCATTGATGTATTTGTGTGTCATTTTAATAGTTTGTTCAAGAAGCATGTTTGCTTCTCAAGAGAGATATAGATGTAGTGGTTCACACCTACATGCAAAGGTTGGGTGAGGCCACAAAAAACAAGTTTGAAGATGAGGAGGTAGTCTCTGTTACCCAACAAATTTTTCAAGATGGTGATTGGTTGTCATCTGTTGATGCTTTAGTTGAAGACTTGATACAAAAAACAAATTGTTCAAAGAATATGGAAGGTCATGCTGTTGCTGATAGGCAGTCGACTCATGTGCATACTGAAGAGGAGGCTGATGTAATTTTAGTTCCATCAACTTTGAAAGATTATTGTTCCATCCAGTTGGGGCCATGCGGTGTTGATGTCCTGTATGTGTCCCAATTCATGATTTCCAATAAGGAGATTTTTAAAGATTTGCGTGTGGTGGAGAAAGAGGTTCTTGATTACTGTTTCCTAAAGGAAACTATGGATAACTTGTGAGCCCTGAATCATACTTATTAATTATTGCTTTTTTTTTGTTTTATTTACTTTGTTTTTTGTTTTAATTATTTCCTTTCTTTGTGTTTTTTTTCTCAGTGAAGATATTTTTGCCTTTGGTGAATCCTATGTTGTTTCACGTGCTGAAGCATTTTCTTTGAAGAATAATGGGAAGATTTCTTCAGTTGTTCTTGATTGTTGGGCAGCTTATTTGAATTTGATTGAGAGAAATCAAGACTTAGCTTTATCCAATAAACAATGGTTTGCATTTTTATTCTCAACCCAACACTGTGTAAGTGTTTCACACCTATTTATTTGTTTTCAATTTTTATATTATATGTCTCAATAATGTTATTGCATCATTCAATCTTATGAAAAAGAATTTATTATAGTTATTGAATAAGTTTTAAAAGGGAAACTGTAAGTTTTAAAAGGAAAACTGAAATTCTTAACAGTTAAATTGAATATGTTAAGACCATTATTAAGTGTACCTGTTCTACTGCTTTTCTCATGGTATTGATTTAATCAAATTTATTACTGATGATTGTAATATTGTTTTGCTATTTATAATTTTTCATTCCAGTGATTCTTGAAAAAGAAGAACACCACGTGGTGTTTGTTATTGATACCACACGCAAGATTGTTCATTATTTGGACAATATCAAGAGGAGGAAGGATTTCAAGGATGCAACAACTTTGCTAAAGCTCATTGTGGGATGTTTTTCAGATTTCCTTGATACATTTGAGCACTCTTGTGCGGATGAAGTTCTTAATTATAATCTGAGTATTATTAAAGTGCCTTGGACTGTCAATGAAGCGAATGAATCTAGTGTTTATGCTGCCTTTTTTATGGAGCAATTCATGGGAGATAACGACTTTGGCCCTCTTCACTCATATGAAGATAGGCTAAAATATAAGGCATTGATGTGTAGTAGATTAGTGTTATCTGATGTGAATGTGAACAGGGATGATGTTTTGAAGAATCTTCATACTTTTAACAAAGAAAAAGAAGTCAAGTTGCCACTATTCGTAGCTGAAAGGCAGTTAAGATCGACTTATACACAAAAGAAGCAGGAGGAAGAGTTGAAGCGTCTTCATGAGTTGAAGAGGAAGTTGGATGAGGATGGGGGACCAAAGAGGACCAGCAGGAACAAGTTGGTTCCAATTAAGAAGATTACAAAGAAGCAAAAGTAAAAAATTGATGTTTATAATATGAAGTCTTTAGTTTTGAAATTGTTGTGTTTTAAGTCAATATTGTTGTTTAATGTTAAACAGTTTAATATCATATCAATTGTCTTCTTAAAACATTCAATTGATTTGATAATTTGTCTTCTTAAACAGTTTTCACCTTCTACTCATATTAATTTGAGGCAGTTTAGACAACATTTGATATGTGTAAGTGTAAAATTGTAACATATTAATGAATGCTTTATTGTAAGTATATGTTACAAGAATATGATATACAAAAATATGATTTTTATTTCTGAAATTGATGTTGGCTAGTAAACATTGATGTTTATAATATGAAGTCTTTAGTTTTTAAATTGTTGTGTTTTAAGTCAATATTGTTGTTTAATTTTAAACAGTTTAATATCATATCAATTGTGTTCTTAAAATATTCAATTGATTTGATAATTTGTCTTATTAAACAGTTTTCACCTTCTACTCATATTAAGAAGATACCTTCTACTCATATTAAGAAGATATGTTAATTGTAATGTAAATTGTAATATATTAAGCAATATTGATAAACTATCCATGAAGGACTGTTCAAAATTGTCCATGTTTGGGTTATGATATTATTGTTATGATATTTGAGGCAGTTTAGACAACATTTGATATGTGTAAGTGTAAAACTGTAACATATTAATGAATGACTTATTGTAAGTATATGTTAAAAGAATATGATATACAAATTGTGTAAGTGTAAAAATGTATCAAATTATATGTTTGTTTCTGGTTTTGTTGCTGAGTCTTTTTGTTTTGAATTCTTAGATCCCTTATTCTGCGATGTTTCAAAATGTCCCTTCAATCTCTTCTTTCTCCCCTTTGTGACCAATCTTTCTGGATCTCTTACTTGCGTTAACTGTAATGTTGTTGATGCTTCCTCTGTTTCTGTTGCGACTTCAATTTCATTACTATCCTTCTCAATTATTTTACTCACCTCATCAATTGTTGTATTGTATAGTGCCTCTACTACCTTTCTTGCTTCTTCATTGCTTTGTGACTTTAAGACAATATTGTAAAATTTACGTCCCATGCTTTGCCTCCATGTAATTGTAGAAATTCTGGGGGGTTCCAAGCATGTGAGTGGGCATTGACTACCATAAAGTGTATCCCATATATCCTTCTTTGCATTCTTTGTCCATCTTGGTAGAATGTATATGGATGGTATTTGTTGCACAGAATGAAAGTGTAGAACTCGTAAACAATGACAACATAACCATCCATTCGATTCAAAGTTCTTACAAGTACAGTTAACATGTATATTGTCATTGCATTTCGTGTATTGAACTTCATGCATGTTGATATTAGTATGTCCCTCAAACCAGACTCTGTTAAGATCAAAATTGAAGATACTAATAATGAAACTGATACATTTTACTAATAAAGTATAAGTGTTGACAGATAAGTGGTAATCATAAAATTGAATATTATAAAAGGAGAATTAAATAAGTTAACAATCATACTTTTTAATAATATATACCTGTATACTTTTTTATCTCCCATGTCGACAACAAGTTCAATTGAAGATGAGATAGCCATCTTGAACTCATGTTCAAAGTCTCTGAACAATGTTGCTGTGTACACCTCTGACGCATGTTGTAATAAACCAGCAAGTCTAAATACAGACGTTGGGGTTGTTGTTGTACAGTAGAACTCTGAAGCTATCTCCCTTTCTCTCCATCTATCTATAGTTTTTTGGAATATTTTGAAGAATTGATATAGGCTTGTGCATTTTGTTGCTTCAAACCCAATTGCATTGTTTGTGGATTCACTTCGTTGCGAAGATAATATCCCAGCCGAAAAGAAGTCTTTACTTAATGCAGTGCACCATTTCTCTCTTATGTTGTACAATCGTTCAAACCATTTGTAGTAAGCTTGATTCCTTTTGAGTTTGAACTTATCCACCATGTTTTCCCAACATTCTTGGAATTCAACTTCATTGCTACAACCCATTAAGCATTTGTTAAATGCATCTTTGAAGTTTGTATCTGACTTCAATGTTCCATAGTGTGAAACTGCGTTTTTTAATATGTGCCATAAGCATAGCCTATGCCTTGAGGATGGATAGACCTAAGATAATATATTAAACTGTAAGTTTTAAAAGGAAAACTGAAGTTCATAACAGTTAAATTGAATATGTTAAGACCATTATTAAATGTACAAGTACCTGTTCTATTGCTTTTGCAATTGCTGCATCTTGGTCTGTAAAAATTGAGACTGGATTTTTTCCTTCCATTGCTTCTTTGAATTGCTCAAGAACCCAAACAAATGATTCAACTTTCTCATCCGCTATGAATGCACATGCAAACATTGTAGTGTTCCAATGGTTATTTATTCCGACTAGTGGTGCACAAATTAAGTTGTATTTGTTTGTACTATATGTTGTATCAAAAATGGCAACATCCCCGTAGATTTTGAAATCTTCTTTCATCAAAGAATCGCGCCAAAACAATGCCACAAGCTTAGCATCAACATCAAGTTTCATATTCCAAAAGAAACCATTGTCTTTTTGTGCCATCATAATCAATTGTTTGATAACGGTTTGAGCATCCCCACCCTCAATTTCTTTCATTCTCAATCTGTTTACATAGTTGAGATGATCTCTTAAAGTATGCCCTACACAATCGGTCCCTCCAGAATGCTTTGCCAAATATCTGTACGCTGTGGTAGGCTTTACTTGTGCGTCCTCAAAACCTTCAATTGTGTCCATTGTTTCCTTCAAAGTTGTTGTCCTCTCCGATCGTTGCAAGTATTGCCATTCCACTCTCGCTAAAGTATGGTTATGTAACACGACATGTTGTTTTACAAAGAATTCTCCACTGTTTGCATCCAGTTTAATCCTTATGTGCGCATCACATCCACATCTTTTAGTGGGAACTAACTTTCTCTTGCTACTTTGTCTTTCATTTTCTTTTGTTGTTACGTTTGTAGTCCCTTGTTTAGAACAAACAAAGTAGTGTTCATGTATAACTCTATCTACTTTTCTTATTGTGGAATTTCCGAACACTAAAGCCTGTTGCCCTAGCATGATCATGATACAAAAATTCAAGATCCTCCCAACTGCATGCTCTCATGCCCTCCAATGAACCTTTTATGTCAAACTCCCTCACTCCAGCTAAAGGTTTATTTTGTACATATTGTAATGTTGATGATATATCTGAAACTTATAAAAGCAACATTATAATTGAATACTTTATATGTACAATTGTTATTTTTGTAATGTAAATCAATTGCTTGCTTGTAGTAACATTATGAACCAGATATGCTCAAAATTGAACCACATTACAGAATTGAACTTGTTAATCATGAAACTGAACAATTAAATGGCATAATTGAAGTGGCTGTTGTGAATGACATTATGAACCAGATATGCTCAAAATTGAACCACATTACAGAATTGAACTTGTTAAGCATGAAACTGAACAATTAAATGGCATAATTGAAGTGGCTGCTGTGAATGACATTATGACCAGATATGCCCAAAATTGAACCACATTACAGAATTGAACTTGTTAAGCATGAAACTGAACAATTAAATGGCATAATTGAAGTGGCTACTGTGAATGTAAATCAATTGCTTGCTTGTAGTATTCAATTACATATATCAAATATATTTTCTCCTTAAATTTAATCATTTTTCACAGATTTAGTTCATAATTGAACAAAGTAAAAAAATAATTGACATATATATAACTTCAATTTATATATTTTCGCAGCTCTAATAATTCATTTTATTAATGTTAGTTTTTGAATTTGAGACTTAGAAATATTGTGAGCACAATATCACTGCATTATTTAACAACGTAAAAGTATAATTGAAATATCTAAAACTTCAATTTGTAAATTTTCACAACTTAGACATTTATCAGCAGATTATGAACCAGAGATGCTCATAATTGAACCACATTACAGAATTGAACTTGTTAATCATGAATCTAAACAATTAAATGGCATAATTGATGTATACCTGTATCAATTATGTCAATATCTTCATTATCTTCTTCATCTTCTCCATAATTCACCATCATTTGATCATTATCAAGCGTTAAATCTGAGAAATTACATCTTATTATTTTCAATTACATCTTATTTATCTTTCATCAATAATATTATCATAATTCATAAATTGTTGCAATTATTACCTTCAATTTCTTCTTCATATATTCTTGATGCTTGTAATGTCATTTCCATGTCAAATTCCTTCATAAGATCTTCCATTGCAGATGTTTTTAGGTTTTTTTGATGGTTGAATGTTGATTTTCTTGAAATTAGACAGAGAATTGCAGCAATTTCTCGTTAAATTGAAAGAGGAAATGGCAACTGATTTCGCCCCCTTTCTCTCGCGTAATCTTGGAGTTTTTAGATCAGTTTTAATTTTGGAAGCTTTTATATATAGTATTTTCCTTTTTTTTAAATAAGTTAAATATGTTGTTGGGCTGGAAATTGGGCCAGGTCTTAGAATAAGACCGTCTTACCCAAGACTGGCTGCAGAAATTTTAGCTTTCAAGTTTGGGTTATGGGCGTCAATATTACTCATATGTGGCCCATAAAGTTACCTTGGGGCGACACATTTAGTATTTGTCGCCTAAACACCACTTTTGTCCTTCGTCCGTTTAGGGTGACGCCCTAAGTTGTCCTTGTGCCACATTTTCCTATATGACGCCCATAAGTTGATAAATTTGACGCCCAAGACTATTTTTCTTGTAGTGGACAGTCGTTTAAGAAGAGAATGGAGAAATGATCCCTTCGAGAACATCTACGAGTTGGAGAGTTTGCATCGATTGACAAAAAGTTAGAAATATTGGCGACTATAAGTTCTTTTGCTTTCCCGATTGTTACTCCAGATTTTTCCAAATTCCTATACATCAAGAGGATCAGGAAAAAAATACATTTACATGCCCTTTTGGAACCTTTGTATAGAGATGTATGTCTTTTGGGTTATCCAACGCACCATCAACGTTCAAAAGGTGTATGATCATTTTTTCTGACATGATAGAAGATTTTAGAGGTTTTTATGAACGATTTTAGCATCGAGGGCTCATCTTTTGACATCTGCTAGTCCAATTTTAAAAAGGTATAGAAAAGATGTAAAGAAGTAAACTTGGTGATAAACTCGGAAAATGCCATTTTATAGTCCAAGAAGGCAGTGTCTTAGGCTATAAAAATTTATCAAGAGGCATAGAGGTAAATCTTGCTAAGATTGAAGTAATTAAAAACATACCCCCTCCTATAAATGTGAAGGGAGTAAGAGCTTTCTTTGGCCATGTAGTATTCTACTGACGCTTCATCAAATGTTTCTCTACCATTGAAAACCACTCATTGAGCTTAAATAAGAGGTGGAGTTATCCTTTGATTAGCGTCGTATAAAAGTCTTTAATCAACTGAAGTAGGCCGTTATCTCTGCACCCATAGTGCAAGCTCCAGATTGGAGCTTACTATTTGAATTGATGAGCGATGCAAGTGATATATCTGTAGACACGGTTTTAGGCCAACGAAATGAAAAAAAGCCCTGTGTCATCTGCTACATAAGTAAAACTCTCGATCTAGCCCAAAACAACTATATTGTAATTGAAAAAGAAATGTTAGTGGTGGTTTACGATTTGAGAAATTTAGAACCTACTTGATGTGCTTTAAGGCTATTTTATACACAGATCATGAAGCCATCAAGTATCTCACTTATAAAAAAGATGCTAAACCACGCTTGATTCGGTGTGTCCTTCTTCTCCAAGAATTTGATTACAAAGTCCGTGATAAAAAGGGAGTAAGATCTCGGTGATTGATCACATATCCCACCTACCTTTAGAGTGTCACGACGATGACACACTTTCGATCATGGATACTGTAAAAGAGGCAACTCCGTTTAGGGCAGAAGTTTGAGGGACACTTGGGTACGCATAAATAGCTAATTATCTTGCTTATGGGTTAGTTCTCGAAGGAAGTAACTCGTGTTAAATAAGAATATTTTATGAAGAAGAAAAACACTACTACTGATATGACCGACTACTATTATGACTATGTATCGATCGTATGTATAGAAGATGTGTCCTAGAAGAAGAAACAAAGGGATTGAACAATGTCACTCGCTTCCTTGTGGAGGCCACGGTGGAATAATGAAGACGATTGGAAAGATCCATGAAGGTGGTTTCTTTTGGCCCAACCTCTACAAGGACGTCAATAACTTTGTGAAATTAAGTGATGCGTGTCAACGGACCGAAAATATCTCAAGACGAGATGAACTGCCTCAAACCAACAACCTTGAATGTGAAGTCTTTGATGTTTGGGGCATCGAATTTATGGGTTCGTTATATCCTCTTTGGGTAATCACTACATCCTTGTGGCAATCGACTATGTCTGAAAATGGGTTAAAATACTTGCATCCCCTACTAACGATCACAAGGTAGTAATGAAATTGTTCAAGAAGTTGATTTTTCTACGATTCGGGGATCAGTGATCGAGGTTCACATTGTGCAAATGATTAACTAAATCACCTCTTAAGGAAACAGGTAGGAGCCTCGTATCACCCTCAAACCCAAGGGCAAGTGGAAGTAGAAAATCGAGAAATAAAGAACATACTTGAAAAGGTGGTAAACCTAGAACGAAGGCTTGGGTGTTAAAGTTAGATGACGCATTGTGGGCCTATAAAACCTCATATAACACACCCATCGACACCACTCCTTATAAACTTGTATATAGTAAAGCTTGTCACCTTCTGATAGAGCTAGAACATAAAGCTTAGTGAGCAATTACGAAGCTAAATATGGATCGTAAAGCCATCAAAGCTAAAAGGATGGCTTAACTTTGAAAGCTCGAGGAGTTGAGTGTGAACGCTTTCCAAAGTTTGAAACTCTACAAGGAAAGAACCAAAAGGTGGCATGACCAACAAATCATGCTACCATACAAGTTGTCATCACTAACCTGAGCTTCAACGATGTGCTTCAACCAGTGTTTAAACCCAAAAACAATGCTCATCAACCTCAACGTAGACATCCTTGACACTTGTAAGAAGATTCCTAAAGGACAAATCCAGCTAACTACTCTCACCCATATGAACTGGCCTATCCTAAATCGTCATCTTGCAGTGACAGTTAGAAGCACTAATAGTAGAACTAAGCAGCGTAACACCCTGAAAGACATAGATATTTCTCCTTACCAACCTTAAGTATAAAATCTGAACCCTTGAAGACAACCGATTCCCTGTTAAAAAACTCATCTTTGTGGCCAAATCATCCAAGGTCCCAAGCAAAATCAAGTTTTTTCCTAATGCGCGAACATACATAACTCTAGTCAAAGTCATTCTTCTCCCGTCAATAGACTGAAGTCTCATAGCATCGATACCTACTACCTCAGATTGAGTATCGTTAGCAACCGTAACCAAACCCCCAAAACAAAACACATAAGTATCAAATTATTGTTGATGAGGACTCATATATCGAACCACCATTAGACTAAGTTTTCCTCCAATCATAGCTTTTATTTTGTTTACTTTCAACTATAGTAGCTTGACATTAAAATGGTATAGTTCCTTATTGTAATAACATGTTATATTCCTAGTGTTGCTAGACTCATCAGAACTATTACCAGTACCTGACCTAGCATCGTTATCATTGTAAGACCTCTTTTTGTTCTAGAACTTTTTCTTCATCAAACAACTAACTCACTACCACTATCCCCATTATAACCTGTCGCCTTTTGACGCAATTCCCTAGTGTAAAGTGTTGCCTTCACTTTTTCTAGCCTCAACGAGTCTATACTAACAACAAAAGACTCTAAAAAGTTTTCAAAACTACACGGTAGAGACAAAAGAAATATCAACGCAACATCCTAATCATCTATTTTAATATCTAATTACGCAAAGCTAACAAAATAGAATTAAGATTTTTTAGATGTTAATGACTTACGTTATTGCATCCAGAGGCTCAACAACTGTTGTTTCAGTAGCAGTTAATTGGATAACAATTTAGTCATATATAATGACTCTAATCTTAAACATAACTGTATGGCCGTCTCCTGATCAGTAGATTGTGCTTTCCTTTCATCGCTACTAATTGTTTGTTAGTGAATCAGTTTCCAAATCCTATTGTAGACACCGCGATCTTTACGATCAGTGGACGCCAAATATGTCGTTGTTCAAACAACGCCATCATCTAAATCTGCCATAACTCAGGTCTATTTTTTCGAATAAATTTCTCAAACCTTATTGTCGAATCTCCAACAATTATTTCCCCCAAAAGACTAATAATCGAAAAAACTTAAGCTCTTGATGCTAGTTGTTGTGCGACAACGGAAGTTATAAACGAAAACAATAAAGATTCAAACAACAGTAAAGAAAATCACACTAAGAAACTTATGTGGTTCACTATAAATGAGATAGTTACGTCTAAGGGGCACCAAAAATCAAATTTTCACTATAAATCGAAAGATTACAAGATGAATGTTAGAAACCCTAATAATGACTCTTTTTGCTTTTTCTCTTTTTTAGTTTTTCACACTCTGTAATCCTAATTCTAAGAGATGAGCCTTTTATATTAAACACCAAACAAACTAAGAAATTATAGCAAAAAATGAACTAATGATGTCAAGCAACAACACATGAACGCCAGCTGTCAATCGTCGAGTCGGCTACTAGCTGTAACCTCAGAACGCCAACTAGGCTTTAGGCTCTTGAAAAACCGATAATTTGCACTGCCTTCACCGTCGACTCGTTACCTTCATTTCCACGGAAGTCGAGTCGGCTTTTCCTGCTGGAAAATATTCTAATTCCAGTCCTTCACGCTGACTCGTCTACACTAAGATCGCCACTAACACCGACTTGGTATTGGCCACTAGAAAGCGCCATCTTGATTCATCTTCATCCAACGATCAGGTCACTAAACATTTCAACATTTTTTAGTAGTATCTCACTATGATTTTGTGATACCCCAGATTCCCTTTGAAAAGGGATTGATAGAGTACTCCTATCAACAAGGTGTATCTTCTTTTCTAGGGAGCCCATTTGCTAAAAACTCCACAGTTAAGCGTGCTTGGTGGGGAGCAATCTTAGGATGGGTGACCTCCTGGGAAGTTTTTCAGATGCGCACGAGTGAGGCCAAAGTGCGCTAGAAAGACTTGTGTTCGTCTGTGGGGCCAGTCTACAGCCTCCATGAATAGTCACCGATGGTCCGTTGGGCCGGGGTGTTACAAATGGTATCAGAGCAACCCTGCGACCGTGGCTGATTGTGTGTTCAGTGCACCCAGCAGGGGAAAAGATCCTGAAATGACGGTTCAACGAGGACGTTGTATTCCTAAGTGGGGGTGAGTGTGATACCCTAGATTCAGCTTGAAAAGGGATTGATAGACTACTCATATCAACAAGGTGCATCTTCTTTTCTAGGGAGCCCATTCGCTAAGAACTCCACAGTTAAGTGTGCTTGGTGTGGAGCAATCTTAGGATGGGTGACCTCCTGGGAAGTTTTCCGGGTGCGCATGAATGAGGCCAAAGTGCACTGGAAAGACTTGTGTTGGTCTGTGGGGCTAGTCTACAGCCTTCATGAGTAGTCACCGGTGGTCCGTTGGGCCGGGGTGTTACAGATTTATGTTCTTCTAGATAATTCCTATTAAAATTAACATCAACTTATTTCTAAATATAAAAATAGTATTACAATAATCAGACAATCTAATATAAAGACTGTAAAATTCCTCATAACATTCTCATCGTAATTCCATATGTAATATATTATTGGATAAATTGAATTATATGTTGTATAATATTTTTGAGTAGTATATCATTGCAAGTTATGTTCTTTTAAATAACGTCAACTAAAATTTAGATCAATGTATTCCTTAATATATGAATAAGACGAATTTCACAATAAGATATATTATTTTAAATTTTCATGGAATATATTTATGTTTGAATTTAAAAGTAACATATAGTTTACAATAAAACTTTCTTAGAATATATATTTGTTTTTTATGTTTAAAAATTTGTCAATTTATAAAGTTTCTTCATCAAATTTAAATTTCTAAAATATTTCTTTAAAAAATGTCAGGATAATCAAAAATTATTTTGAGAATGTCAAAGATTCATTATAATAACGATGTTAGAAGATTAACCAAATTTGTCTTAAAAGTATGAGAACTTTAATTATACTTATACAAACAGCCTGTTTTTTTATAAAGCCAAATTGTTTATTTATTTTATAAGAAATACTATTATAATTTAATACTAATAACATGTAATTATATCTCACACACATACACAGACACAAATATATATATATATATATATATATATATATATATATATATATATATATATATATATATATATATATATATATATATATATATATATATATATATATATATATATATATATATCAACACACACACTAGTTGGTGGGACGCATTCTACGCACGCGCATCCCTAAGTTATCCTTCTGTTCCTTTAAAAAACAATTTGAAGCGAATGTTTTTACTATGTATTTGATTTTAAAAAGTGGATTAAACGGATGGTCTTCAAAAACCCTCTATTAATACATTATTCTAGAAAACTCCTAAACACAAAGCTAAAAATTAAGAAAGCATGCCAAACACAAATCAAATAAGAGAACACAAAAGCAACACGTGTGTACATAGATTTGTTATGGCTATGGAGAAGTTAACTTGTGGAATGTTTATGTGCATAATGATGGTTGCAATATTTTTTGAAGATTGAAGCTAAAGTTGAAGTTGATGTTGTTGAATTGCTTTTGTTGCTGCGTTGAATATGTCTCATCAAACATCATTTTTTGGGCAATCTCAACTCAACCCAAACTTTTGAGGATGAATTGTAGCCTTCTTTGTTAACTCTATATCGGTAATCACTATCACGTGCAACCTAAAGGACTAGTTTAACAAAAATAGGGGGAACCCAAATGGAATACTTAGAAAGAAAAGAAATGAGTTTGGTTTAGAAAGAAAGGTGGTAAGAAAGTGGCCATAATGAATCAACCATATTGAATGACCAAATGAATAATGATGAAATATTATTCCCATAAAATAATGATTTTATTGAATCAGCCTAAGAACGACTTTGAATGCTTACCTTGAATGCTTCTTTCCATAGAATAGCAATGATGAAATGTAATCACTCTTGAATCAGCCATATTGAATGACCAAATGAATAATGGAAATTGAAGAGTAAATCAACAAACCCTCATAAAAATCGTGAGCAATTGATCCCATAAAATAATGATACGTTGCCTTTTGAATGCTCTTCTCAATTATTATCACAATGAAATGAATTGAAAGTATTTTACAGCCATTAAAATAAATGATAAGAGTAATAACCGTGAAATTTAAGACAAAAATCACTGTTGCCTTTTTTAGTCCTTCAAACCTTTGATAGAATAGTCAAACGAACAGTTATTCCTCTATTAATTCTTTGATGGATGACTATTAATGGAATTATTCTCTTTTGACATATTTTCATATTCAAGAAAAGATAATTACCCATTCAATTCAAAATTAGTCACCCAGAAATCACCCACTTAATTAACAAATTAAGGAAACCATTATCTTACATCATCCATGCTAATTTAGGTAACTTCAATGGCTAGAATAACACATCAAACGTATGGTACCCTTAAGCAAACCATGGCTCTTTAAATCATCACTAAGGATAAATTATTATGTTACCATTCCTTAAAAATATACGAATAACCCCATACCCATGCAATTCGAATGGACCATGCAAGTATCTTCAAAAGTGACTTCAATAATATGACTTTCTTAAGACTTTGACCATAATTTTGACCTTTTGACATTGACTTCAAATAATCCAAACGTAAATGAATTTAGTTGGATAATTTTTAGTCATTCCCCATCAAACATAAGTTCTTGAAAATAATTTTTATGTAAAATGAAAAAGTGGTCATGATGGATTTCACATCACATCTTCCCAGGCGAAGGCCCCAACCACGCTTCGGACAACAGGAAGTGTAACGTTAGGACAAAAGATTGAACAAAGATTTTTTTTCCTTTGTGGTTTTCTTTTTGACTTTATTTTTTTCTTGTGTTGTCTCTGTTATAATTTGTGCAAAAGATTGAATAAAGGTTGAAAAGAAACAGTTGTATTGATAAAATGTAAAAGAATGTACAACAACTGGTTTACATAGCCTTATATATATAAGCTTGCTACTACTACAGAACAAGACTAACAGGTTGTTATAACAACCTGTTATCCGAAGAAGAAATACATGTTATGCAAAAGAGTTGTTGTCTACCGTGTCTTGTGTTTATAAGGAACACAAAAGCAGGAACAAAATGAACTTCTCTACTAGAAATTTAACCTTAACTATAAGACTCTGCATCCTATGTTCAGACTGCTCTTCCCAGATGTGTTGATCCTCCATTGTTGTTTATCCTGATACTCCTAGTCTATTTGCTTTCACGTTTTATAACATTAGTATTTAGTCTTTGCATTTACGTTTCTATTCAAGCAAAATGCATAAAATAGAGTACTTCAACACAGTAGACCTTGTAATTGAACAGAATACAAAGAACAAGGAACCAAACCTAAAGACTCCTAATCTGATCAAAAAACAAGGGAATATTTCAAATACAAAACCAAGAAATACAAAGCTTGCGAGATGAATGGAATCCTCTTTTATAAACAACCTACAAGCAAAAATACATGCAAAAATACATGCAAGCCATGACATGTGTAACCTAAATGCACATGACAAAGCCACACAACCATCCTCCATGCACCTAATGCACATGACAAAGCTGCACAACCATCCTACGTGGAAAAAACAATAAAATAACCCCACATACATGCAATAAGTTAGATGGTTGAGGGAGTGTAGAATGACTAAGCAATGTTACTATTCATCAATGAATAATAATTCCTTAGCCACTTTATATATATATATATATATATATATATATATATATATATATATATATATATATATATATATATATATATATATATATATATATATATATATATATATATATATATATATATATATATATATATATATATATATATATATATATATATATATATATATATATATATATATATATACAGTCAAGTTCCAGTGAGAAAAAAGCTTATAAATACAAAGTAACACTTTTTAAAAAAATTTGGTACTTTGTCGCAAGAAAGTGTTACTTTCAGACAAAAAATATAAATACAAAGTAACACGTTTTTTTGCGTAAAGTAACACCTTTTTAATGTTAAAAGTAACAACTTATTTTGAGTTCTTTGCAGAATTTTTTTCTTAAATTAACAATTTTTTGGCCTATAAATATCATCTTTTTTTTCAAACAAAAAGTAATATTTTTTACCTAAAAGTAACAGTACCTTTTTAATAAAAAACTAACACTTTATTACTAGAACGATTAGTTCTCACGGTTCTGATATAAGGATGGTTCTCACTTGAACTTCATCACACAAAAAAACCCATGAAATAATCTAATATTAGCCTTCATCATCCAATTTAAGTGGAGTATATCAAATTTTAGAAACGAAAAATAACATACTTGGTGAAGGCATCAAGGTATCATGAAGAGAAACCTGTTGAATGGATTTGGAATGGTAGAAATTTTTGAAACCTTAATTGCTAAAGATGGAGAAATACGAATTGTTGAGTTTGGGAATTAAGAAATTGCAAGGTTCTTTTTAAATGGCAAAACATTGTTTGTTTTGTATTTTTGATAAACTTAATTTACTAACGGATATTTAACAATAAACATTAATAGGTAGTCATTGACAAAAACTAAATTTTGTAGGTAGTTTGACAAAAAAAAAATAATTTTGATAGTTTATTACAAAAATAAGCTATTTCCAAGATACTCCCTCTGTCCTGTATAGATTGCATCAAAGAAAAAATAGTATTTTTTAAGAAAAATGTGGATAATAGTAATAAATAAAGAGAGGGAATGAATTGTGTGGATGAAATTAAAAGATATTTAAAATGTATGAATGAGATTAAGAAGAAGTGATGGATCATTGTCTAAAAATAGAAATAATGCAAATTAAGTGGGATGGGCCAAAATAGTAAATGCTACAAATTTAATGAGACGGAGGTAGGGATGGGCATGGGTCGGATCTGGGTCGGGTCCAGCAAGACCCAGATCCAGACCCTAATTTTTTTATTGGACCCAGACCTGGATCTGTAGGGTCTAAAAATTTAGGACCCGAACCCAAACCCTTAGGGTCTGGCGGGTCTAGGGTCTTGATCTGGGTCCAACAAAATTTTATTTTTTCCTTAAATTTTATAAAAAGTACATTATGAAGTGTAATTTTCGATCATTTGCATAAAATTATTTAAACATTTTCGACTAACGAAAATCTTCTAATACTTTATACTAATTGAGCGAAACATATGAAGTTTTTCAACATTCAAGTTCTTATAACGAAATATTTATCATGTCTATAATTTTTAAAGTATTGATACAACGGCCAAATTTAAGTAACATGAACTGATAAAGTTCAAAATAGCGCAATATTAAAAAATATAACAAAATTTCAAATCAAGCAATTAAATACACATAATACCTGATACATAATTTTTTTTAAAAAAAAAAGATGTAAATGGGTCCATGGGTCGGATCTGGGTCGAATTTGGGTCTCAGATGTGAAGACCCGGACCCGGACCCTAAGGTCATGGACCCAGATTCGACCCAGATCCATAGGGTCCAAAAAACGGTGGACCCAGACCCTTAAAATTAGGGTCGGGTCTAGACCCTTAGGGTCCAAGACCTGTGCCCATCCCTAGACGGAGGGAGTAGTTCCGAATAATATTTTCCCTAATTTAAATCAAAAAGAACACCAATTCTTACTAAAGACTGTCTCTTATTGAGACACTGCATTTTGGGCGGGCTCATTTTTAAAATTAAAAAAGATAATCAAATACAATTAATTACTCTCGCTTTTTCCATTTTTAAAACTGCTTCCTCAATAACTATACAAACTCTATTTATGATTCTTTCGATTTCTCTCTCTTTCTCCCCTCACATCGATTTTCTTCCTCTTCCTCTTCAAGAATATCATTTTGGGTTGATGAAACAGTCGCATTATTAATGAGATTTCATTAGTCATTTTTAGCGCCTAATTTTTCTTTTCAATATTTGTCCGTCGCTAATTATAATTTAATTAGTGATAGTAGCAATTTGAAAATTTTCTACGCTGATTAGAAACCTGTTAATTCATAACGTGGTTATAAATCATAACAAGTGACGTAAACTTTGGAGGTAAAACTTAAAGTTGGGCAACTACCGATAACTGTTCGAGAAAATTGTAATTATTACCTAAGCATATTATTTAACAATGATGGGAGTAAATTAAATACTTCATACATATATACAAGTGATTTTTAAACATGATGTACAAGTTAAACTATTTTAAACTATTTTAAACTATTTTACATTTTAATCATAAATTGTTACATGTACAACAATTTTTATCCAAACTTTAAACTATCTTAGATAAACCTTTCCTACATTATAATAGATCAAATGATGGACAAAAAAACACATAGCCCAACCAGCCATGTTAAAGTTGTCTCTAATCCCCCTTATAGCTCTTTCTACACTTACATACACTACTTAAACACTCTACCCAAAATCCTCTTTAGTTCTAATCTAGATTGTGCATCATTACAATTTACAAGCATGCAAGAGACAAATATTTGAAGCAAAAACACTCTATTTTCTGAATAAGAATTCAGTTATAAACCCCCAACACATTGCTCCCAAGTTCATCCATGAACAAACACTAGAATCCTTCAAACTTTCAACTACTAAAACACCTTCTTTTCTTATCAAATCTTCTTCAAAAACCCATCTAAAACTTCTGAAAATTTATGTTTATAAACTCAAATATTCCATAAAAATAATCTTCAATTCAAGAGCTTTCCATAGACACCAAACTTGAAGAAATCCACCAAGCATAGAGTAAGTTATGTTCATTTCCTTATTCAACTAGTTTTTGTAAAACTTGTTCATGTAGAACACTCTTACATGAATCTTTCTATAAACTAAGATCATTTTAATATGGATATTTAGTATCGAAAACTAAGAAAATTATGACTTATAAAACCTCTATACAAAAAAAAAAATCGATCATAGTAGAAAGTAAAAAAAAAATAATGTTATTTTCACAAACTTATAAATTTTGTTCCTTTAAGAATTTAAGTAAAATTATATGACTTGATTAAGTATGTTGCTTAACATAATAAGTATACTCCAAATATGTTAAAATCATCACAAGTATTAGTTTAACAACTCCAACTAAAAAAAGTTAAGTACATGTTAGAAATCCAAATTATTATTGATTATTTTGGATGAATGCAATATGTTTAGTTGAAGAGTTGCAGTTGAGACTTGAAAGGCAAGAACCCGAAGTTGGAACCACTTCTAAGAATGCATCGGAGCTTACGTAGGAGGTTACGAAATACTTATATAGACTTGGAGTCGAGGTATGTCACATAGGGTGATTGTTATAGGATTTAAGAATAAGTTGGGAGAGTTTTGCATAAACTTGTTTTCAAAAGTAAAATTCTCAAAGAGAAGTTCTTAAATCTTGACAAATGATATCAAGAAAATATATTTGAGTAAGAAATGATTTATTATATGTATTATTATTGTGGGCATCATGCATGTTAATTTTATAAATTGTTGTACGTTTAACGGCATGATTTACACTACTTTGTCAAAGTAATTATGATGAAAATGGTTATATGGACTTTGAAAATATTTGAAGTGCATTTTGAAGGTAATTTCCAGTAGCTATATGTTAAAAAATATCTTGAATGTTTTTGTTGAAATTTATTCATTAAAATAATATTTTAATGGATTTTAAAGTGTTAAATACTCTTATTGTAAAACATGGTACTCCCTCCGTTTTTTATGTTTGTCCACCTTACTAATAACGGGTAGTGTCAAATGTTTGTCCACTTTAGAATATTTTCCATTTTTGCAAATCTTTTTCCCAAATATACCCTCATAATCCCTTCAATTTTCCACAAATATACTCTCTCTACATTAATGACAATGATAATTTTCTTTTTTTCATTATTTTATCTTTAATTTATTATAATACCAATACAATCATTACTTCACACTACTATTTATACTAAAATAATACCCACTTACTACAAAGATTCCACTTTTATTAATATATATATATGAAAAATTCAAATAGGACAAACTTTTAAGAACGGAGGGAGTATTAGATAAACTCTTGATCATCAAAACTAATTAATAAAATCATATTATAATGTGTCCAACAAGATTTGGCCATAATATATTTACTTTGGAATTTTTCAGGATTTTTGAGTAATCGTTAAATTGTTTATCGGTAAATTGTGAAATAGTAAAAAAATAAAGTAATTACCAAATGAAGACATATAGACTTGAAATTTTTGTCATATACTCATATGGACAGTAAATAAATGTGATAAAGTTTTGGGAGTATTTTATTGACGTTTAAGGACCTTAATAATTTTTACTCGGTTATTAATAATCGGTAAGTTAGAAAACGGTAAAATACAAAATAAATACTAAATGATGCCTTTTTGGCATTAAAATTTTATGAGACACTTATATAAATAGTAGATACATTTTGAAAAATTTATATGAATTTTCGTGACCATATATATAATTAAATAAATTTTATTCTGTTTATCGGTAAAATAACAATTTTAATTATTAAAAATACCCCACACGATTTTTAATGGTTATTTAAAATTTTATATTCCTTAAATAGTTCCTGAAACGTCATAAAAGTTTTTTATTATTTTATTCGGACTTAAATAATTTTAAACCAATTTTATTTGATTTATCGATAAAATGCCTATATAAAAAAATAATAAAAAGTTCCCTCTGCTTTCTCCCTTTAGGGTTTTCTCCTCTCTGATTTGGTGAACTGTGTTCCCTTTTCCGGCCATGGGCAGGAGAGAAAGGCTGGCGAAGGTGGTAGCTGTCCCGAGGAAGTCGTCTGTCAATAGTTGTTCTTCAAGGGAGCCTTCGTCTTCCCCTGAACAGTTTTTGTTCCACGCTACTGATGGTGCGAAGGTGTCTCATAATGATCCATTAAATCAGTCTTCTTCTTCTCAATGTGCTGTGGGATTAAGTTGGGTTTCGGTTCTCAAATCTTCGATGAAGCAAGCGACTGTGCCCGGTACTCTTCAATTACCTATTGGTACTGCTGCTCAATTGTCGGTACTCCTCATTTGCCTATTGGTACTGCTGCTCCTGTCTTGATGCAACAAGGAACTATTCCTTTGGCGGCAAATGCCTAATCCTCAGGTATTGTTTCTTCATCTCGAAAAATTGCTAAAGTTAACCAGGATGATGTTGTTGATGAAGTTAAATATTGGGAGTCTTCTGTGGTATGTTATGTGACGAATGCGAACCTGCCCCTTCATGTGATAGATGGCTTCCTTAGGAGAGTATGGAAGGATCTAGACATTGATAAAATCGGTATGGTTAATCGTAGAGTCTTTCTTGTTAGGTTTAACTCTAAGGTTGATCAAGATCAGGCATGTAGTATGAATAGGATATTGTTTGACAAGAAACCCTTTATTGTGAAACCTTGGCATCCATCTATTTCGTTTGTGAAGTCTAGTATTACGGTTGTCCCAGTTTGGGTTAAGCTACCTAAGCTTGCTTTGGTGTATTGGAATGATGCTACCTTAGGAAACTTGGTAGGATACTTAGGTACTGTTCTCAAAATCGATACTACTACTCTCACTAAGTCTCGTTTGATGTTTGTTCGGGTATTGGTGGGGATGAATGTGTCTGAAGGGTTTCCAAACGAGCTGTTTTTCTCGAATAAAAATGACGAGCTAATTACGCAGCCTGTCCAATATGAGTGGGTTCCAATATGGTGCAATAACTGTTCCCAGTTTGGCCATGTTATCTCTGACTATAGGATGGGTAAACCTCGCCCGTCGAAGCCCTCTCTTGAGGTGGATGAGGATGGATTTAGAAAGCTTAAAAAACCTTTTCAGGAGCGTATTGTTGGTGGTAATCATTCTATAGAGCATTCTTTGGAGCCTAGGAGCACTTTGCCTGTGGCTACCTCAGTTTCTGGGGATGTTGGTGAGGCCAAGAAACAACTGTCTTTGCCTACTGGGATTTGTCCTACTAGTGATCATACAACACTAATAGCCAATTCCTTTGATATTCTTGGTCATTTGCCATCGGATGTGGAGTTGCAGACATTAATAAACACAGCGCTGGGAGCTCATCCCATCCATGGTAATGATTAATTTGGGGGCATGGAATGTAAGGGGACTTAACAAGACTAATAAGCAATTGGAAGTAGCTCGTTTTATTTCTTTTCATAATATTGGTCTTGTGGGTTTCTTGAAACCAAAATAAAGAGGAAAGGGTTGGAGGCTCTTTACCTTCGAATGTTTCCTAATTGGTGTCTAACTAGCAATCTTGCATGGCACGATGGGGGTCGGATCATTGTGGCTTGGAAGAGTGAGGAGGTTCAAGTTGATGTGTTGCAGTGTAGTAGTCAGTGTATTCATATTAAGGGCACTCCCACTAGGGGTGTTCATTTCTTTTGTACCTTTGTTTATGGTGCTTTAGAGAAACAGGGTGGGCTGCAGTTATTTCATGAGTTACATGACATCAGTAAATCCATAAATTCACCTTGGATTATTATGGGAGATTTCAATTGTGTTGCCAATTTTGATGAGAGGTTAGGCCAGCCTGTGCGTCTGCATGAATTTCAACCTTTCAGAGATTGTATGGAATGGTGTGGTATTCATGATCTTAACTATGGTGGTCGGTTCTTTACTTGATCCAACAAACAAGTTGGAAGTCGACGAGTAATGAGCAAAATAGATAGAGTGCTTGGCAATGATATGTGGGAGGATTCCTTTCCTAATGCTTCTGTTACTTTTCATCCGGAAGGATTGTTTGATCATTCGCCTATGGTGGTATCCTTCACCTTGTCTCCCCGAGGGCGCAAGCCTTTTCGTTTCTTTAACTATTGGGCATCTAAGGAGAGTTTTGTTGAGCAGGTTAGAAAGGTGTGGAGTACCCAGATCAGTGGCCACCTTGGTTACCAAATTTCTCAAAAGTTGCGGCTCTTATAAATGCATTTACGCAGGGTTTTTGGTCAAGATCAGCAGGATTGTGAGATTTCTCATGCACACCTTCATATGCAGTCTATTCAAAGCCAATTGCATTTTTCTCCCGGTAATGTGGATTTTGCAGTTCGTAAGAAAGAGGCCTCCAATGCTCTTCAAAAACTTTCGTTGGAGTTGGAATCAGCTTTGCGGCAAAAAGCAAAGTTAAAGTGGATTCAATTTGGGGATGATAACACACGTTTCTTTCACCAAAGTATCAAGCATCGTTAGAGAGTGAATAGAATTGCCCATCTTTCCCTTAAGGGGGAGGTTATTACGGACCCTTCTGTTATTCAAGATGAGTTTCATTAATTTTATGTTAATCTCTTTTGTGCGGAGTTTGCTAGAGCTAAGATTTGTATGGATATTGTTCGTTAGGGTCCTATTTTATCTGATCTTCAAAGAGAATTGTTGAATCTATCGTTTAGTAAAGAGGAAGTGAAGGAGGCCATGTGGAGCATACCGGAGGATAAAGCTCCTAGGCTGGATAGTTTTAACAGCAAATTTTATAAAGCGTCTTGGGAAGTTGTAGGGGAGGACATTGTGGAGGCCATTAATCAATTCTTTCTCAGTGGTAGGATGTCAAGGAGTTGGAACACCACGACCATCACTTTGATTCCTAAAGTGAGTTGCCCTTCTCACCCAGGTGATTATCGCCCTATCTCCTGCTGTCATGTTATATACAAGTGCATCTCTAAGCTTATCTGCTCAAGGTTGAAGTTGGTTCTTGGTAGTTTGATTGATCCAGCCCAAGGGGCGTTTGTTGCCGATAGGAGTATCATGCATAATATCCTATTATGTCGGGATTTGGTCAAGCATTATTCTCGGCAACATAGTCCTCCTAGTTGTCTTTTTAAGATTGACTTGTGTAAAGCCTACGATACTATGGATTGGTATTTCCTTAATGACATGATGATTGGATTTAACTTTCCTACTCAGTTCATTCACATAGTCATGGCTTTTATTTCTACTACTAACTACACGCTCCTGATTAATGATTGTCCTACTCCTTCCTTCCAAGCTAAGAGAGGTCTTCGGCAAGGCGACCCTTTATCTCCCTTGCTCTTTGTACTGGGAATGGAATATCTTTCTAGATCTTTGAAAAGTGTTGACCATATTTATGGTTTTCATCCTCGATGCAGACGTTCTAAACTCTCTCATCTCTATTTTGCAGATGATTTGATGCTATTTTGTAAAGGGGATTTGTCTTCGGTGAAAGTATTGTATCAGTGTATTCAGTCTTTTTCTGCAACTTCTGGTCTTCAAGCCAATACTTCTAAGTCCGCCATTTATACAGTAGGTGTGGATCCCGTTACTAAAGCAGCTATTCAAGAGTTTACTCATTTCTCCTTTGGGTCTCTCCCTTTCCGGTACCTAGGTGTCCCTCTCTCTTCTAAACGGATGTATATTGCTGAATGTGAATGCTTGGCTAATAAAATGACTAGCAAAATTAGGGATTGGCAAGTCAAGCACCTTTCTTATGCAGCTAGGCTACATCTTATTAATTCAGTTGTGATGGGGATTTCTTCGTATTTGTGTCAGATTTTTATTCTTCCTAAGAAGATTATCCGATGTATTAACTCTATCTATCGGTCCTTTTTATGGTTTGGTATTGCTGAATCACATAGACCGGGTATGGTTAAATGGAAAGCTGTTTGTAAGCCTAAGAAATTTGGTGGATCGGGTATTAGGGACATCTATACTTGGAATCAAATTGCGGTGGGAAAAATAGCTTGGCATATTCACATGATGAAGGATTCTTTGTGGGTGCGCTGGGTTTATGGCGTTTATACTAAAGGAGGGCGTTGGGAACTATATAATGCTCAGCCTTCTGCTAGCTGGGCAATGAAAAAACTTTGTGCTGTTAAAGACACATGGAAAACTTGGATCTTTCGTGATAGTTATTCCATCAATGAGATTTACATATAAACCTTTTCGCTACACCAGCGGGTCAAATGGCATTCTATAGTTTGGAATAGTATTTCTATTCCAAAGACGAGGTTTTGTTGTTGGCTCTTGGCGCTTGGTAAGCTAAAAACAAAGGATCGCCTTCATTGTGCTTTGAATGATGATTTATGCCCTTTATGCACAACTACCATCGAATTTGTTCAACACTTATTCTTTGATTGTCCTTTTAGCATTAGGTGTCTTGAGGGTCTCAATGCTTGGATTGGCGTCATATTCAAAGGCATTGATCGCATGGACTTTCGTAAGTATAAGCTTGGTAAACTTCAACAAAAAGTGATGTGTGCAGTGTATGCTTCCTTAGTTTATGCCATATGGCACGCCCGTAATGATGCGGTTTGGAATAAGGTAGTTTGTCTTCCTTCCTTCCTTCCTTGTTCGAAGTGTCCAGCAACAGATTAGACTTCGTTTAATAGGTTTGCGGATTGACAACATTCCTCAGTGTAGTAGATTTTTTGTCTCTGATACTTGACGTTTATATGTTGTTTGGAAGATTTGCATTTGTTTTTTGCTGGTTGTGTGTGCTGATGGCCTAGTCTTTTACTTAGGATTGTTGGTGTTGTAAGGTGATGTGTTGTGTCTTCAGTATGTATTCACTTGATGATATTGTGTTGTGTTGGTGCTGTTGCATTGTTGTTTTATGGGCCAAATGGTTTATTTGCTAGTTGCTTGTGCTCTGTATAGTTGGCATGATGCTGCTGGGGTGTTGAGTTGGTTCATTGAGGGTGATTGTTTGTTGAAGGAATGAGTATCTGGTTTTGGTTGTGCTGATCTACTATTGCTGGTTATGGTTGTGTTGCACTGATCAGACTTGATGCCTTTATTGCTGCTTGTTTGGATTTTGCTTTGAATGTTGTTGCTGGTTTCATGATATGTTGATAATTGACTATTCTCTAGAAGTTGATACCTGCTGTGCTGGGCTGCTTGTCTGAGTTTGCTGATGGCTGAGCTGTTTGCTGGGTCTCAAAGACGCCCATGCTGAGGACTATGCCTGATGATGTGTTGGGGGCTTTGGTGCACATTGCTACTTTCTGTTTTCAGCAATTTTGTAGCTTTTTAATCCTCTTTGTATAGTTTTGGATGTTTCTGCTTTTTTAGTCAGTCGTTTCTTTAGGCCTCATTTTTCTCGTATGCACATGAATAGTGGGGTGGGGAAACCCTTCATAGAAGGTGTGCTTCGTTTCCACACTGATGCAAATAAGAAAAACTAAGTTCTCATTGCCTTGATGTATTTTGGTTTTTTCTAGTGAATGAAAAAACTTTATTTGCCAAAAAAAATGGGATAATAAAAGTCTTATATGACTTCTAGAACTTTGGTAAAATTTATTAAGCTAATTATTAATTATTTACTAATTTAACAAATTAATAAAAATTATATAATTATTTAAAGGTGTAATATTGTTAATTAAAATTGAGTAAAAATAGACATATATTAAAAATTTATAATTATGTTAGTAACCTACTGCCTCATAGTATTAAATAAGTTTTACTTAGATGATATATAAATTTTATAGATTTAAAACATCATTTAAATAACGATAAATACCTAAATTGTCGAAACTAATCGTAAAATCATTATATATTGGCATAACAAATTATAATCTGATGGGACAACTTTAAATTCCTTTTAATTAAGGTATCATAATGACTTGATTAATTTGGGCCTTGTTGGAGAAATAATATGTATTTTGTAAATTAATTATCGATTTTATTACCGGCAAAACTATCTCGTATTTAAGAAAATAGTGTTTCATGAAATCTTTTGTGATAATGATTCTATAGACTTGTGATTTGTGAAATATATTATACTTCTACTTGCTACATTTTTTTTGGGCACTATTTATCGTTTAAGCTTATTTTTTATATATTGCGGCTAATATGTAAGTAATAATATAGTCAAGTGGGATCTTGTTTGAATTGTCTAATCACATACTTTCATAATACAAACTTTTTATAATTTTTAAATATGTATAATTCGACATATAAATGAACAAAATAGTACATTAAATTGCGTAAAAAAGTTAAATGTAGCAAGTATTTTGGAACGGAGGAAGTAGTTGTTTTGAATGAATTTCAAAACCCTTTGATCGAAACAAAACATTTTAGTGGTTTCCTTGAAAAATCGTATTGAATTTTAATAACTTTTTGTTACGATGCATTTCCACACATGCTGGTGATGTCCCAGTATAATACAAAGGTTATGTTTGATGATATGATTATGCTAAGCATGTTTCACCCATGTGGGAAAGATTGTGATTTGATTTTTGCTATGTTGTAAAGAAAGTATGTTTTGCTATATTGCAAATAAAAGATGTTTATCATATAGAAAAAGTTACTCCCTCCGTTCTTTTAAGTTTTTTCACCTTACTATAACGGGTAATTTCAAAAGTTCTTCCACTTTAGAATACTTTCTATTTTTGGAAAGTTTTCATCACACTTTTACACCTTAACACTTTTCTTACTTCACACTACTATTTAATTATTTTTTCTATCATACTTCTAATACAATAATTACTTCACACTACTATTTAATTATTTGTTCTCTCATACTTCCAATACAATCATTACTTCACACTACTATTTAATTAAAATAATACCCACTACAACCCAAAGATTCTATCTACTTTAATATTTGTGAAAAAACCAAAGTGGAAAAACAAATAAGATCGGAGAGAGTAATATTTTTGACTTTTCAAATGCTATTGAAATTATAAAGTATATATTATATACAAAAATATTTTAGCCTAAATGGCGGGTACATATGCCACAACAAATGTTGTGTGCATGATTAAACGGCTCACCAATGTTAAGCACGTATTGTTCACAATACCATTGTGTTACACTTACCGGACATGTCGCGGACGGTAGACCGACTACCAAACGTGTCACAGGATGACTCACATAGTACCCATGCAAGCTTATGATATGAGTTTGAAGTTGATTTGGATCCATTGAGATCTTAAGATTTATGATGAAAATTGAGAATTTGAAATTACTATAGAACCACTGAACTAGGTTTGAATAATAATATGATTTATCAAATGAAAAAAGCATATTTCAAAATGAATTTTCTCAAATCAAAAAGGTTTTGATAATTTGTTTGACGGGCACTAGTGTGTTTATACTTAGCTTTTTTGCTAATATTATGCTTTGTATGTTTTTCCAATGGTTTTGTTTTTAGAGTAAACCCCTATGGCACCTCGACGAAGAATGGATATGCGAGCGGAAGATGAACTCGAGTTGGAGTATGACTTTCCTTTTGTTTAGGTCTCTTTATTGTATTTGAGAGACTATTAGTTTGGTTGTTTAGGTTTGGACTACTCCCTCCGTTCCTTAAAGAAGTTCCCACTTTCCATTTTGGAGTGTTTCAATTGTTGTTCCCATAAAGAATCTTTCTATTTATATCACAAATTTTTGACAAAAATAACGTCACATATCCTCATTTTAATATTTTAATAATGATTATGGTCCCCACATATCTTCCACTAACTCCATTTTAACATTTTTATATTCTTTATGGTCCCCACATGTTTCCCACTAACTTCATAAAAACATTTTTTAATTAGTTGTGGTCCCTATATTTTTTCCACTAACTTTCTTTAAATATTTTTTTAATATTTGTGGTCCCCACTTTTCCTCCATCAAATTTATTCTTCAATAAAATAATATCTCCACTATCTAAAAGATTCTACTTTTCTTAATTCCCGTGAATATTCCCAATGGGAACATTAATAGGGAACAGAGATTTGGTTGTAATTTTCCTTTATTTTAGACAATTAAGACTTCTGTTGTATTGTTTTGGTTATGGTTCAAGTATTCTACTTGGACATTGGTTTATCCTTTAAGTAACCCTCTTTATTGTGCTGGCAAAAGCAAGCTTCCGCTTGATTGATACTAAATTCCAATTAGTTTTTGCCTTCATAATTCGGGCGGATCCAGTTGATTTTCTTCCTCTTCATTTTCAAGTATACCATTTTGGGTTTCTTATCAAATCATATTACAATGGGATATTTAATGTGGGAATTCAATTGTTTTGAAAGGTATGAAAATTTAAGATTTTATTTGCTGAAAATCATCGTAATTATAAAGGTACAATATTTTATTTTTTTAAAGAAAAAACTAAGCTTCATCAATGGTGGAAACAAGGATATTGCAGAAGACAACAATGTGTATTGTTTGGGAGAGGATAATAAAAGCAATTACTATTATAAATTCATATATTTGGGGATATAACCAAATATAATGGAAATTTTGATTTTAAAGCTTTGAACTTTCGTTTATTTTTTAAAGGCTTGAACTTTGGGTTGCATCCTCTTCTAAACATTCCAATGACCTTTAACCGATTGAATACGCTTTTCTTCATCAAAAACAGCTTTCTTCTTCCTCATCAATGACTTCTTGGTTTTTTTAAGAGAGTTTTCCTCCATTAATGAGATTTAAATTCCATTTTCAATCCACTTTCCAAATTATCCCTCTCTTCCTACCTCCTTACCATCATCATCATCATATTTAACATAAAAACAAAAAACAAAATTGCAATATATAAACAAAAAAAAAAAGCTTCTTTACTTGAAAATTAAAACCTGAAAAATCAAGAAGAATGAAGAAGAGGAGGAGGCAACATTTGGCATAAAGAAGTATGAACCTTATAATTGAGAAATTGCACACATTAAACTAGAAATGAGAAACTGGCTGTTGTTATACAAGTTCACGAAATCATGATCTGCAATCATAAACCTGATGCAACTGTTTATATCACTTTAATTAGAGATTTTGCTGCTTATGGTATGATTGAAGAGGCTTATGCACTATCTTCTAAGAAGAATTACTTAGAAATCCCAAAAACACATGGCAAAGACAATCGAAATTTAAATCTGAAATTAATGAAAACCCTAACTTCTTGATCAAGGTCTGGGAAGGGAAGGACGACAGCAACTCATACCCATACGGAGAGTGCGATCAATGAGTCCCCTGGCTCGAGGATGGCCTTCGGTGATCTTCACCATAGCAGGTGAAAGCTAATAAAGAAAAAGAGACCATAGTGAAGGTTTAAGGAAGAAATCAGATGAACACACCATAGTGAAGGTTTAAGGAAGAAATAAGATGAAAAGTCCTGTTGAGGAAGAAGGTAACCTGATATTCCATTTTACCAAAATCGGAGGCACCTTTAAAAGCGGAGCCAGCCCAAAGTTCGAGCCTTTTAAAAATAAACAAAAATTCTAACCTTTAAAAGCAAATGAGACAAAGTTCATACCTTTCAAATCAAATTTTCTAAATATAATTGGTATTATAACTATGAACATTTGACATAGGTAGATGTAGTTGAAAGTATAACATTATTTCGATTGGGTTATAACATAGTTTGATTGGGGTTGTAAAATATTTAGTTGAGGTTATAACATTGTTTAGTTAGGGTTATGATACAATTTAGTAAGGGTTATAACTTTGATTAGTTGGCTTAGTTGGGGTTATATGTTCAAGTTGGGGTCTTAACACATTTTATACATATGACTATATATCATACAAGCAAACATACATACTTATAATACCAATTACGTATAATTATATTATCAAATGTTCAGAACTAAAGCTCCGAACCCTTTTAGAAAAAGTTTTGTTTAGTCAACCTAATGTCAAATGTTCATAGTTATAAGGAAAATTTAATTCTAAACGTATGAACTTTGCGTGATTTGCTTCTAAAGGTGTGAGCTAATGTTTATCTTTTAAAGGCTTGAACTTTGGGGGATACGGAAGACCTGCAACCGGATGAAAAGGTAAACTTCTTTACCTCTTCATCTTCATCTTCTTCCACCATTTCTTCATCTTCATCTTCTTCCACCATTTCATTATCTTCATCAATTGGTGAATGGAAATGGGATATTCTCATCCAATCTCAGGTATGTTTTTACTCTTAATCTTGAATTTTTGGGTTTCGTTTTCATTAATATGTTTTTTTTTTTAATTTTTTTTTTGTGAAATGGAGGTTTCTAATTACTTTATTTTCACTTTGGGGTTTAGTTTTCATATTCGGGTTTGGAGATATCCAATTCACCAAACCCAAAGATAAAACTACCAACATGAACAATCTCAAAGAAGAGACCACCATTTTCAAAACCCACTTTTTATTAGGGTTCTTACAAAAAACCCAGAAACAAAAGTTAAAAAAAGGGAAGAAAGGCATAAATTTTACAGAAAGTTTGAAACTTTAAGTGGTGTTTCGTCTTTATTTTTGGGTTTCGTTTTTCAGTTTTGTTTGTGAAATGGGGTTTCGTTTTCATTATTTTGGGGTTGTTTTTTCAATTTTCACAATGTTCTTTTTCTTTCCATGTAGATGCTTAATTTGATGAAATTGGGGTTTCTAATTACTTGATATCTTTTCTGACTTAACATATACATATACATGCTTACTTGATTTTTTTTCTAACTTACTTGAAACATATACTTCCTCCGTTTTTTTTACTTGTACCCATACACCCTTTTACGCAGTCCAATGCGTTTGTCGGATTGCTTATATCTAGAATTATACTCAATTAAAAATTATAAAAATTTGATATTATAAAAGTATCCGAAGAGACGAATAAAACAAGATCCCACATGACTATGTTTTTTTCTCGTTTAATAGCCGCACCATGTAAAATACTATCAAATGATAAAGTGTACAAAATGAAAATGGTGCAACTAAAAAAGACGGAGGAAGTACATATACATGCTTAATTTTCTGATTTTTTTCCTTCTTGAACTCCATGAAATCCCCATTAATGGAATTGGAACAAGATTAGATCAACAAGATTGAACCAGGAATTCGAAATGGATATTTTTTTTTCTGACTTAGTGGCGGTGGCAGTGATGGTTGTTGGTTGTGAGGGTAGTAAGGAGGAGGAAGATGATGTTGATAATAATGGCTTTGTCTTCTTCTTGAACTCCATGAAATCCCCGTGAAGAAGATGATGATGAAGATGGTAACTTGTTATTCCAGGTTACCAAGACTTGCTACACCTTTAAAAATGAAGACCCCCAAAGTTCGAGCGTTTAAAATATAAACGCAAGTTCACACCTTTAGAAGCAAATTACGTAAAGTTCATACTTTTAGAATCAAATTTTCCTAGTTTTAATACCAATTATATTAGGTTATATTGCCAAATATATGAATTTATAACCAAAATTGTTTTTATCATCTTTCTCCAAATGGTGGACTTTGTTATTTCTTCAACATCACTGTTTTCCACCATTGATAAAGCTTAGTTATAAAAAAAAAATATCAAAACATTGTATTTCCATAATTACAATCGAATTCAAGCATTAGATGTTCCATTGTTAAACGATTTGAGGAGCAAACAGTACACTTGAAGCTTGTACAAGGGAGATGAAAAAAACTGATTTCTTCATTTCGAGGAAGTAATAAACATGAGGAAGACTAAAGAGGAAGATAGATATTCACCTTTCACATTCCATTTCACACGCGTGATTTTTTGAACCTAACAGCAGTTTTTTTTTAAATGAAATTAACCTGATAGCATTATTTTTTAATGAAATATAATGGGTTGGATTGGGCTGGGCTTGAGAGCCGTCTCCAGGACACTGCCTGGTAAAAGAATAAATAAGAAAAAGATAACACCTAGTTATAATGGACATTAATGTCTAATCCTAAAAGTCAGAAATCGAAATGTAAGGCTTATGCGTAAACATTGTTGAATATTTGAAAATTGCATTATCATCAGACAAATTAGAATCAAAGTACAATTCTAAAAGACAATCCCAATTCTAGATAGTAACTTGATATTGTTCTCGGGAAATTTAAAACAGACGCTACAAAAAGATAGTAATACTCTAATCAAAGAGGGAGAAACCCATATCTTCATCCTCACTTTCCTCTTTCTCTGGCTTCTTCTCTTCTTTAGGGGCCTCTGCAGCAGCTGCACCACCAGAAGGCGCTGCTGCTGCTGCTCCACCACCCACATATGCGGCAGCAACAGCTCCTCCAATGATCACCTGACAAACCATTCCATAACATTCAACTCTCAAACTACATTTTTAGTGACTAATTTCGGTAACAAACACGAATATTTATAATAATGTCGTTGTATTTGACAGTTTAACACATCAACACAATCAAAGCTATTGAGATCATTGCAACCATCATAAATTTCAAGGGTAGAAAATTACTTGAATTAAGAATTATGATCGAATTGGGCAAAGGTTTATGGTTATAATGAGATTCACAAGACATATAACCAGATATCAATTCAAAATTATAAATCAATAATCTAGATCTTTATAAAGTCACAAAACCGATAATAACAGATAAATAACCTGAAGTCATATAGAAGTACTTGAAAAAAATTCAAAGGAAATATTGACAAAAAAACTACAGAATAACATTTAAAAAACATTAAAGAGAACTAAAATCTGAATTGACATGAACAAAAGGAAGGCAAAGAAGACGAAATCAAAATGAACAAACCTGTGCGACGGCGGAAGAAGGAGTGATGTAAGAGAAGGAAGATTGAACAGAGCCAGAATCCCCAGAACTGAGAGCGGTTTGAACAAGTTTCCTCTGAAGAGAAAAGGTGCAATCAGCAGATGCTTCAAGGTCGCCAGAGTGCTGTTTAGCAGTCCACTCATCGCCGGATTTCTTGCAGACAAAGGTGTAAACTCCCATTGTTGAAGGAAGAGAGAGATCGGAAAGCAGAAATGAAGAAATTGTCGAGGACGGCTTTCAGAAGGCAAATAACGATGGGGAAAGTATTATATGTGGCCAAACCAAAACCCTAGATACAAACACAAATTCTTTGCCAAAGACACTTTTATCATGTTGGGCTAAGTAGCCCATTAATCATTGAATGTCTTGTATCAACTACTCCGGAAATTTGAAATAAATAAGCAAAATAAAATTAAAAAAATTTTAAAAAATAGAAAAGTTTTAAAACTATTTCTCAAAATAAGTACTTTTTTGTACGAAATTATAGTTAGGAACAGGTCGATGTTAATAACAGCGGGCAAATGAGTTAGGAAACTAATGGGTCGCTGTTACTAACAGCGACAATTAGTTTCACTGAAATTCCACTAGTCATCATTCGCCCGCGCGGCCCATTGGTTGCCTGAGTTCAACTTCATTTTGTGATCATATCCTCCATTGTTTTTATATATATATATATATATATATATATATATATATATATATATATATATATATATATATATATATATATATATATATATATATATATATATATATATATATATATATATAACCAATAACAATTCATATACGTATATATATAATATATTAATATATACATATTATATATATATATATATATATATATTATATATATATTATATATATATATATATATATAATATTAATATATATATATATATATATATAATATATATATATATATATATATAAACATATAATACAAAATATATTTACATTATATCAATAAGTTTTCATTTCTCGTCCACCTTATCTAATTTTGACGGCCTAATTCGCCTCTTATGATATTCAGATGATGTGGTGTGATGCTCCGGCAAAGGGGGTGATTGGTATTGTACAACAGGTGCCTAGCTCATCAAAATGCCTCGATGGGGATGTACTCACCTCCTCATCAGTCTATTGAGAAGCGGGCTCCTCGACATCAGGAATGAAGTTCTCAAACTGAGAACCCTGAAGAATAGTATGTGCCATGTCCTTGACAGGGACCTCCTGACTTGTGCGGATCACAGACGTCATTCCTTGTGCCTTTAACAAGAGTAAACAAATGTTTGTAATTATTGTATAGTGAAAATGAATTATAAATATTTAATTTCATAAAGCAAATAGTACTTACGAATACAGTCATCATGGGTGCAGTGGGTGCGTACTGAGCTGCAACAACAGCATGTCGTGGAGTCATCCAATGACGAGTGATCAATAAGAACCAGGGTAGATAATCAGGCGTCGTGGGGACACCATTTGGCTGGTCGATTTAAATACTTTGTCGCTCCAATACGCACTCAGGTAGGTGTAGCTCGACAATGTCAAAGCATATTAGTGGTACAGCGCTCCTCTAAGTGCCCGTCAACATATCCGAATGCTCAGGCAATGCAGTGTATGCCGTAGCAGCCCTAGTAGGGTACGGATCCCAAGAAAACTGTACAAATAACATTAATTAATTCATTAGAAGGCAAACACAAATCTCAACAAAGTGTAAGAAGAGAATTGGATACATGATCAACTCTAAGGAGTTCTAACTGATCGCGGTAAAAGCCCATATCGTTAGACGTGTGTGTCCGCGTATGCTTTTCAAACAACGATCTAGTTCCCCATGGAGCATCTTCACCTGGCTCTTGGGGTTGATGTAACACCCCGATATTTTAAAACGATAAATTCCGATATATTTAATAAATTACTAGTATCTTATATTTTTATATATATATAATTAGTGTCTTATGATCTCAATTTGGGCTTGGTCATGTATTATTCAACCTTTTTAACAATTTAAACTTTCGGGCCCAAAAACCTAAAACCATTTTCATCTCAAAATTTTTTTTTTTTAAAAAAAAAAAAAGACAAATGGGAGGGAAATTCCAAAGGGTAGCCGGCCTTATGGAGGATTTTAGTGGGTTGTAACTCCCATGAGCAAATCAAGAGAATAATGATTATTGCCTAAACATTAATTGCCTAATTATTCTTTCCTTAATCTTTCATTTGCCTTAATCTAAGCATTCTCCCTATCTCCTAATTTTCCTAGAAAACCTCAAGAACACAACCCTAAAAACTCTAGCATTTCCAACCTTGAATTTTGGTGTTTTCATATAATTGTAAGTTAATTCTATATTTTTATCTTTTATCAAGTTTAAATTCAATTGTAAGAATTATGCAAATGTGTGTGATCTTTTGCTACCACGACCTTTCTTCCATGATTTAACATAATAATGTAGATATTATATATAGTTATCAAATGGTAGTATAGAATATTTTGTTTTAGAATTTAATCTTTGTATGAACATGAAATTAAGATGATGTAGTATGTATAAAATGATAACAATAATAATAATATATATATATATTTAAATTAAAATTTTTATGGAGAAATTGCATTGTAGTATAAGAGTATGTTTTTGGTATGGCATGAAGATCTTAAATATTGATGAATGATTTGTTTAGGAAGATTTATATTTTATAAGAAAGTAATTATTTGACGATTTTGAAAATGATTTTTTTTTATGTGGGTATAAAATTATGAATTTTATGATATGGATTTAATAGAAAATGTGGAAATTGGAATTTTGTATGTATTTTAATAAAAATGGACAAAATCCCGTAGGTTTGGAAAATTGTGGAAAAAGGGTGTTTTTGAAAGTATTTTGACTTTGAAATTAGGTTAAAAATACTTATGCTATGTTATAAATCATGAAAATTGGTACCCGGGGGTTTTGATGCCTTCCGGACGCAATGTTGAAGTCGGATTTCCAATTTGACAGTTTTAAGAAAGGTTTCTGGACAGTTTTCATATGCTGTTTTTTTGGGTGTATAACATGTCATGACAATGTGATGAATGTTCATGTTATGTGTAGTGTCTAAGTGTGGTGGTAGTTGTATGTATGTGTTATGATTGATTTGAGGAAATTGTGAATGTGTGCTTATTTCCCGAATACAATTGAACCTTGTAGGATGCCGATTCGTGACCGGGAATTGATTAAGACGTTTGTTAATTGTTTGCTTGGTCAAGGTACGTACACGCAGCGAAGTTTGTAGTATATATTATGTACCATATGTTAACGGTAATAAAGGTAAAGTATGGGCGTATAGCACAATTAATGATGATATTTTTCTGAGTAAGTAAATTACTATATGTTATTTTAATAAGCAGAGGTAGTATGACCTCACTAACTTTAAAGTGGACGTAGTATGTCGTCAATTGGTGGAATGAACTACTCGCGGCATATGGAGCCTTATGAGCCACCGCGGGGGTATGCATACTTAACCATAGGCACCGAAGTAAGACGTGTGTCTATGGTAGAGACTTGCCTAGGGGTTAGCTCCCCCTAAGGTATTGTCTCATCATGGTGATGGGAGTTGAACCGGCAGTATGGCTGGAAAAGAATACAACAGTATGGCTGACTAACAGTTACATGAATTTGTTATAATTTATTTTACGATTCTGAATGATATGCGACTTCTAGCTGACGTGTACTTTTGGTCTTAACGATCCTGCGATGATGTCGTTTCCTTCTGGATAATGACTAGCAGTAAGTTAAATTATAGGTATGGGGAGTGAGGATTACCCTTGGAGAAATAAATTGCTCGATTTAGGAGTTTGTTATGAACTTAAGTTTTCGTAATTTTGAATGTTTGGTTTTATGAGGCGTTGACGCTCTCAAGTTGTAATAAGTAGACTTACCTTTACAAACTTATCAACTGCTAAGTTTCTCTTTATGTCTAGTAGATCATAATAACTCTAATAGAACTCGATCCGCCAGCTTTGTTTCGTTATGAAATCCATTTTAAACTATCCTTTTAACGTCCTGGTTTGACTCGGGCCGTATTTAGTTCTTCAAAAAGTCGTTTTCTCTTTTAAAACGATCCGAGTTAAACTGCGGGATGTTACAATTGTTATCAGTGCGGGAGTTCTATTTAGTGTTATTTTTCTAAACCAATGAATTAACGAAGAATAAGTGATGACGAGAGTAAGGGGTAGACATTAAGGGGATGATGTGATCTGCTTGGTATCTTTAAGTATATTGTTAGGGATACTTTTGATGTGTGATTGGTAGAACCTCTGTGTATACATCTGTGTTATTCTGAATTATTTATCCTTGTCTTATCTCTGTATTTAATTATCTCGTTTTCTTTCTTTGTGAGTCAGGAAGTCGATTATTACCTTTCTATCATGGATAAAGGAAAGAAACCAGCTGATGAGGGAATTAATACCCTAGATGAACCTTGGAGAGCCTTAGTTAATGCCCCAGTTTGGGCAGAGATTGAGGCTCTGGGAATTTGGGATCGAAAAGAGGGAGAAAACGATTTGGACTACAAATACCGAATGGGAATGATTTACAAGAAGTCCAAACAAGTGTATGAAAGGATGGTGAAAGATGAGATGGTTGAACTGACGGAAAGGAGAGAACAACTGTACCGTGATCTTGACAGGAGGTTTGGATCGGTAGAGACTGTGGGTCGGAATGGGTTGGACATTCTGGAGTCTAGTGGAGCCAGAACTGATGTTATTGAGGAAGTTGTACCCCTAGTAGACCCTAACTCGGTATTAATTATAAACTTCGATGAGTTAGATTTCGAGGAGGATCCCGAGGAGGACCTCGAGGAGGACCCCGAAGAAGACCCTGAGGAGGACCCCGAAGAAGAATCTGAGGTAGACCTTGAGGAGAATGTCGATGAGGAACCGAAAGAAATTTTTGGGGTAGAGCCCTTAAGAGTGGTAGAAGATCCTTATGAGGATATCATGGGACACGGTTATCGTGTTGATAGGGAGAGGGGAATCGCCGATGGAGATGATATTATGAGCGATAGCGATAGCGATGTAATAATTTCTAGGGGGTTGGCCAGTGAGGCGAGAGGACCCTATGAGTGAGGAGAAAAGTGAGATCACCATGTGGGAAGAGAGCCCACCTGAGCCGATCATTGTGGAACTTTCTGATTCCGTGGAGCAGCTTGCCCTAAGTGATTCTATGTCTGTCGGAACTCCTTCTGATTCTGATAGCACCTCTGGCGATGACTCAGGTGATACTGATTTCGACCCTGATCAATATACGGAAGATCAGGGCCGTTTGGATGCGTCGCCTTTCTTTGCCTAACTGTTTATTTTTATATGAGTATGCATGCGTACGAGCGCGTATGCCTAGTTTCGTAGTAATAATATATCGTGAACAATTTTGTGGGTTGGACAATTTTTCTGTTTAATTATCGGACTTTTGTGGTAACCGAACAATGGTTATGTGGGAGTTTATACCCATGTAATTTTTTTTTTTGGATTGGAATAATATTGCATTTCTATATTTAATTCGAATATTGTTTATCTTTGTGATATTATCCCTTATTTACTATCCTAGAGATTATTTTGCTATTATTTATTTGTTGCCCTCATAAGAGGGGAAATGAGAATGCATGAGATGTTTATAAAAGTTGAACCCTAGTAAGTAGAAATGAATAGCTATTGAAATTCTCTTGTTAGAAAAGGATAAGGATTCGGTTGCAGATTCTGTGCATAACCTTCTCACCTTTTGCTCGATCACCGTGATTGTTTTTTTTGTTGAACGATAATAGTATGAGTCTTCTTTATTTACAGACGCTATAGAACTATATATTTACACACCTCGTTTAACCTTATGTGGTATACCTGCCAGCATGCCACCCTTCCTGAATAGGTCTACGCCACGAAGGAACTCTGACCGTGTAGTGCGAAACTTAGTTAAAGCCTTAGCAGGCGCGAGAAACCCTAGAAAGATATCTCTGGAGGAAAGAGCTTCCTCAATAAGTAAGAGGATAGCTCAGAGTAAACCTTCGACTTACAGTGGGAAAGGTGAACCGTCCATGCTAGAAAACTGGCTGAGGGAATTTGACAAGCTCTTCAGTGTGGTGAGATGTCCCGCTGAGTTCATGGTTGACCAAGCCGCATTTTTCCTAGTGGAAGACGCCGACTATTGGTGGACACATAGCAAGGCAAGGTTAGTAGCTGAAAACGATGGTGACTTAAGCTGGGAAAGTTTTAAGGGGGCGTTAAGGGATCAGTTCTACTCGCCTCATGTGAGAAAGGAAAAATCCAATGAGTTTGCTAGGTTCGAAATGGGAAGTTTAACAGTGGACGAGTATTACCAGAAATTTATGGAATATCTGAAGTTTTTCCCTGAGGATGTTCCAACGGAGGGAAAGAAAATTCAGCGGTTCGAATTAGGGTTGTCGTATGAGATTCAAAAACACATTGAGACTGATAGGTACGACACGTTAGACCAGTTGTACAAGAGAGCTGCTCAGGTTGGAAATGTTATCAGGAAAGAATGGGAGAAAATGGGCCAAAGTGGGGAAAAGAGGAAGGAACCCCTATTTCAGAATGCAGTGAGTGTGAGTAGCCCCGTTCACAACCAATTCAAGAAACATAAGCCGTTTGGAGGCTTCCAAGAACAAGGCTTCCATGCAGGCCAGAATAGCAAGAGTAGGGGGGATTCGACTCCAGAGGTTAGGATGCCGAAACCTTTGTATGACTGCAACGGAAAAGAAAGAATTTATAACTGTAGGAAATGCCAGAGAAATCACCCAGGAAGGGACTGTCGGGGAATGTTAGTGGACTGCTCTCACTGCGGTAAACCGAGTCATAGGATGTATGAATGTTATACTCGCTTGGGACAACAAAAGCTCCAAGGGGGAAATCATCGAGGTTTTCAACAACAACACTTCGGTAACGGACGGGGTAACAACGAAGCTGGAAGGGGAAACCTTAATGCTGGTAACTTTGGTCGAAACTTGGGGGGTGCCACAAACCCTAGGTTTCAAGGAAACCACTCTGGTGTTCAGCAACCCCAGGGTAATGCTAGAAGCGAGAATTTTACGGGACAACGTGGAAACCAAAGAGGTGCTCCTACTACTCAGAATAATGGCAGACTTTCAGCAGTTAACTCTAGGGACGCAGCCCAGGCATCGGATGTGGTGACAGGTACGTTATGCGTCAATACAAAGTCTGTTAAAGTACTTTTTGATTCTGGTGCGTCGTGCTCGTTCGTTTCAAAGTCTAGAGTTAAGGACTTAGGGTTGGAAAACCCCGAGGAAACATCTTTTTCAGTCGCTATTCCTTCTGGAGAGACTTTTTATTGTAATATGTTGTTTCGTGAAGTGTCGGTCAGGATAGGGAAGGTAAACTTTCCGAGTGATTTGTTTTCTCTAGAAATGGATGACCTGGATGTAATACTTGGGATGGATTGGCTAGGTAGATATAAAGCGATAATAGATTGTGAAGAACAGTCTGTGACTCTAAGTGGGCCTAGGGGAGAGACGGTTAAACATAGGAGTCTTCCTAAAGGACCGCAGGTAAAGTTCGTGTCGTCATTGGAAGTTAGGAAGTTAATCAAACAAGGGTAACCATGGTTTCTGTGTAGCATAAGTAAGGTAAAAGAGCGGGAGGTACGGCTTGAGGATATCCCAATGGTCAGTGACTTTATGGATGTGTTCCCGGAAGAAATTTCTGGTAAGCCACCAAGGAGAGACGTAGACTTTTCGATTGAATTAATACCTGGGACAGGGCCAATTTCAAAAGCTCCTTACCGAATGGCCCCAAAGGAGATGGAGGAATTGAAGGTTCAATTAGAGGAGTTGTTAGAAAAAGGTTATATACGACCTAGTGTTTCGCCCTGGGGAGCCCCGGTGTTATTTGTGAGGAAAAAGGATGGGACAATGCGTCTCTATATTGATTATAGGGAACTTAATAAGATCACCGTTAAGAATAAATACCCGTTACCACGGATTGATGATCTCTTTGATCAGCTACAAGGAGCCGGGATCTTTTCAAAGATCGATCTGCGGTCAGGGTATCATCAGTTACGTATTAAGGAGGAGGATATCAGTAAAACAGCTTTCAGAACAAAGTATGGACACTTCGAATTCACCGTGATGCCTTTTGGGTTGACGAACGCACCGACAACTTTTATGGGGTTGATGAATCGGGTTTTTAATGCATACCTCGATAAGTGTGTGGTGGTGTTCATTGATGATATCTTAGTATACTCTAGGACCCCAGTAGAATATCGAGAACATCTAAAGTTAGTCTTGCAGATTCTAAGAGAAAATCAGTTGTATGCAAAATTTTCGAAATGCGAGTTTTGGTTAGAACAGGTGGCTTTCCTAGGTCATCTCGTTTCTAAGGACAGAATTTCCGTCGATCAGACGAAAGTGGAGGCCGTCCGAGACTGGTCTACACCTCGAAATGTTACGGAAATTCGGAGTTTCTTGGGTTTAGCCGGGTATTATCGTCGTTTTGTAAGGACTTCTCCCGTATTGCTCGTCCACTTACATCCTTGATGAAGAAGGAGAAGAAGTTTGAGTGGACCGAAGACTGCGAGAGAGCCTTTCAGTTGTTGAAGGAAAAGTTAACTACTGCTCCAGTATTGGTCTTACCTGATCCTTCTTTGGAGTACTCCGTTTATAGCGATGCTTCCAAACATGGTTTGGGTTGTGTCTTGATGCAAGACAGAAAGGTAGTAGCTTATGCTTCGCGGCAATTGAAGACTCGCGAAGTCAATTATCCAACGCATAACTTAGAGCTAGCAGCTGTGGTTTTTGCGTTGAAGATCTGGCGTCATTATCTTTACAGTGTGAAATGTACGATCTTCACAGATCACCAAAGCTTACAATTCTTGTTTTCACAACCCGAGTTGAATCTGCGACAACGACGTTGGTTGGAATTAATCAGTGATTACGATTTGGAGATTTCTTATCACGAGGGTCACGCAAATGTGGTCGTATATGCTTTGAGTAGGAAATCAAAACACTCGGTGGCGACATTGATAACGTTTGAGGAGTTAAGTAAGGAGTTCGAGAGAATGAACTTAGAGATAATCAAAGAAGGAGAATTGGAAGCCAAATTGGGAGCTCTGTCCATTCGACCTACGTTCTTTGAGGAGATTATGGCTAGACAAAGGGACGACCCCAAACTCATTAAGTTACGTGAACAGGCGAGTGAAGGGAAAGCCGAAGGCTTTACAATTCATGAGGATGGTAGCCTTCGTTTTAAAGGGCGATGGTGTGTACCGTATGGATGCGACTCTTTAAAGGAGAATCTGTTGAATGAGGCACACAACTCTAGATACTCTGTTCACCTTGGAGGGGACAAAATGTACCAAGATTTGAAGGGTATGTTTTGGTGGTCGGGTATGAAAAAGAACATTGTCGAATTTGTTTCTAAGTGTTTAACGTGCCAAAAGGTTAAGAGCGAACACCGAAGGCCAGCTGGATTACTACAACCCTTGGAAGTTCCGGTATGGAAGTGGGATGACATTTCAATGGATTTCGTCCTAGATTTGCCACGAACTAGGGCGGGTAATGATACTCTCTGGGTTGTGGTGAATAGGCTTACTAAGTCTGCACGGTTTATTCCGATGAACTGTAAGTGGGATATGGAACAACTTGCTCGCGTTTACATTAAATACGTGGTGCGGTATCATGGGATACCTCGTACTATAGTTTTTGATCGGGACACCCGATACTTGTCACATTTCTGGAAATCGTTACAGCAAGCCTTGGGAACCACTCTTCTTTACAGTACGTCTTTTCACCCTATGACGGATGGTCAAACCGAGCGTGTTAATCAGGTGTTGGAGGACATGTTAAGAGCGGTAGCCATGGAATTGCAGGGTTCATGGGATGAACATCTGGATCTGGTGGAGTTCTCTTATAATAACAGTTATCAGGCCACAATTCAAATGGCCCCGTTTGAGGCACTGTATGGTCGCAAGTGCCGTAGTCCAGTGTCTTGGGATGATTTCACCGAGTCTATAACTTTAGGACCGGATATGTTAGTTCAGATGACTGAACAAGTCAAGTTAATTCGCAAGAAAATGAAGGCGGCCCAGGATCGACAGAAGTCATATGCCGATCTTCGCCGTCGGCCTGATGAGTATGCCGTAGGCGACAAGGTCCTTCTCCGTGTGTCGCCGATGAAAGGCGTGGTTCGTTTTGGTGCTCGTGGGAAGTTAAGCCCACGCTTATTGGTCCCTATGATATTTTAGAAAGGGTAGGGAAGTTAGCTTACCGGTTAGCGTTGCCTAATGCGATGGGCAAGGTTCACGATGTTTTTCATATCTCCCAATTAAAACGCTATTTAGCGGCTTCTTCGCATGTCTTAGACCCAGAACAGTTAGAGCTTGATGAGAGTCTAACCTATGAGGAGCAACTTGTTTAGATTTTAGACAGGAAGGTTCGCAGTACTCGGCGAAAGGACGTCGAAATGGTTAAGATTCTATGGTCAAACCATCGGTCACAAGAAGCGACTTGGGAAACAGAAGCTTCCATGCGAGCGAAGTATCCACACCTGTTCTCTCAGGTTAGTAAGTTACGGGGATTTTCGCATGTTGAGTATTTTGACCTAGTTTTTCTTTGATTATGCGTTGTGTGTGGTGATTGCGTGCATGCTTGTGTGTGTTGTGTTTGCATGTGTGTTGTTGTTTGCATGTGTGTTGTAGTTTGCATGTTATGGTTTTGGGGTCAAAACCTTTTTAGGGGGTAGTCTGTAACACCCCGATATTTTAAAACGATAAATTCCGATATATTTAATAAATTACTAGTATCTTATATTTTTTTTATATATATAATTCGTGTCTTATGATCTCAATTTGGGCTTGGTCATGTATTATTCAACCTTTTTAACAATTTAAACTTTCGGGCCCAAAAACCTAAAACCATTTTCATCTCAAAATTTAAAAAAAAAGGAAGGGAAATTCCAAAGGGTAGTCGGCCCTATGGAGGATTTTAGTGGGTTGTAACTCCCATGAGCAAATCAAGAGAATAATGATTATTGCCTAAACATTAATTGCCTAATTATTCTTTCCTTAATCTTTCATTTGCCTTAATCTAAGCATTCTCCCTATCTCCTAATTTTCCTAGAAAACCTCAAGAACACAACCCTAAAAACTCTAGCATTTCCAACCTTGAATTTTGGTGTTTTCATATAATTGTAAGTTAATTCTATATTTTTATCTTTTATCAAGTTTAAATTCAATTGTAAGAATTATGCAAATGTGTGTGATCTTTTGCTACCACGACCTTTCTTCCATGATTTAACATAATAATGTAGATATTATATATAGTTATCAAATGGTAGTATAGAATGTTTTGTTTTAGAATTTAATCTTTGTATGAACATGAAATTAAGATGATGTAGTATGTATAAAATGATAACAATAATAATAATATATATATATTTAAATTAAAATTTTTATGGAGAAATTGCATTGTAGTATAAGAGTATGTTTTTGGTATGGCATGAAGATCTTAAATATTGATGAATGATTTGTTTAGGAAGATTTATATTTTATAAGAAAGTAATTATTTGACGATTTTGAAAATGATTTTTTTTTATGTGGGTATAAAATTATGAATTTTATGATATGGATTTAATAGAAAATGTGAAAATTGGAATTTTGTATGTATTTTAATAAAAATGGACAAAATCCCGTAGGTTTGGAAAATTGTGGAAAAAGGGTGTTTTTGAAAGTATTTTGACTTTGAAATTAGGTTAAAAATACTTATGCTATGTTATAAATCATGAAAATTGGTACCCGAGGGTTTTGATGCCTTCCGGACGCAATGTTGAAGTCGGATTTCCAATTTGACAGTTTTAAGAAAGGTTTCTGGACAGTTTTCATATGCTGTTTTTTTAGGTGTATAACATGTCATGACAATGTGATGAATGTTCTTGTTATGTGTAGTGTCTAAGTGTGGTGGTAGTTGTATGTATGTGTTATGATTGATTTGAGGAAAGTGTGAATGTGTGCTTATTTCCCGAATACGATTGAACCTTGTAGTAAGCCGATTCGTGACCGGGAATTGATTAAGACGTTTGTGAATTGTTTGCTTGGTCAAGGTACGTACACGCAGCGAAGTATGTTGTATATATTATGTACCATATGTTAACGGTAATAAAGGTAAAGTATGGGCGTAAAGCACAATTAATGATGATATTTTTCTGAGTAAGTAAATTACTATATGTTATTTTAATAAGCAGAGGTAGTATGACCTCACTAATTTTAAAGTGGACGTTGTATGTCGTCAATTGGTGGAATGAACTACTTGCGGCATATGGAGCCTTATGAGCCACCGCGGGGGTATGCATACTTAACCATAGGCACCGAAGTAAGACGTGTGTCTATGGTAGAGACTTGCCTAGTGGTTAGCTCCCCCTAAGGTATGGTCTCATCATGGTGATGGGAGTTGAACCGACAGTATGGCTGGAAAAGAATACAGCAGTATGGCTGACTAACAGTTACATGAATTTGTTATAATTTATTTTACGATTCTGAATGATATGCAACTTCTAGTTGACGTGTACTTTTGGTCTTAACGATCCTGCGATGATGTCGTTTCCTTCTGGATAATGACTAGCAGTAAGTTAAATTGCAGGTATGGGGAGTGAGGATTACCCTTGGAGAAATAAATTGCTAGATTCAGGAGTTTGTTATGAACTTAAGTTTTCGTAATTTTGAATGTTTGGTTTTATGAGGCGTTGACGCTCTCAAGTTGTAATAAGTAGACTTACCTTTACAAACTTATCCGCTGCTAAGTTTCACTTTATGTCTAGTAGATCGTAATAACTCTAATAGAACTCGATCCGCCAGCTTTGTTTCGTTATTAAATCCATTTTAAACTATCCTTTTAACGTCCTGGTTTGACTCGGGCCGTATTTAGTTCTTCAAAAAGTTGTTTTCTCTTTTAAAACGATCCGAGTTAAACTGCGGGATGTTACAGTTGAGCAACAGCACCACGACCAACAGGCCGTAATGGTTGGCCAACGAGTATATGTTCCCAAGCCCAAAATTGTTCACATATAAAGTAAAAAGTTAGAATCAATTATTTAACTTTAAGTAATTCAACGTGCTTAATTACCTGAAGGAGTACTAGTAGTCCAGAAATCTCCTTCACGTTCTTTTCTGATGCATGGTATAGGCTTCTGTATAAGTACACCAGTGCCCCAAATCTCCAACTATGTGATCCAATGCGCTCCCAAAGCTGATCCAATAGGGTTATATATAGCATTTGGATCTTGCTGCTGCTCTTGTCGGCGAACAAAACGGCACCAACCAAGTAGAATAGGTACGCCTTTGTGTACCTCTTAATAGTCACCTTATCCCTGTCAACGGGAAGCTCACAGAAGGTTTCAATTAGCCATGTGGCCCTCAACGCACTACCTCGACTATACGGAGGGCGTTGTCCCAATACCTGCTCAACTATGTCTTGCCAGCTATGAAGCTGGCGACCAACTCTAGAAACGGCATGTCCCTTAATGGGAGCCGCGAAAGTACCGCGATGTCAAATAAGGTGATCGTTGCCTCACCTAGTGGGACATGGAAAGTATGTGTCTCTTAGGGTCATCTCTCAACCAATGCCATGATCATAGCTCGATGAACACGACCATATGCGACTTGATGATAATCGTGTAGCCTAGCTGTACGAAAATATGGGATGATACGGTCATCAATCTCCCATGGCGTTGAGTCGGGATGCGCATAGTACAGTGTATCAGTGTCTAAAACCCGGGCATCCCATAATATTGTGCGCCTATGGTCTTCCTGTAATGTGAGGATACTAGGGTCACTAGGGTCAGGAGCTGCTGGACCCATGTCGATCTACAAAGCAATGATATTGGTCACTAGCAACCTAAATTGATCCTATGATAGGACTTAAATAATGTCATATCGATCCATCGTAAATCATCAATCCCTAGAACCAACACGTAGATCATAGTATACACAAACTATACTTAAGTTATCTACTATACTTAACCAACACCTAGATCATAGTATATACAAACAAAGTATAACCAACAAAGCAACAATGCATATCCAACAAAAGCAACAAACTATAACCAGCAAAGCAACAAAGTATAACCATCAATCCCTAGAACCAACACCTAGATCAAAGTAGCAAACTAGCTGAACGCTGTTTATTTACAAGTCCCTATACATTTTGTACATCAAATCTATTTGTAGGGAAGCAAATAATTTGGTCTCAAGTTTATCATATACTTTGTATATTTGTACTTTGTAATTATTGTGGAATTGGAAATTATAAGAAGAAAGGGGTTATATATATACAAACATTTGTAACATTAGTGTTGAATGTGTTTCGGTGAACTGATCTTTGGATTCATTGCAAAATTTGCATTCCTATTGTTTATCAAAAATATCATGAGCAAATGAATTTGGACAGAGAGCTAAATAGGAATATGTGCATACTTTTATTTATACATGAAATGTAGCTCTATTACAACATGAGTACGGTTTTGTAAGAATGAACATTACAACAGCAAGGAGAAGTCTCCAATTGTCGAAAATAAACACATAGCAGTATATCAAGGTGCCCTAAAAGATTCACAAAAACAATTTCATCATTTGCCCTAAATTGTCAAAAAATAACAAAAGAAAAAAGAAAAATTAAATACGTTTACGCAATCCAAGTTTATCCTTGATCAATTAAGAAGTCTCCAATTGAAAGATGAAGATGTTTGAGAGTTTTGAGGGTTTTTAATGGAGGGAATGGCGATTTTGATGTTATGAAATTTGGGGAAAATAAACTGAGGAAGATAACTGTTTAAATTTAGGACACGAATGGGCCGCTGTTACTAACAGCGGGCGAATGCTGACTAGTATAATTTCAATGCAACTGATTGCCCGCTGTTAGTAACAGCGGCCCATTATTTTCCTAACTTATTTGCCCGCTGTTATTAACAACGATCTTCTCCTAACCATAGCTTCGTACAAAAACTGCTTACTTTGGGAAATACTTTCAAAAGTTGATTGTTATTGGATTTTTTTTTTCATTTTTTTGCTTATATGTTTCAAATTTTCCAACTACTCCCTACAATTTACTACTAATGTCTCATTTGCTTTATGTACTCTATCCCATTCACTTATTTAATTATTAATATCTCTAATTGTGCATAATTAAAAATTATGAAAAGTTGATATGGTTAATCCTTGCATTTTGAGGAATCAAACAAGATCTCACTCGATTATGTTTTAACTTATAGATTAATAATAAAATACAAATTAAGAAAAAGCAAATGAGATGTTAATGCAATTGGAGGGAGTACTTTTCTAGCCCCATATATACATAACTAAAAACTTGGCCAAGACCGTCATAGAATAAGGCCAGTCTTGTGCCGACCTAGTTTTAAGGCGCGTGTAAAACACGCGCTCTTTTCCCTCCAAATATTCTGTTTTTTGTTTTTTTAATTGGAATTCAAATCAGTTGATTAATATGACATTAGAGTTTCAGTAGCATTATTATTCTTGTTTCCTTTTATAATTTCCTTCTTCGAAACTTTTCATTTTCTCTCATCCTCTATTTTCGTGTTTATTCTTGCTCTGATTATTCCTCCATTGTTGTCTACTAGTAATCGTCTTCTTCATTTTCTTTCATTTTTAGTTTTTTGCACGTCTTGATCATGTTTTATATTTTCGCATATGTTTTTGTTGGATTTTTTATATGTTGTTTTTCATCATTTTTGTTATTTTTGTGTTCATTTCGTTTTATTATTCTTTTTGTTTGTTGATTTTGTTTTTTTTCCTTTTTATTCGTGTTCACCTAATTTTAGGTATTTTAAATATTTTTTTTTTTTTTTTTTTTTTTTTTTTTTTTTTTGCAGTTTTTTTGTAGGTTCTTGTTTTTTTTTTTCTCAAAACAATTGTGAAGTCTAAGAAGAACAATGAGAAGGTGTTGCCTCTAACTGTCGTCTAAAAGAAGAAAGGAGTTTCAAAGAAATTAATCGCTAAGAAGTCTAAGAAGAACGATGATTCTTCAAAGAAATTGATTGTTGTGAAGGAGAAACAATCACGTAATATATTGAGGGAACAAGTTGTTGTGATTTGCACTCCAGAACGACCGTATGTTCTAAGTTTACTTGTTTGAATATGATCAACTCTTAAATATTTATGCAATCTGTATTTATTTTTAATTTACTTTATTTGATTATGCAAAAATATTAGAAATAATTTTTTTGCACAATTCATCAGTACTAATTATTAGGATGGACTTCTTCAAAAAAAAAATTATTAGGATTGACATAGTTTTAAGCATGAATGTAATTTATAATTATAGTACTCCCTCCGTTCTTTTAAGTTCTTCCACCTTACTATAATGGAATAGTTTCAAAAGTTCTTCCAATACTTTCTATTTTTGGAAAGTTTTCATCCCACTTTTACACCTTAAAACCCCACTTTCCTTACTTCACACTATTATTTAATTATTTTCTCTCTCATACTTCCAATACAATCATTACTTTACACTATTATTTTATTATTTTTTTCTCTCATATTTCCAATACAATCATTACTTTCCACTACTATATAATTAAAATAATACCCACTACCACCAAAGATTCCATCTTTCTTAATATTTGTGAAAAACCCAAAGTGGAAGATCAAAAAAGAACGAAGGGAGTACTTAATAAGCTTATTGATATTTTGTCTATTATTTATTTAAGAGTACTATAAATTACTTTTTCTGTTTTTATTTGTTCTTTCCATTCACTATTTATACATATTTCAATACAAATTATAGAGTCAAATAATTTTAGGGAAAATTAACTAGAATAATCCAAACTATTCATGATTTTCCTACAATAATCCCATCTATTGATTAACCATGAATAATCCCAACTTTGAGGGGTATTTTCCTAGAGTAAACTTGGGTAACCCGATGACTTGCTATATTAGGTAATTCACCAAAAAAATAAATTAAATAGTAATTTAACATTAGAAAATATTTTTGAAAATTTACATAAAAAATTCTAAATAATAAAAAAATCATAAATTTTTTATGAATATTTTTTTAACATTTTTTTCGACATTTTATTTTAATTTATCTTTTTTTTATAAAAAACTTGCTATAGCAGGTCATCCGGTCACCGGGTTTACTCTAGGAAAATGCCCCTCAAAGTTGGGATTATTTATGGTTAATCAATAGGTGGGATTATTATAGGAAAATCATGAATAATTTTGATTATTCTAGGTAATTAATCCATAATTTTAAATGTGAGTTTTTTAAATAGTCTAAAATGTTAATATTTAAAAAATATTTATTGAGACGGATCTATCACAACTCCACATGAATATATTTTTTTATATAGATCGATGAGAAAAAATAGTAAAAAAAGTAGAGTATACTTTGTAAACTTAACAAAAATTTTTACATTAATTAGCTTTCAACTATTAGGAAAATTTTATCAAATATTCTTATTTAACGAGCTAATAAAACCAATAAGTCAAATTAATTGATAAAATTAACTAATTAAATTAGATACTAAAATAAACTACTCCCTCTGTTTTTTTTTGTTTGTCCACTTTACCTTTTGCATGTATAATATAGTAAAGCTTAGGCATTAGTATTTCTAAATACGCATCATAAAAAATTATAGAAATTATATATTATAAAACTTTACATCAAGACAACTCTAACAAGATCTCATATTAATATATTTTATCTTCACTATATACTTTAAAAATCTAATTTAAATTTCTCATTTTTAAAATGGACAAACTTAAAATAAACAAACAAAAAAAAAGAAGAGAGGGAGTATTGAATACTTTCTCAGTTTCAAAATACTTACTACATTTCACTTTTTTACGCAATCAAATGCACAGTTTAAGAGAGAATGCACAATTTAAGAGAGATTGTGAGAGTGTGTATATGGATAAAAGCGTATCCTACACTCTGACAAGGATGACAATTTCAAGTTTTGTCTTTTTCCTAAATTTTTTTTAAAAGAAAAGTAATTAATACATCTAAAAAAGCAGTTAAAAAACTAATTATGTAATTAAGACGAAACGAAAATCCAGAAAGCAAGAGGGTTGTGGCGCCGATTTCACGGCACTTGAAGTTTATCTTATAAAACTAAACCTCATCTTTTAAGACTTGAATATACTACTTATTTCAATACAATTATACTTACTTACTTTGCTTTTCTTACTTAATTACTTCATCCATTTCTTCATATTCTAATATTTTATTTTGGAGAAAAAATTTAATTAAATTTTTTAGACATAAATAGTAATAATTTATTCATGTGATATCTCATTAGATTCGTTTTAACATATACCTTTTTACTGCATATTTTTTATGATGCGTATTTACAGATATTTAATGCTTAAAATTTACTTTGAAAACTGTGTAAAAAATAAACGCGAACAAAAAAAATGAAGGGAATATATTATTTTGTTTAACAAAAAATAAGAATTTAAATATTTGCTTTACCTCTATTATTTTTTTTCCTTACTTAAAGATTCCAATTTCTAGTTATTGTGTTGTACACTTGCACAACAGGTAAAAACAAAACGAAGGAAAGACTAATTAGAAAGAATTACTTCTGTGAGAGTTCATTTTGATAAATTGATCTCAAACAATGAGCTACTCCCTTCGTTCTTTTATGTTCTTCCACCTTACTATAACGGGTAGTTTTAAAAGTTCTTCCACTTTAGAATACTTTCTATTTTTGGAAAGTTTTCATCTCACTTTTACTCCTTAAAACCCCACCTTTTCTTACTTCACACTACTATTTAATTATTTTCTCTCTCGTACTTCCAATACAATCAACTATTTAATTATTTTTTCTCTCATAATTCCAATACAATTATTAACTTCCATTACTATATAATTAAAATAATACCCACTACTACAAAAGATTTCATATTTCTTAATATTTGTGAAAAATTTAAAGTGGAACATAAAAAAAAAATGGAGGGAGTATATACTAATTATTGAATTAAAAAGACTATTCAAGTCATATACTTTCTCCGTTCCATTTTACTTGCAACACTTACCGTTTTTGGAAGTTTCATATTACTTGCAACATTACTATTTTTGGCAAAAATAATCTACTTATTATATCCTCACTTTATTCCTACCCTACTATCACCATCAATCATACATCATGCCATTAATTATTTAATATACCCACAAGTCACAACCACTATCTACTTATAATAAAGTTTTTTTATTTCTACCCCACATATCACCATCAATCATACATCATCCCTACTTTTAGCATACTGATTTGACAGCCCTTAAGAAATGTGCCAAACCCAATGATGCAACTAAAATGAAACCGAGCAATTTGAAAACACGAAAAGAATTATTTAAAGTTTATTTACCCGTTTTTTGTTGTCTTTGGCTCCAAATAATAATATACTCAGTTTTAGGAGGCTTGCCATGGCCTTGAGCATAGAACCCTGTGTCACTACTCACTATTAGGCATTACATTAGCAATAGGCAATAGCCACTCTATTCACTACTCTCCATTTTCCAAGACACCTATCACCTAATCCCTTCTCTTTCTTCCTCCCACCTTCAACAATCCTTTTTCACCATTAGCCTCCATTTTCTGGTAAGAAACTTATTTACCCTTTTAAGCATGAAAAACAGAGTTTATTATTAGCATTTAGCATTTCACATGCACACATTTTAAGCATGAAAAACAGAGTGTGTTATTTCTCCTTGCAACTTCACATTTTCAGTTTTTAACCTTTTTTTTTTTTTTTTTTTTGATTTTTTTCTTAGAAAAGAACATTAATGGAGACTTATAATCTACTATCCATCCATGTTTATATCATAAACATGATTTTAATGATCTGGGTTGTTTCAGTTTCAAGTTTATCACCAGATGGGCAAGCTTTATTATCTCTATTATCAGCAGCAGACCCCATTTCAAAATCATCATCTTCAATACTTTCAACATGGAATCCTTCTTCCATTACTCCATGTTCATGGCAAGGTATTACTTGTTCTCCTCAACAAAATGTCATTTCTCTTTCTCTTCCTGACATTTTTCTCAACCTTTCTTCTCTTCCTTCTCATCTCTCTTCCCTTTCATCTCTTCAACTTCTTAACCTTTCCTCCACCAACATTTCCGGTTCCATTCCTCCCTCATTTGGTCTTTTTTCCCATCTTCGTCTTCTCGACCTTTCCGATAATAACCTCTCTGGTTCCATCCCAAAAGAACTCGGAAACCTTTCTTCATTACAGTTTCTTTACTTGAATGCCAATAAACTTTCTGGGCAAATCCCACCTCAGCTTTCTAATTTAACCTCTTTGCAAGTTCTTTGTCTTCAAGATAATTTGATTAATGGGTCAATACCTTCTCAGTTGGGTTCATTACTGTCCCTTCAGCAGTTTAGGTTAGGGGGTAACCCTTATTTGACAGGGGAAATCCCTCACCAATTAGGTTTACTCACTAATCTTACAATATTTGGGGTTGCTGCAACTGGGTTGTCGGGAAACCTACCCTATACATTTGGGAATCTCCAAAAACTAGAGACCCTTGCTGTGTATGATACCGAGATTTCTGGGTCGATTCCGCCCGAGTTGGGTTCATGTTCCCAGCTCACAAATTTGTACTTACACATGAATAAGATGACTGGCGAGATACCCCCTCAGTTGGGTAGACTTAAGAAGCTCAGTAGCTTACTTCTATGGGGGAATACTCTATCGGGAAGTATTCCAGCCGAGCTGTCGAACTGTTCGGACTTGATTGTGCTTGATTTATCAGCTAATAATTTATCTGGGGAGATTCCTGGTGAATTGGGGAAATTGGTGTTGTTACAGCAGCTTCATCTGTCAGATAATTTACTAACAGGTTCAATTCCTTCTGAGTTGAGTAACTGTACTAGTCTCACTACTATACAGTTTGATAAGAATCAACTTTCAGGTGTTATTCCTCCTCAGATTGGAGATCTTAAGCTTTTGCAGAGCTTTTTCCTATGGGGAAACTCGGTGTCTGGGACTATTCCTGCCGAGTTTGGGAATTGTAGTGAGCTATACACGCTCGATCTTTCGAGGAATAAGCTTACTGGGTCAATCCCAGAGGAAATTTTAGGATTGAAGAAGCTCAGCAAGCTGTTGTTGCTGGGGAATGCATTGACTGGTGGGTTGTCACCGGCTATCGCAAACTGCGAGTCGTTGGTGAGATTAAGGCTGGGAGAAAATCGACTTTCTGGACAGATTCCAAAAGAGATAGGGCAGTTGCAGAATCTTGTTTTTCTCGACTTGTATATGAATCAATTTTCGGGTAATCTCCCTCATGAGATTGGCAATGTCACTGTCCTTGAGCTGCTTGATTTGCACAATAATCATTTGACAGGAGAAATCCCATCTGAGTTGGGACACCTAGTAAACCTTGAACAACTCGATCTAAGTAAGAATAGCTTTACTGGGAAAATACCTTTGAGTTTCCGAAACTTCAGCTACCTTAATAAACTCATCCTTAACAACAATTTCTTATCAGGGCACATTCCTGCTTCCATCCGAAACATGCAAAAACTTACACTTCTTGATCTGAGCTCGAATAACCTATCCGGGGAAATCCCACCTGAAATCGGGTTTTTGACAAGCTTATCGATTAGCTTAGACTTGAGTCATAACACGTTGAGTGGTCAAATCCCGGAACCTATCTCTAGTTTAACTCAGTTGCAGTCTCTAGATCTTTCTCACAACATGCTTTCTGGCAAAATCATAGTCCTTGGTTTCTTAACAAGCCTGACCTCTTTGAATGTCTCCTTTAATAACTTCTCGGGCCCTATTCCGGTTACTCCATTTTTCAAAACCCTAACATCAAATTCCTTTCTTGACAACAAAAACCTCTGTCAATCTCTTGATGGTTCCACATGTTCATCAGGCTTTTTTGGAAGACATGGGTTAAACACTGCCAAAACATTTACTCTTATATTTGTGATCCTAGCATCTGTTACAACGGTTCTCATAGTTTCATGGATAGTCGTCGCAAGAAATCGAAGATTCATAGTTGAGAAATCAGGTGGAAACTCGACTGCTGCAGCGGGTTCAGATGATTTCTCTTATCCATGGACTTTCATTCCCTTCCAAAAGTTCGGTTTCACAATTGACAACATATTAGACTGCTTAAAAGACGAAAATATCATAGGGAAAGGATGTTCTGGTGTTGTATACAAGGCAGAAATGCCCTCAGGAGAGCTAATTGCTGTTAAAAAACTATGGAAAACGAAGAAAGAAGACGAAATTGTCGATTCATTCGCAGCAGAAATACAGATCCTTGGGCATATTCGACATAGAAATATCGTAAAGCTGTTGGGTTATTGTTCAAATAAGAGTGTGAAGCTACTGCTTTATAATTACATATCAAATGGAAATTTGCAGCACCTATTGCAGAATAATCGAAACTTGGACTGGGAAACGAGGTATAAGATTGCTGTTGGATCAGCACAAGGTCTTGCTTATCTCCATCACGATTGTGTGCCACCGATTATTCATAGGGATGTCAAATGTAATAACATACTTCTCGATTCAAAGTACGATGTTTATCTCGCGGATTTTGGATTAGCAAAGCTGATGCATTCTTCTAACTATCATCATGCAATATCTAAAGTTGCTGGATCTTATGGATATATAGCTCCAGGCAAGTTCTTCTTACTCTAGTCTTAATTTACCATTATATATTTCTGCTATAGCTTGTTGATTTTAACTTCACATTTCTGATAGGCAATTCCAATTCTTTGCTGATTTTAAGGTGATTACAGAGTATCGATCATATAAATCTTTTTTAGTGTAACACAATACATGACAAAAACTTGTCACGGATTCTGTAATGCAGATATCAAGGAAGTTAAAATTTTAATTGGATATTATTGTGTTTTGCTTTTGGCTGTTTTTGTCAAGTATTCTTGATAGTACAATTTTTTTGTTGTAGATTTTTGACTTCTATTTCTGTTAGAAAATAGTTGGTATTAGGGTCATTGTGATAAGAAATCATGGGTTCGAATCTCAACCACCCATCAATTTAATGTAGAATATTTATCATCAGATATGAAGAGAGCATGTGCTGCATCCACACTTATCGTCCAAAGGCTCGCATGTGAGGGGGCATGTTAGCGTATATAACATATCTTGTGATCTTAACCATCAAGTTAAGCTTTTGGTTGAGATGATTCAATGAAAATTTCTTACGTTTATAGAGCTTTCATTCGAAATAAAATAAAAATCATGGTTTAGCCTAGTGGTAGAAGTCTTTTGATCGAATTCTCATCATCTAGAGAAACTGAGAAAGGATTATGTTTCCTTTTCCTCTTACCTGTAGGGCCAAGTGCAAGTAGTGTTAAGGTTCGAAGTTTTCTATATATAGAATAATTTAGGGGCCCATAAATAATCTTTCACCCCAGGCCCCTAAAAACCTATGGCCAGCCCTGCTTACCTATATGGGATTCTCTAGAATTACCCTTGATTAGAAAAGTCTGAAGTAAGAACTGACAATGTGTCGTCATGTGTTGCAGAGTACGGTTACACAATGAACATAACGGAAAAGAGTGATGTTTACAGTTACGGAGTAGTCCTATTGGAAATCTTAAGCGGCCGCAGTGCAATTGAAAATCAAGTGATGGGAGATGGACAACACATAGTTGAGTGGGTAAAGAAGAAAATGGGAAGCTTTGAACCAGCAGTATCTGTATTAGATGCAAAGCTTCAAGGACTACCCGATCAAATGGTGCAAGAAATGCTTCAAACACTCGGGATCGCTATGTTTTGTGTGAACTCCGCACCATCCGAGAGGCCAACAATGAAGGAAGTAGTAGCCTTACTCATGGAGGTCAAAACTACTCCTGAAGAATTAGGAAAAACTTGTCAACCTCAAATAAAACAGCACCATTCAAATCACAGCTAGCTGATTCTTGTTTTCTCCTTACTGTTTTCTTGTTCTTCATTAGATAACATTTCCTATTATTGTTCACATTGTAGGAAGGGTAAAGAAAGATGGTTCTTTGGCTTAGAAGGATTTTATTTAATAATTTCTTGTACAGATTTGTAGGAAACTATTAACGTGTTGAATCCCTTACGACTCGTTTGGTAATCGGTACTAAATGGTAGAAATGGTAATGGAAAGTTAGAGTAGTTTTGGTAAAAATTTCTTTTGATAAGTTTAATGAATATGTTTATTCTATACGAAAAAATGTGGTATTAAGTGGTACTATAACCTATTGAAATTGGTGTTATAACCTATTTAAGTTGATATTATAACCTATTAAATTTGGTATTTGGAGTTGGTGTTATAACCTATTAAAGTTGATATTATAACTTATTTGGAGATACCAACTTTAATACGTTATAATACAACTCTAACAGGTTATAAAATCAACTTCAATAGGTTATAAGACCAACTCCAAATAGGATTACACCGCGCGCGTTTTTTCTAATAGTTGTTTTCCTAAGTTATAATGGGTCAGCCCATTTAAGACGCATCTCTTATAAAGACGGTCTTAAGTAAGAATTTGTGTACTATGATAATGACATAATACATATTATTAAAATTTACACTATCAATCATTCTTAGTTCTATCATTTCGTATTGATTATCATATGGGCTATTAATGTTGTTTTAAGCTATGTTCTTATTTCCCTCCTATATTTTTTTGTACACTTTCATTTGTAAATAAGTATCCAATCATCAACAAATTTTGTTGTAGAACAATCTGGTAATGATATCAAAGCCTTAATCTCTACTATACGGGGGCAGGAATCTATAGAAATCCACTTTTAGAATTAGTAATAAATAGCCGATCTCATATAGTTAAGGCGGAACATTATGTATCAATTTATACATGAAAAATAGTACAAAAGAGTACGTGTAAATAAAGTTAGAAGCATAAAGGAGTTAAATGTAGAAGCGGAAATAAGGTTGAAATCTAAAGAAAAGATATGGAAGGTTATCGAGATGCATGCGTTGGTTACTTAAGGTTAAGAGCAAATAATATTAATAGGAGTAAAGGCAAAAGTGGAAGCAATGTATGTAGTGGTAGTAAGATTAGGATCTTGCATGTGTTGCAAATTGGGAGACAATCAAGAACAAACCACGCCTATAAACTCATTGTCCACATGCCTTTACAATGCTCCCCTCAATTAATCATTATTATGCTTCACTTCACTACCCTTTTCCAAACACTTATAATTGGGGATGGTTATGGATCCAAAATTCTATTAAATTTGCTCTAGGCTCGCCCAAAAAATTTGAAATGATTATTTATTAAAAAAAAGGGTACACTAAGATCATAATTAAATTTATTCCAAAACTAAGTGTGTAATCCGCAAGCCTTAGGTTCGGGCTGTTCGCACTTAGTAAGCGCGAACAGACTTAAAAACGAAAACAGGCTGTTCGCTGTTACTAATAGCGAATAACCTGTTTTAGGTTTTCAGTCTGTTCGCACTTACTAAGTGCGAACAACTCTTGTCTTAAAATCAACATTTTTGAAGACCCATACTTTTAAGATAAATCAATAATAACATTTAAAAAATGAATAAAAACTTCATAATCAATAATAATAGGACTAAATTGTATACAATTACCTTAGCTTAGGATGATAAGTTGGTGAATATGTATGAAGAATCAAGTTATAAGGTTTAGGTATTTATATAGGAATTGAGTTAAAGGTTAGTTTGACCATGCAACGGCTAGTTTGAAAAGTCAAAAAAAGTCAAAGCGCTGTTTGCACTTAGTAACTGCGAACAGTTCAAAGAGAGTCGAGAGTTGTTCACACTTAGTAACTGCGTACAGCTTGTTGACTCCCTTTGACATGTTCGCAGTTACTAAATGCGAACAACCTCCGTATTTTTTTGAAAATCTGCCCTCTGTTCGCACTTAATAACTGCGAACAGAGCCGAACCTATGTTCTGGAGTGTTGGACGCTTATTTTTGGGAAAAAGTTTGATTTTAATCTTAAACCATGCTTTTTTTTTTGTTTTAAAGTCTTATCTATTTCAATTTTTCCAACTTATTATATAAGTCAAAATCATTTTTACATTTATTCTTAACCTATTTTTATATTTATTTGAAAAAATTTTAGACTTATTTGGAACCATTGACCCATTTTAGTAATAATAAAGCTTTTAAAATGTAAAGAAGTTTGAGTATGAATGATTAAATAAAGATTCGTTAGTACCCTAGACCTATTATACCCGATGGTCTAGGTTTGGGTCTAAAATTGTCGAATCCTAAGAGTTCGAGTCCGGGTCCACCAAAAAGTAATGGGTCTGGGTACGAATCAAATTGGACCCGACCCATGACCATCCATACTCATAATATTACTTACTTAATAGTTGCAATTGATACTGTCATTTTTCTCTATAACAAATCATTATTAATTGCAATTTGAACAGAACAAAGGTAATATACAAATATTTCCTTCTATTCAACTTACATGTGTCACTTTACCTTCAACACAAACTTATTTCTGCTTCTGCTGTCTTCGTAGGATGGCGTTTTCGTTTATTCAGTTTTTCAAATGAATATGTATGTCACATATCGATTCATTTATTACATAAAAATAAATTATGAATGAAATATCTTATCCAAACTAAGCTGGCATGAATTATGAATTTTCTTATGAACTTGTCATTTTAATTGGTATAATGTCATTTCCCTTAACCAATATTAATGGCATGGGGTAACTTATAATCTCAAGTTCATTTCATAGTATGGTTTACCAATTAAGCTACAAGCTTTTAGTGATAAGGAACTCATTTGGTTGTTTATAACTTAAAATTTTTAGTTATTTAATTCAAAACGAAATTTCCCGACGTTTTGAGTTTTCCACATAATCAAAACTTTTTAAAAAATCCACGTGATAATCCTGAGGTTTACTAAATTGTTCCACCGTAACCTTTTTGCACATAAAACGTTAGCAAACGTTAATGTTGAAGCTTTATCGTTGTGGTACGCATATTTATGCTACTCAATATTTCAAATAACATCAATTTCAACCTTTTTCTTGAAAAATAAACCCTAACTCTACATTTTTCTTAATGGGCCTGCCCAATTGAAGATGATCTCTCAAAGAGACCGTCTCTCACAAGAATTTGTGATAGACCAAATTAAAGAGGACTCCTCCCCAATATTTCTCTTACTTATCAAACATCTCATTGCCTATCTCTCTAATGCAAGTATTCTCACTTTCACAAGCACGTCGCAACTGCTATTTTGCCTTAAACTTGTTCAAGATATATATTTGATGTGGGATAATCTATACCAGAGAAGAGATTACTCATGTGATAGAAAGGTTGAAGAATAGAAGCCATGTTTTCAACAGATTCCCATTCATGATCAGTTAACTTGAAAGTGCAATCAGGCTCTGTACTACCAGAGTGATTCACCATAACTCTATAGTGAATAGCTCGCTTCAAAATTAGATATCTGGAGTTCCTTCTCGTTACAATATCCAACCACAATTTTAACGAAGAAGATTTTTCGATATGAGATACAAAATCTCTGAATCTATTTACCTTTGCCTTGGATGAATCAATGTACTTGACATATCACACACTAGTTTAACATAAGGAACAATTGATTAGTTCATATTTATACAATCAAATTTAAAACATGAGCCGCACACTGAATATGGAAATATGCACCACCACATGAAAAAAAGGAATCGCAAGTCAAACGTTCTTGTAGCAAGGCGATCATGGAATCATTATTGGTAGTAATGCAAGAGTCATGCACATCACCTTCGATTGAAAACCCTAATCCTTGATCATTGAATAAACAAGCTCATAAAACGCATGAGCAGTGTGGGGAGGAAAATGGAGAAAATAAGATATTTCGACTTCAAACACCAACCCTTGTCATAATGAGTCGTTAAAGTCAAGTATCGACGAGATGTGAAAGATGTCCAAATGTCACATGTCGACACCATGCTATCTAAATTATTCAATGTTTCAAATAAAATTTTCTTCACTTGAGTTTTTCCTCATGTACCATCGAGTGATTGTGGATCTTGATATGTTCTTTACTTTTGGATTCAAGTACGGATGCAATTTACTTGCGAATTTGTGCTCAACCATGCTTAAGGTATATCTACGACAAATAATGGCCTCTACAAAAGACTACAATACTTTCTCTGTTTAAAATCACCAATGAGATCACCTTTTTAGCAAGCAACTCTTAGTAAGGTTCATAAATCTTGAGGTGATTTCTACAATTGGATGTTCTATAGTGACTTTCGGCTCTATAGTCAGTATTCTTACAATGGCGACAAGTAACATGTAAGTAAATAACCACATCGTTATCGTCCTTCATAGCCACAATGATATAATGATCCTAAACTAGTGAGGTACGCTTCCCAAGTCCTTCTATATGAACTTCTGCTAAAGAAATTCCACCTCTTCCCTTGCTAATTGTTTGCACGTTTTAGTACATGAATGAGACGTTGGACGACTTGTATAGAGTTTGGCTTCACATTCCTTGGAGTGGATGCACTAGTTTGTTGGGATCATAGAAACTCTGCACGTTGTTGTTGTTCAATCATTTGTATCTTTACAAACGTTGTTATATTCAACATAAATAATGCACATGCTAGTAATCTATCTCAATAATAAACACAATTTAAAACAATGATAAAGTACACAGAACATATAAGGTACTTCAACCATTAAATTGACAAATTACCCATGTTAGAAATACCGTCAAATCCAAAATCCATATTTGTGAAACCAACATCTTCATTTGCCTCATTAGCATATATCTTACTAAAATTAAGACATCATAATTCATATTACTTCTCCTAACATTAAAGTATTTAACATTCTCATTCAACTATAGCATTGAACATTCTAATACAACTACATCATAGAACATGTTGTATTAAATATACTTTTAAACAGGAATTCTCTCATTAGAACCGAGAAGTATTAGGACATTGTTTGAACAAATAAAAAATTATTAATATTTTATAAATTACTTAGACACAATTTAGAACAAGAATTTGTAAATTTGGATTTGAGTCAAATCCACTATGGTTATAAAAGTGGTTAAAAATGAGAATTTGAGAATGAGGGAAATTGTGGATTTGAGTCAAATCCAAAGAATTGTCATTATTTGCCAAACACTACATTTGAGTTATATCTATATTTTCAAATAAAATCATTATTCCCAAACATAGCATAAAGTAATTTTTAAGCTGATTTGTTGAAACAATGTCCTATACTTCTAAATTCTAATGAGGGAAATTGTGTTTTAAAGTATATTCAATAAAACATGTTCAATGATGTAGTTGTATTAGAATGTTCAATACTTTATTGTTTGGAGAAGTAATATAATTATGGTGTCTTAACTCTAGGAAGATGAATAATGAGGAAAAAGAAGTTGAAGGTTACACAATTACGTTTTTCAAATTTGACAAAAATTCTAACACGGGTAATTAGTTTATTTAATGGTTGAAGGTACTTATATGTTTTGTGTACATTATCATATTGTTTTGAATTGTGTCCATTATTGAGATAGATTACTAGCATGTGCAAGTTGAGTTACGACGATCCCAACAAACAAGTGCATCCACTCCAACGAATATAAACTCAAACCCTAGACAATTGGTCCAAGATCTCATTTGTCCACCAAAGCATGCAAAGAAGGACTTGGGAAGCCTACCTCATCAATTTGGGATCATATTACCATTGTGGCTGAGAAGGACGATAATGATGTGGTATTTCATTACATATTGTTTGTCACCATTGTAAAAAAATACTTACTATAGAGCTAAAGGTCACTATGGAACCTTTATTTGTAGAAATCACCTCAAGACTTGTGAACTTTACCAAGAATAGCTTACTAAAACGGTGATCTCATTGATGATTTAACCAGAGAAAGTATTGTAGTCTTTTTGCCGAGGCCATTATATATCATCAATCATGCACACCCCTTATACATGGTTGATCACAAATTTACAAGGAAATTGCATCGCAACTTTCATCCAAAGGTGAAGAACGTATCTACATTCACAATCCCTTGATGGTGTATGAGGAAAAACTCCAAGTTAAGGAAAATGTTATTTGAAATTTTAAAGGATACAGATAACAAGGTGTCTTTGACATGTGAGTATGTGACACTTGGACAACTTGCACATCTCGTGGATATTTGACTTTAACGGCTTATTATTTTGACAAGGATTGGTGTTTGAAGTCAAAAGCTCTTAATATTTTAACCATTTCCCTCCTCCCACACATTGTTCATGCGTTTTATTAACTTGTTTATGTTATGATCAAGGATTGAGATCTTGAATTGAAGGTCATGTGCATGATTGTTGACAATGCAACCAATAATGATTTCATGATCCCCTTGTTACAACAATGTGTGAGTGGCCATTCATCTTTTCCATTTGGTGGTGAACATTTCCATATTCATTGTGCGGCTCACATTTTAAAAACTTTATTGTTAAAGATGGATTAAAATCAATTAATTCTTTTGTTAAACTTGTGCGTGATAATATCAAGTACATTGATTTATACGAGGTACGTTGAATAGGATTATCGATTTTGGATCTAATTAAAAAAACCTTTTTCTTTGAAATTGTAGTTGGATTTTGTAACAAGATAGAACTCTACATATCTAATTTTGAAGCGAGCTCTTCATTATAGAGTTGTGGTGAATTGCTTTGGTAGTACGGAGCCTGATTACACTTTGAAGCTCACTGATCGTGAGTAGGAATCAGTTGAAAACATAGCTTATATTCTTCAACCTTTCTATGACATGACTAATCTTTTCTCTGGGTCAGATTATCCCACTGCAAATCTATATCTTGAATAAGTTTGTAAGGAAAAATATTACTTGTGACGTGCTTTTGAAAGTGAGGATACATGCATTACAGAGATGGAAAATGATATATTTGAAAAGTTAGACAACTAATGAGGGGAGCCATCTTTAACCTTTGTCTATTAACACGGTGTTTGACCCTAGGCATAAGATTTCATTTCTTAAACATCAGTTTAGAAAGATTTATCCATATGAGGACGAGGTTTACGAACAGATTATGAAGGTTCGCTTTGAACTTCTCAATCTTTTGAATGATAACAAATCTACACTTAGCTCATCGACTAAAGCTCATCAAGCTTCTACTTATGTAGATCTCGCATCATTTGGGTCATGCTCTCGTTTTGGTTCATGCTTTAGTGATTTGATGGCTACGAGGTAAGTATTATTCATTTTCAAACTCTTTTTAATAATATATTTTATTTTTATTTTCAATGAGTTTGTCTTTCCATTATAAATTTTTTACTATTGACAAATTTCATATATTTTATTATTGGTTTATAAAGTTTTGAAAGTTCTCAAGAAGCACATTTTTCATATCTTGAATCACATTTGCACATTCATCTTGATTCCAAAAATGATATTTTGTTGTTATAGAAAGACCAACAAGCTATTTATCCAATCATGTCTAAAATTGCTAAAGATATATTGGTTATCCCAATTACAACAGTTGCATCTGCATTAACCTTTTCTAAGGTAGGCGAAATCTTGGATAGATGGGAGCATCCCTTTTACCAAGACAGGTTGAAGCCTTGATTTTAACTCGTAAGTGGTTGTTTGGATATGAAGAGAACCCGATGAGGTAGGCCTTGTTGGCAACGACTTGGACCCTGATGCGGAGTCGGAAGATAAGAGATATCAGGGCCCAAGTGGATCCTCGTCTTTCAAGTCTGGTAGTTATTTTATTTTGTAAATACATAATAGTTAATTATTGGTTTTTTATTATAACTCCAGTTTCGTGTATTTTACGCACTCAATTATGGTTCATTCACTTAATTGCTTCCATGCAAATGATTTTGGTTCTTACATATTTGAATGTGACTCAAATTGAAACACGGAAACTTGAAACAAGTAATTTAGCCTCACAACTCACATGCAAACTTCATAGCCCTCGGGTTAGGTGGTTGTTATTCATGAGTCTTAGTCTTGTAGGAAACTTTCTAATAGCCTTATGTACTTGAGGTTACTTAAACAATTAGAATTGTTTCCTTTGCTATGATTTATGTTGGTAGCTTTGTTCGAGTCTCTCATAATGATTCCTTGCTCAATATGTGGCGATTCTTGACCTTGAGAGGCACTAAAATGATCACATTCGACCTGTGATACATTTTCTGGTAGCAAATTTTAGGCATTGATGTTTTGTAGCTTTCCTACAAGATTTAAGTACCTTTTAACATGTTTTGGTTTATCTTTGTTCAAGATTAAGAAGTCATAGCAAGAGCAAAGCAGTAGTACTAGAGGTTTTGGTGATTGTTGGCGACTCTCATGTTTCATTTTGGATAAAGTGTTTTATGGTAGATAAACTCACGTACGTTTGATGGATGCTAAACTTATGGTAGATGTACAACCATTTATTGTTTCTAATCGGATGTTAATTTTTGGAGTTAAAAACTTGATATTTATATATTTAAAGTAGTGGATGTAAAAATGAGGTATGTAAATTTTTAGGGTTAAAAACTTAAAGTATTGATATATTACTAACACAAAATTCCGAATAAACGATGGATAAGGATTAGGGTTATTGTAATATGCTTATTGGTTTGTAATTGATGTCAATTGCAAGAGATATCTAATTGGTTAAGTTTCAATTTCGATTTGAATTTTTGGGTCGGGTATCATTTGAACATCTAAACTAATAACGAAAGAACATAAAAAGCCAGCATCCCCCCTACTAGTAATGTGTCAAAATAAGTGGGACATAGTAAGATGCAAATGTGAGCGACAGTATAATGAAACAGACATTGAATATTGATGAATAGCTGATGACGCGATTGTATTTTACTCACAGAATCAATATATAATTCAGAGATAACACAAGATTCACAAACATAGCAAGTGCCTTGTTCATGTCTATTATACTTATAGACCATCAAAACAAATCATACTCACTTGCAAACCATCTCAATTCTCAACTGTCCATGTCTGTAATAGACCACATAGCATATCACTCACATGTCCACAAGTATCTAAATGTTTAAGAAGTCACACGGTATTTGGTAAATGACTTTTAAGTAGAATTTTTATTGGTCAAAAAGTCAAAAACTTCTTTAGTAAATGGTTTTGCATCTAGTTAAAAAATTGACTATTAATCCAAATAAAGAGGCTTACTAACTTGATTGACTTTTTTCATTGGATGTAAGCTTGTTCACTCACTTTTTCTCTTCTTTTCTAATGAACAACTCATAACTAATACATACTTTATCAAACATGATAACTTAATGCCAACAAAAAGAGTCAACACTTTCAGCTTATCAAACAAGTCAAATAAAAAAGCCAACAAACAACAGTTAACAACCACCTGTCAAACACCTCCACAATCTTTAGCGTCACTTTTTTCAAATGTTTTAAGAATTCAAAGTATCTTATGTTTAATCAATAGACTTTGTTCCCAAATATTTTCGTCCTTATGCTCCTTCCTTCCCATCCTTATACTACTTTCTTCCCTTATATTCCTTCCTTCCCATTGGGTTTGGAACATTCCGTATGCGAAATGTCTATCCGGTCCCTCAATCCAAACTAGCAAACTTACTTGGCGACACCGTGATCTCATCAAGACACATCTGATAGAAAAGAATAAACATTATGATCTCATCAAGATCAAATCAACATCTATAGTTGTAAAACCACCAAAGCAGGGGAAAAACGACAACTTCACGAAGAAACACCTAAACATGATAAAGTATGTTCGTTATATCTAGTGGATTCCTCTTATTTCCTAGTCTGGAACAGTAGTATGTTAAAATTAAATATCCCGACAAAACATAAATTGTTTCCGACTTTCCGTTCTTCGTCTGAAGCTAAATATATATCAAATGTACTGACGAAGATCTTGCTTTCTATGAAGTTCCGTCAATAGTAGCCTTCATGCTTTTATGATTAAAGAGTACTTATGTTACTTGGAATTTTCGTTTCACCTTATTTACTTGTATCGGAACCTCCATACTTTGACATTGGTCTGATACCATGATACTCCATTTCATAAATATTCATAAAATAGCTAAGTCTGACACTTGAACATGTACACAATGACAAGTTACATAGTAAAAAAACTCCAAAGACAGTGATGATGAGGGACTCAATCACCAAGATTGCACCATTAATTCCAACATCACATACTTTTATTCCAAAATTACCTCATTGTTTAACCTATAAAATCCGAAAACGCTCTTATATGATCCTGCCCTGTTATATCTCTCATTTGATGAAGTGATTGTGTTCAAAATTAATGTCTACTAAAATCTCCTGTATGTTTGGTCTTTTGGCAAAATTACCTATCCAGATTAAATATCCATTAGTTGGGAATGGGATATAAGAGGAGATCTTCATACACTTTCAGACATGACTCACTTACATTTCACACAAATATTCAGACAAATGGTGGTAAGAGGGAAAACATGAAGTGTCTTTCTATCGACCACTCCAAACATTCATCAACCTTCTATAGGCCTCACTTCAGATCCCCAAAGGTCTAAGGATAGAGTTTCACCCCCCCAGAAATCTGGGGATCCCCCTTGTCCCACGCCAACTTTCTAGGTTTTCAATTTACCAATAATCAGACAATCAGCATTACACATCTCATATCCTTAGAAAGACTAAAAACCAACCACTCTAAATAATCCCAGGATTGATGTGCTCAAATGTACAATAATAAAACTTCTACCTAGATGATTCCATAAGAAAAGGTTAATTTCAACAGCCTGTGTGATCCTTAAAAATATATATAAAAAAAAGGGTTGCGCAAGTCAAGCAAGGACTCAAGATTCAGCAGCTATATGATTGTATGTAGATTGTAGACAGCTTATCACATTATGTAATTCAAATAGTAAGGTCAATTCAAATAGCAAGTAATGAGTGCAGTTTTGGTCCTCCTATCCACAATTGCATTCAAGGAACAGAATGGGGAAAAAAGACATCATTACCTAAAGGAAGCTAGCGCCTAGCAACAACACAACAAGGCATTTCAAAAAGTTAAATAAACTGAAGATCAAAGTTCATTTGTTAGAATTGGGATAAGTTATGAGGAAAATTGTGCAGTTTGCGACCTAGCAAAAGAAACAAGCTCACTTATTCATTTGATCCATAAGAAAAGAAAATCATAGACTATGCCGTCATATATTTTCCAAGGCAACATTGCCAAAAAAATGTAAGAGATATTAAATGAAAATTAATAAACACTCCCTTAGACGAAATACATGTAGCGTAAGATGCAGAAGCAATGGGCAAGATATTCCAAAGATATATTTTTCTGACAAAGGAAAAGCAAGTGTACAACAGGGATTGCCTACCCTATATTTTTTACTCATCTTAAAATATAAAAGAATAGGTAGCAATATTACATTGTGATCATGAAAAATAGATCAAACTTTTTATATGCTCTAATAACATCATGGAACGAAATAATCAAGAGAGTGCCTGTTATACAAGTAAAATAAATTTCAAGGAATTTCTCTCTTAAACAGGTGAGATACATGATGAAATGAAATCTGTTTTTGCGAACATCCACTGACCATAAGAAAGAGGAATAAGCCAGTCTGAAAAGCCTTGCTATCAGGACAACAAACAGGTGCTCAAACAGTAGGCACATGCTTGAATGAATAATTGCAACTCAAGCAATGCAGATGACACTATGACAGTAAGTAGTGATTTTAGTTCAGAAGTTCCTTGAATCGGAAACAGAAAAGTACTTCAACATGAGATTGTTGTTTCAGGAGCTAATAGAACAGTAATGATATGAGGCTAGAATACTGTACGTGGATGTCAATGATAGAGGATTTAGTTAAGGGTTTAATACTTTAATTTATAAGCAAACTAGTAGTTACCTGATGATACCTAGTCAAACTTGAATGTTTAGTGAAAGAGAGAAAACCTTAGTTTTAACAAGCTCACTTAAATGCTGGAAAAAAGTGACGAGTAAAGTGGGATATTTCCAGTCACGTAATCAGTACAAAGGTACAATGTAACTGGAATCTTGGGGAGAATAAATGGCTGCAGGGACAAGATTTTAATGGAGTGGGAATAAAGTATTAATATATAAATGTACTTGCAAAATGACAGATATTTGTCCATAATTTTACTCAGAGGATAATGTGATGCAGTGATGGGGCGATGGCTGGTGGTAGTGTGGTAGAATGTAAATTAGAGACACATGAACATGAAGCAGAGAAAGGTTGTTATTTTATTCACTAAGCACTTCGAATGACTGTCATTCCAGAAGGACAAAAGGCTTACACAAAATCAGACACAATAATAACCTTTATGTATACAAAAGCTGCTTCATTTTGCCCTAAGCATACTAGTAAATTGCTCACAATTACGGCTTTGCCTGTGTACTACTATCCTCAAAACATTATGTCCTATATTTCCTATATTGTTGTTGAGACCATAGTGCCTTTCCTCACTTGCTTGCTAGCCATGTCTACGCCTAAGGTAGGTGAATTTCAATGGAGTTTGTTGAATTCATTGGGTTGGGTTCTCTCTTGCGTTTTTTGACCAATGACAAATAAACACAAAATATTTTACAGTCTCACCCTTTCTAGGATGTTCCAATTAATCTAATCAGCCTTAGCACACATTCATAATTCAATGAAAAGGTTCCAAAGAGTAAGTCCTCACTGGATGAAGTTTAGTCTTTAAAATGAAGATTTATTGAATCGAATTGGTAGCTAACTAGGAGCGCCTTAATTAGTTCATTAATGCACTTCTAGGTAACTTAGATAAAGGTCTCTCAAAGAGTATGGATTGGGTACAAATGGACTTAGTTTAAGACTTAAACCAGGGGTTCATAGTTCATAAATTAGAATCTAGCTCACCCTCCATGTTTCTAACTCCACTCCCAACTATTCAAACCTTAGATGCCACTAAAGAAGGCAACAATAGAGGTTATGAGATAAAATGGTCTCGCAAGTTCCATTGAACCAAATGACCAAGAAATTGCATAAAATAGATTAGGAAGCAAGACCATATGTTGCCAATGAATACCTTTAATTGAGAATAATTAGAGATACAACAGTGTTGCATTATGTTTTAGAGTTAGAATAGTACTTCTATAAATTATTTCAAACATCTTTTACGTGGGTGAGATTGTTGTAAAAAATAGGGGTAGATGAGATGCATATGTTAATTAACAAGTGGATCTATTCTAAAGGATCAATTAGAAATGAAGGCAAAAAGAACAGTCATAAAGCTTCAAATATTGAAGATAAAATGTGAGAAAGTCAGTTATAGTGGTAATTTTCGCCTAATTCATCATTAGTATATGACTATAATCTAGTTCAAAATTAGTTTTGAAAACTCAGAACTATCTACGGAGAAGAGACCTCTTGAGTAAAACATAGTGATAAATTTAGTGGAATGAAGTCAATTGATAAATTGGGTGAAGTAAACTATATAGGGAAAAGAGAACTTTGAAGGTGAAGTGAAGTAACCTAAAAATCTTTATTGTTTAAATTTTGATGTGCTTATTTTAAAGATGATATTGTTGTGAGTTTGTGTATTGTTATTAAGAAGAATTAGGGCAAAACTTGGCTTATTTGAGTTAAATTAGATTAATCCTACAATTAACCTATCTAGTATACATTATTATTGTGAGTTTGCGTCATTGTCACATGATTCGTCGATTGTAACCACGAATCTCAATTGGATTCGATCAACCCCAATCGAGGTTCATTTGCAATTCAAATCGATCAAACCACTGATCCAGATAATAAAAGAGAAATGAAGATAAAGAAAATAAAAAGAAAAGGAGAAGGAGAAGAAGATGAAATCTCATTTGTAAGTGTCGCCAGCATTAAAAAGCTTGGGTTGTTCTTCTCAGCACATGAAGATGAATGCAATGAAAGCATCCACGAGAAAAAGCTATAGGAAACCAAGAGGCTGACAAGTGTTTAGGGTTTCAAAATGGTAGTGGAGTCCTTGACTATATTTTTTTGAAGGAATTAAATATTGGATATGGGCCAAATGGCCTGTGAGAAATAGATTAATGGACATTGTACAATAAGTTTAATTTCTTAATATTCTTTACTTTTATGGAATTTAAGTAAGGGATTTAAAATCTTAAGTTTATTTGTTTATCTTAGTTTAATGTGCGATTTAGTATTTTGTTCATCATATGGCTTTATTTTGTACCTATTATTTTGAAGTTTCAAATAAAATATCATGAAAAACTACTAGCAAGCCAAAGGAACAAATCATGATCGAATATCAAATCATACTACCTAATCGAACGAACAAAAAATCTTCCAATTAGCGAATTACGAAGTTGAATCCGTACGACAAAAAGGGTGTAGACAGGAGAATAAGAGGTAGTTTTGCAATTACAAATATAATAACTTAGGATGTGATTAAAAAAATGTCAAAGGCTTATTACCAAAAATATGGGGCTTGTGTCATAAAAACATTATTACGTTTTACATTTGTTAACACTATCCTTCAACAACCATCCCTATTCAAGCAAAAGACCAACAATGATGGAATGCACTCACATGCAAAGTGTTTGGATGTTATGAATACAGTTAATGAACAACATGTTTCATGAAGGATCACATCGACACACGCGATGTCGATGTGGAGGCATTATCCAAACACAGAATAAGTTGTACTTGAAAAAATGATTCAAGATAACTTAAGATAAACATATGTCTACATTAGGATGACTTTGAAGTTAAACATGGCAATACGGAAACGCAAAAAACAGTGTGCACTTGACTAAGCCTTTGTGCATGGACATGTAGTTGTTCTTTACGGTTCTTGCATAGTTGCACTTATCTCATGAGCAGTGTCACAAATCATGAATTGGAGAAGGCAAAAAATGGTCATTTTTTGTTATTTTTGACCTAATTTGAGCAAATTACACTTTGAAAAGGCAAATTATTTGGCGAATCATGTTACACTTGTTGGGATGTGTCTATCTCTCCTTTGGTTATACTGTACGAGTGCCCTCAAAATGGTACAAACATGGATCATACATCATATATCCACAACACTACATTCCAATAACTCTCTTTGTAAATGGTTTTTCATTCTAAATAAATACTCTTTAAGTTATGTGAGTTGCGACCATAAGAATCATGTGCCGACCATGATTCACCATTCTTGACATTAAAATGCAATATAGGCCTTTATTGATGAACACTCAATTATAAACACAACATAATACAAAATAAGACATGCTACTTTTAATCAACCACAACATCCAAGACCCAACTATCATAGAATCAACAAGCAGCACTCCAAAAACTTTAAGTTGTGCTATAAACATCCATATGCAACTGACACTTATTAATCAAACAACAATCCATTGCTAAAGACAAATATTTCCTCATTGAAAAGGAAACTTGTTAGATGATGGATTTATTTCCTTGGCAACTAACATAACTACTTGCAGAATAATCCACATAATTAGGATTCAATAATACATTACCCAATGCCATTAATGGAAGAGGGTCCAATGTATGCAACGTTACCCTAGTTATAAATTAGAATAAGAACTGTTATTGAAGCTAAAACTCAAACCTCAAAAAATGAATGAAAATCACTCATCCAATTGCTGAAGCTCAGCCTTAAGCTGCTCCATCTTGAGTCCCATAGACCTCTGCAAAGCTTCTTTATCCTTGGCCTGCAACTTCCCCAGCAACCCATCAAACATATCCAGCACTTCCTTAACAGCCACTCTAGCACACTCAGCTTCTTCATTGAAATAAACAGTTTCTTTAGACTCCATAGCTGCCTCAATCTCCTCTCTAGCTTCAGCAAATTTTAAGTTTATCTCATCGATTATCTTAAGCTTGTCAAAATCTTCAGCTGAATCCCCACTATAACTCCTCAAATGAAAGATTAAGAAGGTAGAGTGATTGAAATTAGAGAAATTCGAAATGGGTTTGGATAAATTAGGGGAATTTGAATGGGTAGAAATCGGGGGAAGTAATTTGAACAGAAAAAAAGAAGTGGGTTTTGAAGATTGGAGAAAAGGGTTTCTACGAAGTAAGTTGTAGAGTGAAAGTGATGATCTTTGATGCATATTTTATGGCTTCAAATTCAAAGGAAGTGGCAGAACAGGAAAAGAGGAGGAGGGTTTTGTGACAAACTGAATTCAGAAGTCGAGGCTTAGATCGGTTTCGGATGGCAGAACAGGGAAACATTTAATAGCAATGTACTTTATCCGTTTCATTATACTTGTTACATTTCACTTTATTAACAGTTTAATGTATTATTAACTAATTTAATACAAATTTTTTATTAATCATAAATAATACCAGCTTTAGGAGGTTTTTTTAGAATAATACCGACTTTAATTTATTAACTAATTTACTAAATTTTTTTGTTATATAATCACCTATAGTTTGATGTTTAACATGTTAGGTATATTCTATGAAAATGCCCCCATAAGTTGGTATTATTCATGGTTAATTAAAAGTTGGTATTATTGTAGGGAAATAAGCAAAGGTTGTATTATTCCGGGTAGTTTTTCCTAATTAAAAATCTTAAAAATTCAATATTGTAAAAAATACACGATCAGACGATTCAAATAAGATCTCATTTGACTGTATTTTTTTCTTACACATCAACCGCATTGTATAAAATAAACTTGAATAGTGAATAGTACTAAAAAGACTTATGTAGCAACTATTTTTGAACAGAGGAAGTAAAAATGTTGCAATATGCACAGACACAGTGAGTAAAAACTGGAGGTGAGCATGGGCCGGGTGGCACGCACATGGCATGGTTTGTTAGAGATGCCAAACGGATATTCAGATTGGTTTCGAATGGGTAAAGATTAGTTTGGATGAAATTTGAGTGGGTACTAAATGGGTAATTACTCTCATTAGGTTTACTCCTGATTCAATTTGAGTCATGTTCGGTTCAGATATTATTAAGTTGCAAATCAAGTTATGTTGATATTGATTTAGGGTAGATTAAGTATACATCGGGCATGATCTCACTAGTGGAAAAAAGCTCTCAAATGTTGCGTTTTTATCCCTGTTATATGTTGCGGTTTTGACCCATATCACTTGGCTGCAGTTCAAAACGCAGCATATAATAGTGTAACATCCCGGAAAACTCATATCGTTTAGAAAGAGAAAATTCCTTTTACAAAAAACTGCGTAGAACCCAAGTTAAACCAAGATGTATTAAGATATGATAAAACGAATTCTTGAAGTAAAACTTACGGATCGAGTTCTACTAGAGTTATTACAGCTGTTTAGCAATGTGAAAGTCTTAGCAACGAATAAAGATATAAAGTCAAAAGTCTAAGTAATACAACTCGAGAGCGAAGTCGTCTCTATTTGTTTTATTCTCCGTACTCTATATGTTTTATTCTTCCAAGTGAAAATCTTCACTGCCCAACCTGCAACTTAACTCACTGCTAGTTATTAACCCCAAAAGGGAAACAACATCATCGCAGGATCGTTAAGATCAAAGGTACACATCAGCAAAACATCTCTTGTACATTAATATTATATTACAAAACAAAATAACATCCTACCATACGTTGGTTACAATTTCTGATTCACTTTTAATAGATTTAAAAATGATTCAATGAGTTAGTCAGTCATACTACTGTACTTTCCCAGCCATACTACCGGATCAAACTCTTCAAAGGTGAGACAATACATTAGGGGGAGCTAACCCCTAAGCAAGCCTCTACCATAGACACACGCCTTACTTCGGTGCCTATGGTTAAGTATGCATACCCCCGTGGTGGCTCATAATGCCCCCACATACCGCGAGTAAATTCCTTCCACCAATTGACGTCATACTACGTCTACTTTAAAGTTAATGAGGTCATACTAGATACTACCTCTACTTGTCAAGTTATTGAAATCTTATCCTTTGATTAAGAAAGAATAACATCATCTTCATACTTTATTCAATATACAATTATTATTATTATTATTATTATTATTATTATTAAATATTATTATTATTATTATTATTAGGAAAAATTGTCCAGATTAATCCAACCTATTTTCAATTCTTTGCTAATAATCCCATCTTTCAAAAATTAAAAAATAATCCAACCTTTGCATTATGTTTGTTGTGAATGGACCCTAAAAATGCAAAACAGGTATAACCGGTCATATTTCATCAATTCCTCCTTATTTCTCTCTCCTCCCATTCCAATTCAAATCAGAAACTTTAAACCCATCATCTCCCTCTTCAAAGCTTTTTCTTCTCTTCAATGGAGTCTTCAAGAATGGCAAGAAATACACCAAATTCTTTCCTCTTTCAATTCTAAATCTATACTTTTCTTTACCATTCATTTTCGTTCGACAATTGCAACAAATTTGTCCAGATTTCGCGTCTTCTCACAGGTTTTTTTTGCCCTAATTTTCGAAAATTTCAAGTTATTTCATCCGAAAATTTAATTTAATTTTAGTCTTTGTATTAATTGAAATTTTTGAATGAATTTTGTTTTATGATTTATGAAATGAATTTTGTTTGTATGAAATTTATGAATTTTGTTTGTATGAAATTTCTGAAATTCTGAATTTTGTATGAATTTTGTATGAAATTCTGAAATTTTGTATGAATTTTATGATTTCTTGTAAGAAATTTCTGAAATTAGTGTTGGTATGGGGGTAATTTCAAAACAAATGGGGTGGGTTTGCAGTATCTAGGTGGTGAATTTAAAACCTTAGTTGTTGATCCGGATATAATTTCTTGGTTTGACTTAGAAGAGTTGGTTGACACTAGTGTTGGTATCAAATATCCACATACATTATACTACTTGCTTCCTAATTGCTTGACATTTGAAGAAGGATTGCGCAATATCAATAGTGATGCATGTGTGCTTGAGATGGCATCAATTGGAGCAAAAGAGAGAGCAATTGATGTATATATTGTGAGAGAAGAGGATGATGAATCTTTGTTTGTATGTATAAACAAGAAATTGAAGTTGTCAAATGGGGGTAATATTGATGGTGAGAGAAGGAAATTAACACCTAGGAGGGCACAAACGGTGAACTTGGACAAAGAAAAAGGAAATGTTGTAAATGGTGAAGGTGATGACATAACTTCTTTAGGTGTGAGTGAAGGTGATGACAATGAGGATGAGTCATATGATTTTAGTGGGGATACTGAAGCTAGTGAGGAGGTTTCTTATGTTGATAGTGATGAGGCAAACGCATCCGAAAATGAGGCAGATCAATTGTCTGAGTACGAGGATAGTGAAAGTCTTCTAGGTTCTGATAATGAAGTCTTAGAGCATATAGATTTTAGGAAATTTAAGTGACAAGTTAGATTAAGTTTTCCTAATTCTAGGGCATTTAGGGATGCTTTGAAACATTATGCTCTAATTCAAGGTAGGAATGTGAGAATTGAAATTAGTAACAAAAAGAGGCAACAAAGGATTGGTGTTAGTTGTGTAAAGGGTTGTCCATTTAAGATGTACGCTAGTTGGGATAAGTCATCAGCATCATTTGTGATAAAGTCAGTTGTTCCAAAGCACACATGTCAAAGGAGTATGGACGGTAACAAGCAATTAAAGTCCTCATGGGTGGCAAACCAGATGCTTGAGGTTTTCAAATCAAGACCCCATATTCCATCAGTTGAGATAATTGATTTGGTTAAAAAGAAGTGGTCTGTCATAATTAGCAAGCACATTGCTTATAACATCAAGTACGCTGCCCATAAAAAATTGCATGGATCTATGAATCAACATTACAACAAAGTGATGGACTATCATGAAGCTTTAAGAGTTAGTAATCCTGAGAGCCAATTTACTATTGTGACTATTCCAGATACATCACCTCCAGTTTTCCAAAGATTTTTTGTAATGTTCAAAGGTTTAAGGGATGGATGGTTGTTAGGATGTAGGAAAGTATTGTGCATAGATGGTTGTTTTCTAAAGACCTTTTTGGGTGGGATGCTACTGTCAGCTGTTGGGAGGGACCCTAATGATCAAATGTTCCCCTTGGCATGGGCGGTTGTGGAAGGTGAGAATAATGAGTCATGGCAGTGGTTTTTGAATGAGCTTAAGAAAGGGTTGCCACGAACAAATGGAGCTGGATGGACGATAATATCAGATGAGCATCAGGTATATTGATTAATTTATTGTTTTTAAGTTACTTTGATTGTTACTACTTTGAGTTATCACTAATATGTCAATTACTTTGATTGTAGAGCATATTGAGGGCAGTTAACCTAGAACTCCCTCAAGCTGAGCACAGGCATTGTGCAAGGCACATATATGCCCACTGGAAAAAGGATTTCAAAGGCGAAGAATTGAAGTTACTTTTTTGGAGATGTGTTAAGTCATACAATGTGGCTGATTTCAATGATGCTTTGCAAGAGATGACTGAACTTAATCACGCTGCAGCTGTTGAATTTAAGAAAGCTGACCCTAATGTATTTTGTAGACCTTTTTTGAAGAATCTGACAAAATGTGATACATAGTAAGCAATATGGTTGAAACATTTAATAATTACATCATGCGTGCTAGGTCAAAGCATCTAATAGACATGCTTGAAGATATTAGGACCATGTTGATGAAGAGAATGGTGACAAAGAAAGAAGATGCACAGAAGTGGGTGGGGAGTATATGCCCTAAGATTTTAGCATTATTGGAGAAAGAAAAAGAAGAAGCTACCAAATGTACTGTCATGCCAGCAACCACTTCACTATTTCAGGTAGCTTACTATTTTGATACTCTAGAGGTTGATTTAGATAAGAGATCCTGCACTTGTGGAAAGTGGGATTTGAAAGGTATTCCTTGTCGTCATGCAATAGCTGCTATATTCTACAAGCGTTTCGATGTGTCTGCCTTTGTTGATAGATGCTATACAAAGGAGGCTTACCTAGAAGCATATAGTGGATCCATACCACCTTTAGCTGGTGATAGGTATTGGCCTAAAATGAATATCACCCTCCTCCCCCCTCCCATTAAACTTGGCCCAGGTAGACCTAGAAAGAACAGGAGGAAATCGGCCCATGAGGATCCTAAAAAACCTGGGAAGTTGACTAGACATGGACTACAAATGTCATGTAGGGTATGTGGTTTACCGGGACATAACAAAAGGAAATGTCCTAATAAAGACAAAATTAGAGAACCCTCACCCCCACCAAAGAGAGGAAGGGGTAGACCTAAAAAGGTTGCTGCTACTCCTTCAACACAATCAACAATCGCTCATGAAATCTCTGCGCAACCCAGTCAATTAGGAAGGGGAAATAAAAGTGTAAGAGGAGGTCAAGGCAGTAGAGGAAGAGGTGGCAGAGGTGTGATGAACAAGGTAATTATTTTTTTTCTTTTATCTAGATAGCAAATACATTTAATCATGTTAATAATTAAATTTATTTAACTTCATTCATGCAGGGTAGCATGGCAAGGTCGATGTCTTCACAAACATCTCAAAATGTGGTCATTTGTTCAACGCAAGCATCTACCTCGAGTGTACCAAATAATGTGTAGTTACTCGAGTTAAATTTGTAGGGCAATGTAATTATTTTTGCTATATAAACATTAACCTTGGTTTTAACCCAATGTTTATGGGGTATGTATGTAAAGAACTATTAATGCAATGATGAAGTTCATGTTTCAAAAATAATAGCCATTTCACTTTGCCTTTTGAAGGGTCCATTGGCAGCAAAATGAAAGCAAAAGTTGGATTATTAATAAAAATTTCAAAAGGTGGGATTATTGGTAGGTAATGGGCAATAGGTTGGATTATTGTAAACAAGACAAAAGATGAGAATAACCTGATATAGCAGGTCATTTTCTGAAGGGTCCAATGGCAACAAATTAAAAGCAAAGGTTGGATTATTTATAAAAATTTCAAAAGGTGGGATTATTGGTAGGGAATGGAAACTAGGTTGGATTAATCCCAACAATTTTTCCTTATTATTATTATTATTATTATTATTATTATTATTATTATTATTATTATTATTATTATTTTGTAACAACAAATCCATGATGTACAAGTTTTACTGCGTGTACGTACCTTAAGAAAGCAAAAGCAAGTCCTAAACGTACTTATCAACTTCCCGTCACGAATCGACTTCCTACATAATTCAATCGTACGTACGGAAATAAACATACATTCACACTTCTCAAGCCTCAATCAAAACACATATGCACAAATCTAACACCAAGCCACTTTTCCAACAAATTCATGATCACACAACACACTTCATCACAACATAACATCAACCAAAAATTCAGATTTAGTATTATGTCCAGAAAAGTATGCTGACACTGTCAAACTGAAATTCCGACTTCACCGTTGCGTCCGAAAGGCGTCAAAACCCCCAGTACCAATTTTCAAAATCTATAATGTACTCTAAGTATTTTTAACCTATTTTCAAACCAAAAAGTGCTCCAAAAACACTTTTTTTTTTTACAATTTTTCAAACCCTACGGGATTTGCCAAATTTCATCTAAAAAAAAAATTAAATTTCAATGATATACTTCCTATTATATAACTCTTATGAACCATCTTTGAGATTAAATTCATTATTCAACAATAATTTCTTTATACATATATACATATTTTTTTCTAGCAAAATTATAAATTTCTCATATTTTCCAATAAAATAAAAATCTTTTCAACCAAATATAAGAAATGTCACATACACATTTTTTTACACGAACATTCATATTTATATATATAAATTTCAAAATTATCCATCACACAATCCAATCATATTCCTCACATATATGCATATCTAAAAAAAAACTTAAAACATCCTACATCTTAGATAGAAAAATACATCTCAAAATCATACATGAATTTTAAATCATAAATTGAACATAAATTATAAGATAAAACATAATCATGAAATTTTAAATTAAAACTTAAGAATCAACATAGATTAAGAATTATACTCACAATTGTAAAGGAAAAACACCAAATAATGGAGGATTATAGAGTTAGGCGTGTGGATTAGGAGGAATTTTGAGAGAGTTTTTCTTAAAAACTTTTAAAATGATAGAATAGAGAAGTAAGAAATGATTTAATGGTATGTTTTGGCAACTTGGAATTCATTTTCAAATGTTGAATTGGACCAAAGACTATATTTGGCAAAACTTGAATTTGAAATGTAGAATTTGGATCAATTCCATAGACTTGCAATAACAATGTAAAATTTTGTCAAGCAACAAAATTTGCAAATTCCAAGCATATAGGTGTCATTTACAATTCTTGAATGTGAATATCAAAATTAAATTCCTTATTTTCAAATGAATTCTATGTTGCCAAACACTACCTAAGGGAATTAAGAAGGTTAGTAATGTGAGATTAATACTTGATCTTTCATTACCCTAAGGGAGTTACAAAACTCCTCCTAAACTCCCCATAGGGCTGGCCAACACTTCACATTCCCTCTTATATTTTTTTTAATTTGAAAATAAAGATGGGTTAAGAAAAGGGTTTGGGCCCAAAATGGATTGAAATCTCATGACCAGGCTCAAAAATAAATAAAAATATATTGGAAAAATTGACATTAATAATCTAACCTTTCACTCATTCGATATGAATAATCTCACCTTTTGATTATTTTCTAATAATCCAACCTTTGTGATAAATTTGCCTACAACATACCTTATTACTAATAATGAATAATACTAGGGTATGTTGCTAGGAAACTAAAATAAAGGTTGGATTATTCACAGCGAACTAAGCGTAAACATTGGATTATTAGAAAATAATCAAAATATTGGATTATTCACAGCGGATGAACAAAATGTTAGATTATTAATATCATTTTTTCCAAATATATTTATATAGAAATGATATTACTACTAAATTATTAAATATATCGGAAAAAATATCGGGAAAATATCGGGGTGTTACAAATAGACTATATGTTTTGTAAGAACCGGTTTTGTAAGAACCGCAACATATAGTCCACTTTTTTTAAAATAAAAAAGTGGACCATATGTTGCGGTTCTTTTAAAATCGCTGCATATAGTCCTTTTATTTTTATTTTTTGTTTTTTTCATTTTATATTAATCCGCCACTAAATATTAAATATAAATCAAAATTAATACACTAATAATTATTCAAATTTTTCCCCAATCATCATCCAAATAAATCACCACTTATATATATATATATATATATATATATATATATATATATATATATATATATATATATATATATATATATATATATATATATATATATATATATATATATATATATATATATATATATATAGTAAAATATTTTAAAAAACTACCTTATTTTTTTTTAAAAAATTACCTTATGTAAAATATTTTGCAAAAAACTACCTTATATAATGAAATTGTTTACAAAACACTACCTTACTAAGAATTTCGTCAGTTGACCGTTAAAATAGACGTTGATCCTCACTTACCCAACACGCCCCTGTCACGTGCTTCCATTAAAGTCATCTTCCTCCCTCTTCAATTAAAGATTTCTGTCGATTACACCTACCCAAACTTCATCTCATCAAATCATCTTCCTCCCTCTTCAATTAAGCCTCCCTCTGTCGATTACACCTACCCAATCCTCATATTAATTTCGTCAGGTATGTATTTCTTCTTAAAGTGTTGTTTATGTACTTTCGTTTTTTAGGGTTTAGGGTTAATTCTTTTTCGCATATTAATATCTGGGTTAATTTATTGTTTCTGGGTTAATTTTTTGTTTTTTTATTTACTTCCTTTGTTTTATTAAGTGCATCTTTGTTGCTTTACTGAAATTGGGTGTATATATTGTTTAGGGTTTATTACATTACATAGCTTAATAAGATGAAGAAACTAAAAATTAGGAAAAAAGCTGTTAAAGGGACTGGTATGGAGGTTGAGTTTCCTGCTGATGTGGGTAGTGTTAGGGTAGATGAGATGGCAATTGTTAGAGCTGATGTGGCAGGTAAATGTGATGTTGAGTTGGAAAGTGCTAGTGCACATGTTGATGTTGGGGATATGGGACCACCACTCAAAGATATGGGTATTAAAGAAAGAAGGAGTGATAACCCTAGATCTAAAACAGAAACATTGGCTTCTACTTCTTCTCTAACCCTCACAACAAACCAAACAACCCAAATAGAGGAGAATTGTGATTTTGATGATAGTACGGATGAAGATTATAGTATTGGTGATGAGGATGAATATGAGGATGATGGTGATTTGTTTGCAAAAAATGTAGTTTATGGGCTTGATGATGTATTCATAGGGGATGATGATTTAAGAGTGGTAGTAGATAAGGAGATTGATGAAGAAAATTGATTGAAAATGTAGTTTATGGGCTTGATGATGTATTCAATAACGTTTTAAGGGAAGCACGAGGAGAGCCTATAATTTCTCTTATGGAATGGATAAGGAGGTACGTTATGCAAAGAAGTGCGGCCAAAAGGGAAGGATTGAGTAACTTTGAGGGTGTGTTGATGCCATCTGTTAGTAAATTGATTGAAAAAAAATGCTAAAGACATATATGGTTTGAGGGTAATCCCAGTGGATGTGTTCGAGTTTGAGGTGGATGATGATGAAGAGTCTTACGTAGTCAACCTGACCAATAAGACCTGTCATTGTGGAAGTTGGACAATACTTGGTATCCCTTGTAAACATGCGATGGCGTGTATTGTTCTTAGGAAATTAGAAGCCCACCAATTTGTCCATGAGGCCTATCATATACAAACATATGCGAAGACCTATGGTCCTAAGTTTCACGGTATGCCCGAACACAAAATGTGGCCCACAACCACTTTCGCCAAACCACTTCCTCCCCCATTCCGAAAAATGCCTGGAAGACCTAACAAAAGGAAGAGAAAGAAGGAAGCTGATGAAGTCAAGGGAGGAAAGAAGGCCGCAAGTGTTGTTAGAGAATACAAGCCTAAAAGATGTAGTAATTGTGGTACTCTAGGTCACTACAAGAAGGGATGCAAGAATCCACCCAAACCACCAACGACGAAGAAATCAAAGGGTGGTAGGCCTAAAAAGGGATCTTCTTCAACAACAAATGAACCACAATCACAAGTTGCAACAATTGGATCCTCCTCATGTGTAATGGATCAATTTAGTCAAATCTAAATCAATGTAGTAGTATGTATTTTGAATTTGGATTTAGTAGTATGTAGTAGTATGTAGTAGGAAGGAATTAATCCATCAATCTATGTATTTTGATGAAATTGAACTTGGATTTGTGTGTAGTTGTATGTATGTATTTCATCAGTTCAAGCAACAAAAACCAGTATTCTGTTTGATTTCAAGAACTAAGGTTAATCCATTATGTTTGCTGTATTCTGTTTAGTGCATAATGTTGTTCATAATGTTGTATGTATTTCATAAGGTTAGCTGTATTTGTTTGATGTATACACAACATGCTTTTTTGATATAATACACAGCAACAACAACAGCAACAGTTACAAAATCCATCACTAATACACAGCAATTTGATATAATACACAGCAACAGTGCTTCAATTAAACTGCTTCAATTTGATATAATACACAGCAGTTTGATATAATACACAACAATTTGAAATAATACACAGCAACAGTGCTTCAATTTGATATAATACACAACAATTTGATATAATACACAGCAACAGTTACAAAATCCCATTTCATTCAACTAAATCATGATACAAAGATCCAAAAGTGCTTCAATTAACATCCTTGCTTAATTGAAAAACATCATTTACCACCCTTAACTAGTACAACCAACACCAAAAAACAACAAAATAAAAACCCTAAAACAAAGCTACACAACTGATTTCCATGCTTCCTTTGACCCATCAATTTCTTCTTAATTCTTTTAAGTTCAGCAATTCCTTGTTCCTTTTCGAATTCCAAACAACAAACCCTAGAACTCAAAATCTTGATTTCGGTTGCTAATTATCGCTTCTCCTCCACAAGTGTGTTTGTCACTACTCTTTGCCAATCAGCCATTTCAGGTTCATCAATCCACTTAAACTTCTTGCAACCCCTCCAATTTGAGTCAGGATCGTACAAAGCACAGCACTTGAACCTTCTTCTAGGATTTTCCTTGGTCCATAAGACTCTCCTTGCAAATGGAGCTCCACATGCGCATTTCTCAGGCATCGAATTGTAGAAGAAGGGTTGAATTGAGAAAGCTCGATTTTAGGGTATCTATCAAATGTAGAAGAAGGGAAAGAATGGAATGAAAGCATCAGGAATCGATTTTAAAGAAGGAAGAGATGGGTTTAGTGAATGCACGTGACTTGGGCGTGATGGTCAAACGTCTATCTTACCAGTCAACTAACGAAATTCTTAGTAAGGAAGTGTTTTGTAAACAATTTCATTACATAAGGTAGTTTTTTGCAAAAATTTTTACATAAGGTAGTTTTTTTAAAAAAAGGGTATATATTAGGTAGTTTTATATAATTTTTTCATATATATATATATATATAATATATATATATATATATATATATATATATATATATATATATATATATATATATATATATACACACACACACACACACACACACACACACACACACACACACACACACACATACACACACACACACACACACACATATATATATATATATATATATATATATATATATATATATATATATATATATATATATATATATATATATATATTCAATAATTATATTTACAATCTAAATATAATTGTTTACATATATATATATATATATATATATATATATATATATATATATATATATATATAATTGAAACAATCGCATATCTACTAATAACTTACACAAAAAGCTTATAACCTGAGGATCTAACATGTCCTTCATTTCATTGATAACTTGATGTGTGTCAAGGAATTGAAACAATCGCATAATTAATCTTATTTTAATCACCAATTTAACGTCTAAATATTTTTGATTAAAGGTGGTAGTAATTAAAAAAAAATCAACGATGATTAGAAACTTGTTAATTTGTAACGTGGTTATGAATCGTAAGAAGTAAGATATACTTTGGAGGTAAAACTTAAAGTTGAGCAATTACCCACAACAATTTGGAAAAATTATAATACTTATTCGAAAGTTTTATTTACCCATGTTGCATTGGGAATAATAAATATTTCATATATATATACAAGTGATTTTTACACCTGAAATACAAGTTACATAACTTGTTACTTGTATAACAATTTTTACCCAAACTTTAAATTATATTAGATAAACCTTTGTTACACCATAACAGACCAAATATTGAGGATAAATACCACCTCAAATCACCCCCAAACAGCAGCCCCATATGGTTGTCTCCTACCCCCTTTTAGCTCTTTGTACACTTACATACTCAAGCAAATTGTTCTATTCAAAACCCCCTTTGTCCTACCCAAAGCTTGTGCATCATTACAAGCATGCAAGAGGCAATTATTTGAAGAAAAAACACTTTAATTTTAGACCATTTTATTCAGCCATAATCCCCAACAAATTGCTCCCAAATTCATCCAAGAACAAAAACTAGAATTCTTCAAAGTTTCAACTACTAAAACACCTTCTTTTCTCATCAAATCTTCTTCAAAACTCCATCTAAAACTTCTGAAAATTTATGTTTATAAACTCAAATCTCATATAAAAATAATCTTCATCTCAAGAGCTTTCCATAGACACCAAACTTGAAGAAATCCACCAAATATAGAGTAAGTTATGCTTATTCCTTTTTTTCACTAGTTTTGTTAAAACTTGTTCATGTAAAATTCTATTTACATGAAATCTTTCTATAAACTAAGATTATTATAAAATGGGTATATCATCATAATAATTAAGAAAAATAATCTCTTAAGAAGGCCTAGAAATTTAGGCTAGAAGAAGGAAGTTTGAAGCCTTTTTTTTCTTCCATCAACTTACAATCTTCTATTTTTTTGTTTCCTAGCCAAAAACTCTCAAATTGTGAGACTTGTTCAACAAGTATTGCTCAACACTAATCAATCTCCAAAGTAACAAAATATCAAAGAGTAAGTAAATCTAACAATTTTAAGTTAGAAATCAAAAGTCGTTAAGTTACATAGAAAGATCCAAAATAATGATATATTTGAATTCTTTAAAAATAATTGTAGCAAAGGAGTTGGATCTTAGTTATTGAGAAATTGTACCAAAGGTTAAGGAGTGCTTTTGGAGCTAAGGATCAAGGTATGTCACATGGGGTAATTTTTTTAATTCCTTTAAGAACAAGTTGGGAAAGTTTTGTATAAACTTGTTTTTTTTTTTTTAAAAATAAAATTTCCAAAGAGAAGTTCTTAAATCTTGAAAAATGATATTAATATGAAAATTTCAAGTATTGAAAAATGATATTAAAAGAGAAGTTCTTAAATCATGCATGTTAATTTTATGAATTGTATCATCTTTAAATCAATTTATTCATATTTGATCTCCTAATTCAACAATCAGCTTGCCACGTGGCAGAATAGTTATGCTTATTAAGTTATTTTTTGATAAGAATTTCAAAGAGACACAACACATATAAACGATCTAATTTATTGAAATGTATTGTATAAAACACATTTTTGCTCTTATAATTTATACGAAGGAATACATTGGTATACCTTATCATCTTCCAAAATAATATATTCATATTTTTCCCCTCATTTTCTCCTTTTTAACATATAAATTTTCAATTCTTTACCATATTTTCAATGTCATTCAAGGATGTGAACAAAATTTCTACTTTAACGTCTTCATATTGGCAAAAAGTAAAAATGCATAAGTATTACTCTCTCTGTTCTCTAATGTTCTTCCCATTTGGAATATTCCATCTCAAGGAGGGAGAAATTTAATTAATATATTTGACACATATTTAGAAGATAAAATATATCCATGTGAAATCTCGTTAGATTTGTCTTAATGTATACTTTTTTATTGAGTATTTTTTATAATTTTTTATTATGTGTATTAAAAGATATTGAGATATAAAATTTGCATTAAAAACTGTGCAAAAAGCAAATGAGAAGAACAAAAAGAAACGGAGGAAGTAATATTTATACTTAACTATACACCAACAAAATTTTGTTGTTTATCATTTTTAATTTAAAAAAAAACCAGAAAAATTACATCATTTTTGTTAGAGATATTTCAAACAACAACCACTCACATATAATTGTTTTTGATAATATGTTTGATGTATTTCAATCAATTGTAATAAGTGTTTACAATTACAATTTAGTTTTAAAATTTGTTATATTTAATTGTACGATAATAATCATACTATCCAATAAAAAGATTGGAAATTACAAGTGATATTCATTGGGAGTTTTGGCACATGTATTTACAACCACTCACATGTATTTATTTTACACCCTGTCATTTTCGACCAATTTAAATAAAAAAAAAGAAAAATCAAACATCTATGTAAGATGCTGTTTCAATTGCATCTGATGATTTAAACAATAGTAAATTTTTAATATCTTTACTTTTAAATTTGATCGCAATCACATAATTGCTAACATTAGTTTATATGTATATAGTATTTTCTTTATATGTATCTACACACTTATACATTCGCGCATTGCACGGGCATACATACTAGTGATAAGTTTATTTTATGTGTGTAAACATTATTTTCATCCAAATTTAATTGAAGTGAGGATTGGTTGCAATTTTAAAAATTGCTAGCTAGTGTCTGTCCAATGATAATTCGAGTAATGTCATAGAACTCTTGTTTATCTATGGATAGATCAAAGTACAAGTTTGATTTCATCTCGAACGGTTGATGATCTGGTTCGATAATCTAAATATCAAATCTTAATCAATTATTTTCTGGTAGTTAATTGGCTGTATTCATATTTGGTCGGGTTAACCTTAGTTATGAGCCATTTTAAGCAGGTAAGTCTTGGTTGTCGGATTTATTTTAGTTCAATTCGAATTCGGATATTTTGAAAATAAATTGATTAATTTTTTCGGTTAGCCTTCTATTCAAGATGTGTTCGATTTTGAAAAATATTTGTTCAAATACGAGTCGAACATAGTTTGTTTGGGCAGGTCTATTGAGTTGGATCAAGTTTGAAGACCTATAAGGTGTTTCTAAGAATAGCATGACACCATACAACTCTGTCAAATTCTTAGCATGCTCAGACACCACCCACGCGAGTAGGGTAGTGTTGGTGTTGGGGTTGCATATGCAACCCTATTACAAAGAAAAATTCAAGAAAATTGTTTTTAAGTCTCAAACCCATGACCTTTTGGTAAATATAAATACTTCAATACCACTAGGCTACACACTCACATCACATGTGATAATTAATTATTTTAACTTTATTTAGTACTTAATGAGAGTAATTAATGACTATTAAAGGAAGAAGATTTTTGCCTATTAGTTTCCCTCTAATTATTGTTTTGTGAATCTTGTCTAATACAATTCTTCCTCATTCGACAGTCACGGCCTAAAACAAATACAATTTATGATTGGCTATTTGGGTATTAACTATTATATGTTGTAATTGTTTTGTGAATTTAAATTTCAATATCCTTTGGCCTATGGGTATAATACTATGTTAAACTAAGTTTGATTTGTTTTTGAGTATAATTTTATGATAATTGATAAAGTAATTTTAATTTGGGTTCAATTTAATTTGCTTTTAATAATGATAAAATCGATTTTATTTGGGTATTATTTGTTGTAATTGTGTATGAATTAGAATTTCAATTTTCTTTAAATAATGATAATTTAAATTTTATTTACTTTTAATTATGATTTATGATAATTCAATTTAGAATTAGAATTTGTATTTGTGTTTGTTTGTTAATTCATGAATAAAATGAAACAGCATGATTTTAATTATAACTTTAATTAACTTAAAAAGTATCAAGTTTATTTTATAATGTTGTATTGATTTTAGGATGTTATATCTTCGTTTTACTTTATTAATATTTTAGTCGTCTTTCAAGTTATGTTTTACTTGTTAGTGAGAATCAAGACGCTTTTATTAAATTTGCAATTCCATATTTTAAATTCTAGGTCCGCCACTGGGTCGCGAGACACAACACAATTTGCGCCAAAAACTGTATTTAGTCTAGTTTATTTGGACTTTATATTCCAATTTTCACCGTATGCGTAAGAGGAGCATATTGAATTTATTTTCTACTCCACTTCAAATTGGATTCAATAAGGAGACTTTGTGCTTCAATTCTAATAAAATCGGATTAAATAATGATCATTGTCTATTTTGTTTCCAAGGAAAATCAGAGTTGATAATATATGCTCCAATTTTTCTAGATTATTAGCATAAAGTGCCCTTTATCTAAAAAAACATGAGACATTATGCTCCTGTTCTAGAAAACGAGAGAATAAAGTCTTTTTTTATATTTATAAAAATATTAACTTTTAAAGAATAATATTAGTAATAATAATGATTTCTATTATTATCATATTTCTAGATAACAATTATTCACAACAACCTGATTCCATCGAATATTAATTACATTACGTAGCGACTATTACCATATTAGCGTAGAAATTGGTATCATCATCATCATGCCCAGTGTATCTCGTTCATAGATAAACTATGGTCAGGGTCCAAGGAGGGAAGATAGACGGCAACTCATACCCATATAGGAGAATACGGTCAAAGAGTCCCCCGACTCAAGAAGGGTCTTCAAAGAACGACGCACCTGTAACTATCCGAAAGCCTGCAACTTAAACCCACGTTAACCAAGAATAGTAATCAATTAACTAAAAATACTCAACAAATAAAATACGTACAAATACCTAAAAGACGATATTGGTACGAGATGTGGTGAAGAGCGATAAGTAGAGACACATAACAGTAACAAATGGTGGTTAAGAGGGGGATATCTAGTAATCTTTTACATGGATAAGGCGCCGCCAACTGGCCCTCACTACAAAAAAAAGAGTTCAATTGTGACACAATATATTTGACACTTCATCAAAATGTCACCATTTTTAAAGTATTATCCTAATATTTCAATCTTAATTTATGACACTTTCTACCAGTGTCACTAAATAATTTGATGACATTTAATAAATGACATAATTTGATATCTTAAATGTTATAATTGATAATATTTTTTGTAGTGCCTATACCTGGTCAAGTCCTTAGATAGGTGGAGTTTGTGCAGGTTGCTTTTAATTCGCACCTCCCACGTTCTCCTAGGTCTTCCTCGGCCTCTTTTTTCCTTCACTATGCTGTATTCGATCCTCCTTACTAGGGCGTCATGGGTCTTTCTCTGCACATGCCCAGACCATCTCAACCTGTTCTTACGCATCTTGTTGAGAGAGGTGTAATCCCTAACTTCTCCCTGAACTCCTGGTTTCTTATCCTATCCATCATAGTTTTACCATACATCCACCTCGGCATACGCATTTCTGTTACTTGCATCCTCTGTTCGAAAATCTTCTTTACGGGCCAATAATCTGTCCCGTACAACAAAGCTGGTCTAATAGCAACGCGATAGAATTTACCCTTTAGTCTATTAAGGAATTTTTTATCACAAAGCACTCCGGTCGCTGCTCGCCACTCAAGCCATCTGATGTGCTCGATTTAGAGCACATTTATATCCCCATTATGGTGTCGAGTATCGTCGCTTCTCATTGGTTTTATATATTTTACACTCGATTTTACCTTGTTCTTGTCTTCGCGGTGTTTTGAGGTTATTTCAAGTATTTTCGGAGTGTTTTGAGGTTATTTCAAGTATTTTCGGAGATTTCGAGGTGAAACGGATCGAGTTCGAGGCTTAGGCATCATAATCGAAGAAGACGCACACGTTTCGAGACATTCGTGAAGGCCTCATTAAAGTTTGGCGCACATTTCGAGACATTCGTGGAGGCCTCATTAAAGTTCGACACACATTTTGAGACATTTGCAGAGGCATCGTTAAGCTTCGGACACTCTCTCTCTCTCTTTACAATTATGTGTTTTTGGCTCAATCGTGAACATAGATTTTTTTATTCTAATGAAATCAAGTATGTAGAGTCCTTCTTACCCTTCTCATTTTCAATACCTTTTCAAAATTTGGTCAACTTTAATAAAATTTGTGAAAGTTAGGCAAAGTATATAATTCCATACAAAAGTTAGACATGTCAGATGTATTTTAGGTGCTAATGTTTCTGTTTTTGCCGAATGACCTCATATTCGACCGAATTTTCCTTCGAAGCTCTATGGCAGCCCTGTTTCTTTGCGGGTTTCTTTTGCTCTTCAAGTCAAAATTAAAGGGCCTTTTAGGGCATTATAAAGTTCTTATATTTGAGACTATAAAAGCCTCAATTTATGTAGAAGACACTCATGCCTATTGTGAGTGCCTTTGTGCCTCACTTTAGAACATCATCATTTATTGCTTTCCTTCAATTCTTGCCCTAGTTTAGTTCATCTTCTTCATTTAAGCTTTCCTTTTGATTCTAGCACATTTATTTATGTAAGTTTACTTTCATTTCTTACTTTTAAGAACTTTTTTTTAAGCTAAAATCCAAAAATATTTGGATATATAAGAGCTCCCCCAAACTATTTGGAAAAATAAGCTTATTGGCTGTTCGCAGTTACTAACTGCGAACAGATAGCTTAATGGGCTGAAGGCTGGGTTTTGGGCAGGGTTTGTGTTTCAGCTCTGTTCGTAGTTAGTAACTGCGAACAACCCTTTTGCTGTTTTGTTCTGTTCGCAGTTACTAACTGCGAACAGAACTGCGACACTTATAACATTCCAGTAGCTTATTTTCGAGCCCATTTCTCTCTTTCCCTCTTTCACAAACAAACCCTAATCCTCTAAATTCTATATTTCCTCCTTCAACTTTTTCCCCATTTTTGACTTTGCTTAGATATCATCCCTTATTTCCTTAGATATCATTGTTATCATCCCTTATTTGCTTATTAAAGGTATGTTTATTGAACTAATTTCCTTTTAATTTTTAGAGATATACTAAGTTCTTCTAGTTATGGATTGTCCTTTGATGTGTAGATGGAATGGTGTTATTGTTGAACATAATAATGTAGTGATATATCAAGGTGGAAGTCATGATGAGTACTCAATGAATGCTTCGTGGGCTCTTGTTAGGAATTTGGGGTGTACTAGAACGGAGATATTTATTGAACAAGTCCCTATAAATATCAATGAAAATGTCCCTTCTTCGGCTCCATTCATGCAATCATTCACTGGAATGATGGAGCACCTGACCCAATTTGATCGCCCTCCTTCCCAAATGTTCACTCCTGTGTCTCTAGCACCTGACCCAACTAATAATGTTAGAACCGAATCAAGTTCTAGCCCACAATACCACATCGTCTTCTGTTCCTTTTTATGATCAATTAGAAGAGGATGGAGAAAGAGGTGATTGGACTATGGGGGCTCAAAATTCATGTAGTCTTGAGGGAGATGAATTTGTTAAGGGTGTGGAGTTTTCGAGCAAGAAAAATTTGATTGAAGCGGTGAAGAGTTATTGCATCAAGGCTAATCAATCATATACATGTCGAACGTCTAACAAGAGTGTGCTTGATTTAGTGTGTCCCAATTCTTGTGGTTGGAAACTTCGTGCTCGCCAAAAGAATAGTGATTGGACTATAGTGACTTATAAAGGTCCACACACATCTACTTGTGTTAGCGACAACCATAGCTTGGGTGCACGCCATTTGAATTCATCTATCATTGGTAATTTTATCAAAGAATGTGTTCGGGTGGATCCAACTCTTAAGGTTGGTGTGATCATTGAGATGGTAAACACAACGTACCATCACAGGATTAGGTAAAGTATGGGTGTGTAGTATGAATAACGATACGCTTCCCGAATAAGTTAATTCATTATAATATTTTAATAAGCAAAGGTAGTATGTCCTCACTAACTTTAAAGTGGACGTAGTATGACGTCAATTGGTGGAATGAATTACTCGCGGCTTTTGGAGCCTATGAGCCACCGCGGGGGTATGCATACTTAACCATAAGCACCGAAGTAGGACGTGTGTCTATGGTAGGGACTTGCTTAGGGGTTAGCTCCCCCTAACGTATTGTCTCGTCTATGGAGTTTGAAGTGGAACCGGCAGTATGGCTGGAAAAGATACAGCAGTATGGCTGAAAAAGATTCAGCAGTATGGCTGACTAACAGAAACAAGAAATTATTAAAGTTATTATCATAAAATTTATTGTACTCGAATTAAATGAATTACGACTTCTTGCTGACCTGTACTTTTGGTCTTAACGATCCTGCGATGATGTCGTTTCCTTTCTGGATAATGACTAGCAGTAAGTTAAACTGCAGGTATGGGGAGTGAGGATTACCCTTGGAGAAATAAATTGTTAGATTTAGGAGTTTTGTGATGAACTTAACTTTTCGTATTTTGGATATTTGGTTTTATGAGGCGTTTACGTTCTGAAGCTGTAATAAGTAGACTTACCTTTACAAACTTATCCGCTGCTAAGTTTCCTTTACGTCTATTAGATAATAATAACTCTAATAGAACTCGATCCGCAAGCTTTGTTTCGTTTTGAAATCTGTTTTAAACTATCTTTTAACGTCCTGGTTTGACTCGAGCCGTATTTAGTTTCTTCAAAAAGTCGTTTTCTCTTTTAAAACAATCAGAGTTTTTCTGGGATGTTACAATTGGTATCAGAGCGGGAGTTCTATTTAGTGTTATTTATGTAAACCGATAGACTAACAAGGAATAAATGATGACGAGAGTAATGGGTAGACATTAAGGGGATATTATGTCTTTTGCTTAGTATCTTTAACTATATTGTCAAAGATAAATTTTCGATGTGTGTATGGTAGAAATTCTATGTATACATTTGTGTTAATCTGTTTATATCTATCTTTGTCTTATCTTAGAAATTGATTGTCTCGTTTGCTTTCCTTGTGAGTCGGAAAGTTCGATTATTGCTCATCTGTCACGGATAAAGGAAAGAGACCTGCTGAAGAGGGAATTAGTTCCCTAGAAGAACCCTAGAGAGTTTTTGTTAATGCACCAGCTTGGGCAGAGATTGAGGCTTTAGGAATTTGGCACCGAAGAGAGGGGGGAAATGATCTGGACTATACATGTAGGATGGAAATGATTTATAAGAAGTCTAAACAGGTTTATGAGAGAATAATAGATGAGGAGATGGCTGAATTGAATGAGAGAATTGAACAGTTTGATCGAGAAACCAACAGAAGGATTAGATCAATGGAGACTGTAAGTCGGGAGAGAGTTGACATTCCAGGGAATAGTGGGGCAAGAGCTGATGTTGTTGAGGGGGTTGTTTCCGTAGTAGACCCAAACTCAGTGTTACTAATAAACTTCGAGGAGTTGGATTTCGAGGAGGATCCCGGTGAGGATCCAGAAGAGGACCCGAAGGAGGACCCCGATGAGGACCCAGAAGAAGAATCTGAGGAGAATTTTGAGGAGAATTCCGATGAGGAATAGGGGGAAATTATGGAGGAAGATTCCTTAGAAGTGTTAGAAAAAAACCCTATGAGGATAACGTGGGAGATGGTTATAATGCTGATGTGGAGAAAGGAATAGCTGATAAAGATGATGTTATGAGCGATAGTGATAGCGAAATAGTCATCCTAGGGGGTTGGCCGGTGAGGCGAGAAGACTATGAGTGAGGAGGAAAGTGAAATCACCATGTGGGAGGAAAGACCACTTGAATCAGTAATTGTAGAACTTTCTGATTCCGTGGAGCGACTTGCTTTGAGTGATTCCTTATCTATAGAAACTCCTTCTGATTCTGATAGCACGTCTAGCGATGACTCTGGAGATGCTAACTTTTACCCTGATTGATACGAGGAAGATCAGGACCGTTTGGATGCATCGCCTTTTATTGCATGAATGTGTTTTTGATTTTAGTATTTATGCTTATGATTTCGTATGACTAGTTTCACATTAATAATGATGTATGGATAATTTTGTGGTCGAGAAGTTTCTTTTGTTTTGTTTTGGATCAACTATTTTCGTAGAACGATGATTAATTGGGATTTTTGTTCCCAAGTATTTTGGAATGGAATAATATGATGTGACAGAATATGCTGGTTTGAGTTAGAATTTCATTTTGATTTATCTTTTTACTAATTTATACTTTCTTCTCATTAGTTGAATTGTGAAATTTGATATATTATTATATTGAAAATTTTGAGCATTTGCATAATTAATTAAATAATTGTTTTTTTTTTGGAGGAAGCTTAGGAGTCGATTAATAGACTCAATATTTTAATTCTACCAACTATTAGGACAAACCTCTTTATTTCTAAGAAGTTTTATTAGCCTAAGTTTTGTTTAACCTCGATAACGATAGTGAGTTAAGTTGGGGACGTTTTACCAACCTCATGTGAGGAAACATAAATCAAACGCGTTCGCTAGGTTTGAAATGGAAAGTTTAACGGTGGATGAATATTACCAGAAATTTATGGAATACCTGAAGTTTTTCCCTGAGGACGTCCCAACTGAAGGAAAGAAAATTCAGCGTTTCGAATTAGGTTTATCGTATGAGATTCAAAAGCACATTGAGACTGATAGATACGATACTTTAGACCAACTATACAAGAGAGTTGCGCAGATTGGAAATGTTATTAGGAAGGAAAAAGAGAAGATGGGTCATAGTGGGGAAAAGAGGAAGGAACCCATGCGGAAAAATGCAATGAAAGTGAGTAATCACGTTCACAACCAATTCAAGAAACATAAGCCGTTTGGAGGCTTCCAGGAAAAAGGCTTCCATACAAGTCAGAACAACAAGAGTAGAGGGGATTCGACACCAGAGGTTAGGATGTCGAAGCCTTCGTATGACCGCAATGGAAAGGAAAGAATTTATAACTGTAGAAGATGCCAGAAAAATAACCCGGGAAGGGACTGTCGGGGTATGTTAGTGGACTGTTCTCACTGTGATAAATCGGGCCATAGAATGTATGAGTGTTATACTCGCTTGGGAAAACAAGAGCTTCAAGGGGGAAATCATCGAGACTTTCAACAACAACGTTTCGGTAACGGATGGAGTGGTAACGAAGCTGGAAGGGGAAACCACAATGGTGGTAGTTTTGGTCGAGACTTGGGGGGGTGCCACAAACCCTAGGTTTCAAGCGAATCACTCCGGTGTTCAGCAACCACAGGAGAATGCTAGGAACGAGAATTTTACACGCCAACGAGGAAATCAAGGAGGTGCTGCTACTGCTACTAAGAATAATGGCAGACTTTCAGCCGTTAACTCTAGACAAGCAGCACAGGTGTCGGATGTGGTCACAGGTACGTTCTGCATCAATACAAAGTCTATTAAAGTACTTTTTGATTTTGGTGCATCATGCTCGTTCGTTTTAAAGTCTAGAGTTAAGGACTTAGAGTTGGAAAACCCCGTAGAAACATCTTTTTCAGTCGCTATTCCTTCTAGAGAGACTTTTCATTGTAATGTGTTGTTTCGTGAAGTGTCGGTCAAGATAGGAAAAGTAAAATTTCCGAGTGATTTGTTTTCCCTAGAAATGGATGATCTGGATGTAATACTTGGGATGGATTGGCTAGGTAAATATAAAGCGATAATAGATTGTGAAGAACAGTCTGTGACTCTAAGTGGACCTAGGGAGAGAAGGTTAAATATAGGAGCCTTCCTACGGGACCAAAGGTAAAAATCGTGTCGTCATTGGAAATTAGGAAACTAATCAAGTAAGGGCAACCATGGTATCTGTGTAGCATAAGCAAAGTAAAAGAGCGTGAGGTACGGCTTGAGGATATTCCAGTGGTCAGTGACTTCATGTATGTGTTCCCGGAAGAAATTCCTGGTATGCCACCGAGGAGAGATGTAGACTTCTCGATTGAATTAATACCAGAAACAGGGCCAATTTCAAAGGCGCCTTACCGAATGGCCCCGAAGGAAATAGAGGAGTTGAAGGTTCAGTTAGAGGAGTTGTTAGAAAAAGGTTATATACGACCTAGTGTTTCGCCCTGGGGAGCCCCGGTGTTATTTGTGAGGAAAAAGGACGGAACTATGCGTCTTTGTATTGATTATAAAGAACTTAATAAGGTCACCGTTAAGAATAAGTACCCGTTACCACAGATCGATGATCTTTTTGATCAGCCGCAAGGAGCCGGAGTCTTTTCCAAGATTGATCTGCGGTTAGGGTATCATCAGTTACATATTAAGGAGGAGGATATCAGTAAATCAGCTTTCAGAACGAGGTATGGACACTTCGAATTCACCGTGATGCCTTTTGGGTTGACGAACGCACTGACAACTTTTATGGGATTGATGAATCGGGTTTTAATGCATACCTCGATAAGTGTGTGGTAGTGTTCATTGATGATATCTTGGTATACTCTAGGAGCCCAGAAGAACATCGAGAACATCTAAAGTTAGTCTTGCAGATTCTAAGAGAAAATCAGTTGTATGCGAAATTCTCGAAGTGTGAGTTTTGGTTAGAACAGGTGGCTTTCCTAGGTTATCTGGTTTCTAAGGATGGAATTTCCGTCGATCAGACGAAAGTGGAGGCCGTCCGAGACTGGTCTACACCTCGAAATGTTACGGAAATTCAGAGTTTCTTGGGCTTAGCAGGGTATTATCGTCGTTTTGTGAAGGACTTCTCCCGTATTGCTCGTCCGCTTACATCCTTGATGAAGAAGGAGAAGAAGTTTGAGTGGGCCGAAGACTGCGAGAGAGCCTTCCAGTTGTTGAAGGAAAAGTTAACTACTGCTCCGGTATTGGTTCTACCTGATCCTTCTTTGGAATATTCAGTTTATAGTGATGCTTCCACACTTGGTTTGGGTTGTGTCATGATGCAAGACAGGAAGGTAGTAGCTTATGCTTCGCGGAAATTGAAGACTCACGAAGTCAACTATCCAACGCATGACTTAGAGCTAGCAGATGTGGTTTTTGCGTTAAAGATCTGGCGTCATTATCTGTACGGTGTGAAATGTAAGATCTTTACAGATCACCAAAGCTTAAAATTTTTGTTCTCTCAACCCGGATTGAATCTGCGTCAACGGTGTTGGTTGGAATTAATCAGTGATTACAATTTGGAGATTTCTTATCACGAGGGTCGCGCAAATGTGGTCGCTGATGCCTTGAGTAGGAAATCGAAACAATCGATTGCAACATTGATAACTTCTAAGGAGTTAAGTAAAGAGTTTGAGAGAATGAATTTGGAGATAATCAAAGAGGGGGAGTTAGAGGCCAAGTTGGGAGCTCTGTCCATTCGACCTACATTCTTTGAGGAAATTATGGCTAGGCAAATGGAGGACCCCAAGCTTGTTAAGCTTCGTGAGCAGGTCAGTGAAGGTAAAGCTGAAGGTTTTACAATTCATGAGGATGGTAGCCTTCGTTTTAAAGGATGATGGTGTGTACCAGATGGGTGCGACTCTTTAAAGGAGAACTTGTTGAATGAGGCACACAGCTCTAGGTACTCTGTTTACCCTGGTGGGGAAAAAGATGTACCAAGATTTAAAGGGCATGATTTGGTGATCGGGTATGGAAAAAAAAAAGCCATTGCCACGTTTGTTTCCAAGTGTTTAACGTGCCAAAAGGTTAAGAGCGAGCATCGAAGGCCAGCTGGGTTACTACAACCCTTGGAAGTTCCGGTATGGAAGTGGGATGACATTTCTATGGATTTCGTTTTAGGTCTGCCACGGTCTAAGGCTGGTAATGATACTCTTTGGGTTATTGTGGATAAGCTTACTAAGTCTGCAAGGTTTATTCCGATGAACTGTAAGTGGGATATGGAACAACTTGCTCGTGCCTACATTAAATACGTGGTTCAATATCACGAGATACCTCGTACTATTGTTTCTGATCGGGACACCCGATACTTGTCACATTTCTGGAAATCCTTACAGCAGGCTTTGGGAACCACTCTTCTTTATAGTACGTCCTTTCACCCTATGACGGATGGTCAAACCGAGCGTGTTAATCAGGTGTTGGAAGACATGTTGAGGGCAGTAGCCATGGAATGGCAGGGTTCATGGGATGAACATCTGGATCTTATAGAGTTCTCTTATAATAATAGTTATCAGGCCACAATTCAAATGGCTCCGTTTGAGGCACTGTATGGTCGCAAGTGCCGTAGTCCAGTGTCTTGGGATGATTTCATCCAGTCTATAACTTTAGGAATAGATATGTTAGTTCAGATGACTGAACAAGTCAATTTAATTCGCGATAAAATGAAGGCGGCCCAAGATCGACAGAAGTCATATGCCGATCTTCGTCGTCGGCCGAATGAGTATGCCGTAGGCAACAAGGTTCTTTTCCGTGTGTCGCCAATGAAAGGCGTGGTTCACTTTGGTGCTCGTGGGAAGTTAAGCCCACGCTTCATTGGTCCCTATGATATTGTGGAAAGGATAGGGAAGTTAGCTTACCAGTTAGCGTTGCCTAATGCAATGGGCAAGGTTCACGATGTATTTCATATCTCTCAGTTGAAACGCTATGTAGCGGCTTCTTCGCATGTTTTAGACCCAGAGCGGTTAGAACTTGATGAGAGTCTCACCTATGAGGAGCAAGCTGTTCAGATTTTAGACAGGAAGGTTCGCAGTATTCGGCGTAAGGACGTCGAAATGGTTAAGGTGTTATGGTCTAATCATCGGTCCCAAGAAGCGACTTGGGAAACAGAGGCTTCCATACGAGCGAAGTATCCACACCTATTCTCTCAGGTTAGTAAGTTACGGGGACGTAACTTTTTAAGGGGGGCAGAAAGCGATAGGATTTTCGCTTTCTTGAGTATGTTGACCTAGTTTTCCCTTGTTTATGTGTTGCGTTTGGTGATTGCGTGCATGCTTATGTGTGTTGCGTTTGTATATGTGTTGTTGTTTGCATGTGTGTTGTAGGTTGCACGTTAGGTTTTGGGGTCAAAACCTTTTTAAGGGGGGTAGTCTGTAACACCCGATATTTTAAAACGATAAATTCCGATATATTTAATAGAATTACTAGTATTTTATATTTTAATTAGTGTCTTATGATCTCAATTTGGGCTTGGTCATACATTATGCAACCTTTTAAACCTTTTAACTTTTCGGGCCCAAAAACCTTAAACCCTTCTTAACTTAAATTAATAAAAAAAAAAGAAAAAAAAATATAGGAGGGAATACCAAGAGTGGGCCGACCATAGGGAGTATATTCATGGATTTTGTAACTCCCATGATTATTGAGGGAATAATCCTAATTATTGCATAATTGATTTATTTTCCTTAACACTCTTATTGCCTAAAACCTTAAGATCTTCTCTAACCTTCAATTCTTCCTAAAACTTCAAAGAACACACCCTCAAACTCTGGCATTTTCACACGCCTAGCCTTGTTCTTTTGGGATTTTTTGGGTTTTTTATTAAATTTAAATACAATTGTAAAGAGTATGTAATATGTAGTGTTGAATGATTTTTAACATAGTTTCTTCCATGATTTTTATAGTAGTATGATTATTATTATATAATTGTCAATGGGTAGTGTTAGATGTTGTGTTTGGAATTTATCCTTGAAAGAGAGCATGTTAAATTAAGTTGATGAAGGATGTGTAAAATAATGATAATAATCATAAAAATAATAATAATAATGATAATAAAATATATGTTTAAAATAGGATTTTTAGGGAGAAATTTCATTGAAGTATAAGAGGATGTTTTGGTATGGCATGACATTTTAAAGTGGATGAATGATTTGTTTAAGAATTTATTATTTGAGGATTTTAAAAATGATTTTTTTTATGTGAGCATGAATTTATGAATTTTATGGTATAGATTTATTAAGAAATGTGGAAATTGGAATTTGTATGTATTTTGAATAAAAATTGACAAAATCCCGTAGGATTGGAAAATCATAAAAAAATGGTGTTTTTGGAGCATTTTGGTTTTGAAATTAGGTTAAAAATACCTATACTATGTTATAAATTATGAAAATTGGTACTCGGGGGTTTTGATGCCTTTCGGACGCAACGGTGAAGTCGGATTTCCAGTTTGACAGTGTTATGGCAGGTTTCTGGACAGATTCATATGCTGTGTTTTTTTTTTGTAAGTGTTTAATGTGTCTTAGGGTTGTGGTGTTTGACTCATGATATGTGTATGTGTTCTATGTGTGATGGTAGTCGTATGTATGTGTTATGGTTTGCTTTGAGGAGGATGTGAATGTATTCTTATTTCCGGAATACGGTTGAACCTTGTAGGAAGCCGATTCGTGACCGGAAATTGATTAGGACGTTTGTGCGTTGTTTGCTTGGTCAAGGTACGTACACACAGCATAGATTCATAGTATATGTTATGTACCATATGAAAATGGTAACAAAGGTAAAGTATGGGTGTGTAGTATGAATAACGATACACTTCCTGAATAAGTTAATTCATTATAAAATTTTAATAAGCAGAGGTAGTATGACCTCACTAACTTTAAAGTGGACGTAGTATGACGTCAATTGGTGGAATGAATTACTCGCGACTTTTGGAGCCTATGAGCCACCGCGGGGGTATGCATACTTAACCATAGGCACCGAAGTAGGACGTGTGTCTATGGTAGGGACTTTCTTAGGGGTTAGCTCCCCCTAACGTATTGTCTCGTCTATGGAGTTTGAAGTGGAACCGACAGTATGGCTGGAAAAGATACAACAGTATGGCTGAAAAAGATACAGCAGTATGGCTGACTAACAGAAACAAGAAATTATTAAAGTTATCATCATAAAATTTATTGTACTCGAATTAAATGAATTACGACTTCTTGCTGACGTGTACTTTTGGTCTTAACGATCCTGCGATGATGTCGTTTCCTTTCTAGATAATGACTAGCAGTAAGTTAAATTGCAGGTATGGGGAGTGAGGATTACCTGAGAAATAAATTGTTAGATTTAGGAGTTTTGTGATGAACTTAACTTTTCCTATTTTGGATATTTGGTTTTATAAGGCGTTTACGTTCTTAAGTTGTAATAAGTAGACTTACCTTTACAAACTTATCCGCTGCTAAGTTTCCTTTACGTCTAGTAGATCATAATAACTCTAATAGAACTCGATCCGCAAGCTTTATTTCGTTTTGAAATCTGTTTTAAACTATCTTTTAACGTCCTGGTTTGACTCGAGCCGTATTTAGTTTCTTCAAAAAGTCGTTTTCTCTTTTAAAACGAACAGAGTTTTTCCGGGATGTTACAGGAAGGGTAATTGAGGAGCATATAATCGCTCAAGCTTCTTTCTTTCTTCAACCCTCATCTTTCTTTCCGCTCCAAGATCTCTCACTCCTTCACCTTCATCTGTCCCCTCTTCAACATTGTGTTCCTCAAGCTCTTCTCTTAAGTCGTCTCCTCTCAACTCCTTTTCATGTTCTCCCTCATGTTCATTTTTCCTCCCCCTATCTTCTACCATAACCGACGATCCTTCATATTGAGTTCCCGATCTTAAATGGATGGCCTTAGCGGTATGATGGTTTGGGTTTGGGTTTTGAGGTGGAGGTTGAGGTTGTGTAGTTGGGTTAGGTTGAGGGTAAGGTGGAAATAACAATGGTGGAGTGGGTGTTGCCATTAGGGCAAGTTGAGACTCAAGCAACTTCTGTTGTGTCTGGAGTTGTTGCATTTGTTGCATGAGTGTTTGGTTGATTTGAACAAGGTTGCTCATCTGAGATGTCACGAAATCACTACTCATTGCTTGCCCTTGCTGTGATTGGAGGTTTCCGGATGAAGGTTGTGTAGACGAGAAAGGAAGATTTGTGTTGCCTCTAGGTCCTTGATGAAATCCCGGGGGTCTAATCGAGCTAGGTCTGGATCCACTCCCACTTGGTAGGTTCCCATAGGAGCTTTGGGGGTTGTACCCACTTTGGTTACCTCAGTTATATCCCGGATTGAAGTTTCCTTGATTGCCATTGGGATTGAAGGGAGGTCTAGAGGAGAGGTTGTTGAAGAAACTTTGTTGACCGTACCCTTAACCTTGCCCCACAGCTGCTACGTTTTCTGGATTGTACCCATACCCATCATAATTCATCACAGGAGCATCTTGATTGAAAGACCCATGTCCCACTGTCGCTACATGTTCGGAGAGTGTGCCCCCGCAATATGAGGTATCATGGTTGGTTCCTCCGCAAATGGCACAAGCAAAGTGTTTTTCGCGGGCGGATGAGACATTAGAGCCACTAGCGGCGAGGTTTAGCTTGGATAGGTTCTTGTCTAAGACCGCTTCAATTTTAGCACCGATGGTATCTAGGTTATTTGTATCGATCATCCCTCTAGGCAACCCTTTGCTTCTCGTTCCACTCCAACAATGGTTTTTGGCTACATCCTCGATCCTGGCCTTCACTTGATTGCAAGGAATTTTAGAGAGTTGACCACCCACTACTGCGTCTAGAAGTGCCTTGGTGGAATCGTTTAAGCCATCATAGAAGAATGTATTAAGATGGTTCTCCCCATACTCATGGTAGAGGCAAGCTCTTATCATCCTCTTAAACCTACTCCATGCAGCTGTCAGGTTTTCCTCATCATCCTATGTGAAAGCAGTTATTTCCTTCCGCCAATCTTGGGTTCTCACGGTTGGGTAGAACCTCTCTAGGAAAGCAGTTTTCAGTTGGCTCCAGGTAGTGATGGAATTCGGCTCAATACAATCATACCATTCTTTGGCATCACCTGCCAAACCCAATCGGAAGAGGTGTAGTTTGACGTAGTCTGGATTGTTGGGGCATTGCGGACCGAGTCCACAAGTCTCAGAGAATGTATCAAGGTGTTGGAGCGGGCACTCATTCTTCAACCCATTGAATGGCTTTTCCTTCACCATTCTCGTATACTGAGGGCAGATTTGGAACGGGGTCGCGGCCACAGGAAGTACCACCCCTCTAAGGAACTCTTGGGACCCAAGTGTCCCAAATTGATCGAACAATTGATGCTCATCGGCCATTTCAGCAGTAGGGGGGTTAGCAGTAGGTGGTTGTGGGGTAGGTCTTCCTACGCGTTGGACCTCAGGATCAAATGGCATTAACGGTTGATTGGATCTGCGCGTGCTATATCGCATGCAAACAAAACTGCCAACCACATGTAAGTACTGACAAGCAAAGAATAATTGACAAAATAAAGAAAACTATATCAAGATCTACACTAGCTTAATTATAACGCCTTGTCCCCGGCAACGGCGCCATTTTGATAACAGTTTTAGCAGTCGTATGTTAAAATCTGGTTACACAAACTATATTTATATTGCCCTAACTCTACACAAGTATAGTAGAGGTAAGGGGTCGAACCACAGAGACAAGGTTAGTTAAACAGATGGTCTCAATATAGGGATTCCAGGATGTTAAGGTGAATGAAACTAATTAAAACTAAGATTGATTGCAAAGCTACAACTAGTATAAATCAAGGGGAGAAAGAACGAGAATGATTGGTTCCACCCTAGAGAGCTACCACAAACATTCATGCATTAGGGTGAGTTAGCGACCTTCAATCATCAATGGATTCAAAGATGAGAGGAAGTTGACGGCTCTAAGACCAATCGAACGACCTATAATCGCCCCATGTCTCCTTGGGAGTGGCAGGACAAGATTCAAGGTGAATCATTATGATGATTGAATAAGTTTCAACTAAACCCTAACTCAAGAATAAGGGGTTCCAACTCTAGGGTTTCACCAATCAAACCCTAGGGAACTACTCACACATCATGAAGGAGAAACTAAGCATAATATTCCATAAGAACAAGAAACTAGACATGTAAAACTTCTATTTGAGCAATAAAAGCAATAATAGGCAATGACAAAGAGAACAAGAGGAACAAGAACATAAAAGTAATAACCCTATGCTAGATATTCAAACAAATCCAAGTACACAATCACCACAAAGAGAAGAGAATCATAAATAGTATTCAAAACTAACTACCAACAATAGTAAATGATTCTATAAGCAAATAAAAGAAAGATACTCATACTATAAATAAAATCTAAAAAGGTGTAGAAGATATCATCCATAAGTGTAGCAAAGAGTTACATCCAAAAGTTAGTGACTTGATTGATTTAGGAGAAAACTCAAACTAGAAAATAAAAACTAGGGTTTTGAAACTAGAGAAAGAAAACATAAGAGATTCAACTACTCTAGAGAATGTTTAGGGTTAAAGCTAGAATACCCTTCAAACTACAGGAAATGGGTATATATACCCCTAAAATAAAGTGCCACGCAATTACAAAAGGGCCCCAAAGGCTAAAAAAAGAAAATAAAACTGATACGTAAAAACAGGCGCATTCCCCCGAATGTCCAGGGCCATTCGCCCGAATGTAGCTCCTTCGCCCGAATATTGTGCATTCGGTATTTCCAGTGAGTTTTCAGCTATTTTTTTCTTTGAAGACCATTCGCCCAAATGAAATTAGAATTCTGATAGCCTCTAACCTTGCTACGGGAGCAAATGTTTCCGTATAATCAATACCTTCTTGTTGATTGTATCCTTTAACCACTAGCCTGGCTTTCTTTCTTACTATGGTTCCGTGCTCATCCAGCTTGTTCCTAAAAACCCATTTTAGACCAATTATCTTTTTGTTCTTGGGTTTCGGTTCCAAGTGCCACGCTTTATTTCTTTCAAATTCATTTAGTTCATCTTGCATTGCAACAACCCAATCTGAGTCTTGTAACGCTTCTTCGTGATTCTTGGGTTCCAATGTTGAGAGAAATGCAAAGTGTGCACAAATGTTTCTTATTTGGGATCTGGTCTGTGTGCCTTTGTTTATGTCACTTATAATCAAGTCAAGTGGATGTGACTTTTGGTGTTTCCACGGCTTAGGCACAAAATCTCTTGTGGGAACAGGAGTGGAAACAAGCTCTGTGACTTGATTGACAGTTTGCTCAACTTCATGTTGTTCATTTTGTTCTACTCTGGGAGCAGCTGGATTAGGAACACTTTGCTAGTCCTGACTTCCCTGCTGTCCCTGCTCTTGATTAGGTTCTACAGTTTCAATTTGAACCTGTTGTTCTTCATTTACTTCTTGATCTTGCTCTTTATGCACGTTTTCATCATCTTCCAAATTAGCAAGACCTATCTTAAAATCACATGTTTCTTGTTCACTTGTCATAAAGTTAGTTTCATCAAAAATAATGTGAACAGATTCTTCAACACACATAATTCTCTTGTTATAAACTCTATAAGCTTTATTGTGAGATGAGTAGCCAAGAAATACTGCTTCCTCACTTCTTTCATCAAACTTTCCTATATTTCGTTTTCCATTTACGTGAACAAAGCATCGACATCCAAATACACGAAAATAGGAAATGTTGGGTTTAACACATTTGAATAATTCATAAGGGGTCTTAGAAGTGATGGGTCTAATCAACACACGATTCAAAATATAACATGCAGTATAAACAGCTTCAGCCCAAAAATTTCTAGGAAGACCACTAGCAATTAACATGGTTCTAGCCATTTCCTCTAATGTTCTATTTTTACGTTCCACCACACCATTTTATTGTGGTGTCCTAGGTGCGGAAAAATTGTGGCTTATACCATGCTCATTACAATAATCCATAAACCTTGAATTTTCAAATTCTTTACCATGATCTGATCTTATGTAGATTGTTACTAGATTTTTAAATTTTATTTGCAAAAGCAACAAATTCATTAAAAGCTTCATCTTTGCTAGCTAAAAATAAGGTCCAAGTAAATCTACTGTAATCATCAACTATAACAAACACATATCGCTTTGAGGTGGTCACAATATTTTTAGGTTTAAAGGATGACATAACATGTTTTCCTTTGGCACAAGGATCACAAATTTCATCTTTTTGAAGTTTAAGGGACGGCAACCCTCTTACTAGGTCTTTAGATCGTAGAGTATTAAGCAAAGAAAAACTAGCATGACCTAAACGTTTATGCCAAAGAAGAGGGTCATCTTCTATAACACTGAGACAAGTAAGACTGGTTTTGGGAACAGTGTGGAGGTCCACAACATAGGTGTTCCCTTTACGGATTCCTTCCAGAACAGTGTCTCCTGTGTCATTCCTAGAAATAATGCACTTTTCAGAAGTAAAGTTTACAGAGTTACCTTTGTCGCAAAATTGAGAGATACTTAGCAAATTATGGTTTAGATTCTCGACTAAAAATACATTGTACCTTTAGCTTAAACTTTTGATAAGTTGATTCCTTGACATGGTATCCGAAGTCATCGTGATAAAATGTGACATGTTCGAATTTTAACCACTCCTCATTATAGTAAATTATTTAGCGTCATGTATGAGGAGGACATGTATTGCATCCACACTTCTAACACAAATGATTCTCGTGTAAGAGTCGTGTTAGAGTATATAAGATAGTATGCCAGACACCAAAGTAAAAGGTTTTTAAAATGATTGCATTCTTTAGTATTTTGGGTAAATGGTAAACATCACCAAAAAGTATTGATTTATGAATGACTGTTTATGAGTGAGCTTAAGACAATCTGGTGTACTGTTGACAAATGACAAGCTTGTATGATCAATGTGGTAAATTAAGTATGCCCCACTTTCTAGGCAAGTAGATCTTGGAATATCTCCCGTCTCTTTACTGTGCGGAGCCTTGACATATGATCATCTTTCACTTCAATTGTTCAAATTTGGCATGTGAAGAATATGATTCTTCATTTGAACCATTAAATACAAGCAAACCCCAGCCTCTAGAGGTATTCAAAACAGACTCGATGACCCGATAGACACCCGATTTTATAATCGAATCCAATTTGACCTGACCCGAAACATATGACCCGAAATCAACCCGATGACCCGAATGAACACCTCTACCTACCTCCTATCGATCTTTTTTTAAGATAAGAGAAAGTCAACACACTAGTGACGGTTGTGGAATGTTTTCGATAGAGATCAATTTGTGTGAGTTACATCTCTTTTAGGACACAAAAAAAAAGTAGCATAATTTATCGCATCTGTATTTTGGACTTTTGATTATTTCATTTCACTTACTTCTTTCTGTCCTAATTAGCTTTCTAAATTATTTACTTAATTTATTTATGTTACTTATTTATTTAATATCTATTTAATGGCTCAACCCTAATCTAACTTGTGTTGTGATTTGTAGACATTTTTTTTCATACGAGCTTGGTGTTACTCATTTTTCTCTTTGTAGAAGTCTTTTGATTTGAGAGTTTAATCAACTACGTTTATTCCTCTGTATTCACTTTTGAAGGGTTATGAGTATAATATATCTGCTACCTTTCTATCCTAAATAATGACTTTGTGCAAAAAATATGGAATTAATACCTATGACTAGCAAAGATTTCAATTTTTCCAATATCAAAAGTCTAAAGTAAACAATTTAAAAGTAAACAAATTCTCACCCCAAAAGGAGTTCACATGCATCTAGTCATCTACCCATTTAAAACCAAAATAAATTTAGACCAAAAAATCTAATAGTAGAAGTACTTAAAAGTAATTGTATACACTTGACAATTCAAAATGACATTGACTTATGAGGCATACTCTTTAAATTTGAACCTAAGAAGGACACATTGGTTGAAACATAAGTACCCCACCTTCTTTGTGTTTTCTCCAAATCTAAGTATGTCCTAATTAATTCCCATACTATAACTTTTGACTTAAACCTAATTGGCTACACCATTAATTCTATGAATCATCTACTAATGCACAAATTTTTAAATTTTTTGTTTAAAAGGTACATCTAACAACAAACTAAATTTTCATACATTAATTATTAATTATATAAATATAGTAGCTTGCATGGTAGAACTAATTACCTATTTAATTACCCTTAATTACCATGACTTAAGTGGGTACCTATGAATGCAATCATTCCAAACATTATTACTATCATAACCCGAATTGTTTAATGACTTCCAAACCAAACTTCCCACTTTAAAACCAGTCCCAAATGCCAACATCCATATTCTATCCCCTTTTTTAATCCTTGTCTTTGCTTCAAAATAAGCCAATTCATAAAACACTAAACTACTCGACGTGTTCCCGAATCGGTGCAGAGTCATCCGAGCCGGCTCAGTCACTGACTCACTAAACTTTAACACCTTTCCCACCTGTTCAATCACTGCTTTCCCGCCTGTATGGATACAAATATGCTCAAATGCAGTTGTGAAATCAGGCACCATCGTCTTAGACTCGCCCTGAGTCAACACAGACAAGACGACCGACTTCACATACAGAACGAGTTGACTCAATGGAAGAACCCGTGGTGCAAGTGTTTTTAAATGTAATCGCAGATTCAGACCGGCAACTCGGATTAAATCTTTGGTTAATGAAACTCCTGTAACACCTATCTCATCCTCTTCTTGAAATGCAGCTTTATACGAACTATCATCGGACCCATGGTGAGTTCTTAACGAGTTAACGAGTTCAAACTTAGCGACTCGGCGCCGAGTTGGATCGTTAGTTAAAATCGCTGCAGCACAACCCACTCTGAATATACAATTAGTAACCAATTTGGATCTATCATCTCCATAATACCAATTAAGACTAATATTCTCAGTAATGACAATAAGAACATTCTGGATTTTTCTTCCAGAACTTCTTAACATATGGGAAGCCATATCAATGGCGAGAATCCCACTACCACAACCCATCCCACTAAGATTAAATGTCCGAACAGTGGGACCCATTTTATAATGATTAACCAACATGGAGGAAAGAGATGGTGAAGGAGAAAAACTACCACATGTAACAATGACAATATGAATATCATTACTAGGGTCGTTAATCTTAGCCGTTGAAAAAAGAGAATCGACGGCGGAGAACATACCTTCTTTGGCTTCTAACAATGCAGAGTGTAAGGGTGCATTATTATAACCTTGGAATATAAATGGAGGAACATAGGTTTCTTCTCCTAACCCAGATTTGAGGTAAATAGAGCGCATGAAATCAAGGCTTTTTTGAGAAAAACAGTCGTTTTTCTGGACAAAGTAGTTACAGAGCTCAAAGTTAGATTTCCGATGGTTAGGAGGTTTGTAGCAGGAATATTCTAGAAGTAGGATTGGGTATGGTTTAAGGAAAAAATGGTGGATTGAGTAAATGAGAAGGAGGAAGAAGGAGAGAGGGAGGGAAAAAGGGGGGATTTGAGAGAGGAAAAGGAGAAGTACAAATGAAGCTTGGAGGAATATCTGAGTGTATGTAAGAGAAATCTTCATTTTTTAATGTATTTATTTATTTAAATTTTGTTATAAATTATGATGAAATATATTAAGTGAGTGTGTAATTAGAATGAAATGGTAGAGAATTTATATTGAGTAGAGTGAGTTGAAAATGTAATGTAATGTAATGTAATGCATGCAGTGGTGCAATAATTGCGCCTGCATTAGATTACTTGTTGGGTGTTTAACAGTTGGGGAAAAGATACTTGTATTGTATAAGGTGAGTTATGGAACTCAACTAGGAGACGGGGTGGGTGCAAATCTAGGTGTTTTCTTTTTCCTATTGTAAACATATATATTACCCAATTTTTCATTAAAAGTTAAACTTAGATATCTTATCTATACGCTACAAAGAATTATTAATTTGGATGATGATACACTTGTTTGTGCTAGATTATATTGCTCCTCAAAAAGACACAATGATTCCGTTAAGAAAAGTAGGTAAATAAATATAATTTCTCTTATTTTTAATAGTTGTTATATCCACAAGATGTTGATTACTATGAAAAAATGTCATTATTTTTTATAACTAATAAAAATCAGATAAAATATTACTCAATTATTATATTTATACTATGTATTTTTTTATTATCCATTTTTACTTTTTGCACGCATTTTAAAGCAAATGAATACTTCATAGAAGTATTTATGAATTACTTCTTTCGTTTGTTAATAAAGTTCCCACAATAAATGCTCACGTTAATTAAAAAATAATTTTTTTTAAAATAGTGGATATATTACTTATTGAATAATAAATTTGATCGAGGAAAAATTGGGTGCATAAACATTAAGGGAAATTCTACATGGTAACATCGAATTTTCATGAAATTTCAGTGGCAATACTTTTGTAAGATTTTTCCACGTGGTAGCATTGAATTTATGCACAATCTATATACCGTAGCATTTTCCATTAAATTCTTATTAATTTCCGTTTAATTCACCATTTTGACATTTCTACCCTTATTAATTGTTGGTTGTTGTCTTTATAATTTGTCCTGAACAATTTTTATGCTCTCAAATGTGCTCTCAAATGTTATAACAATTTTGGGGGTGTTTGGTAATTGGCTTTTGACTTAGTTTTTTGGTTGACTTTTGACTTTTTCTTTGTTGGTTGGTCAAACCGCCAAAAAAAGTGTTTAGTAACTGACTTTTAAAGTAGCTGAAAAGTTGGCTTTTAAGCCAAAATGAAAAAGCTGCTCCAGCTAGCTTTTTGGGTTGACTTTTGGCTTGTTGGCTCTCTTTTTCTCTAATAAACATCCAACAATCAATATTCTAATTGACCAAACATCTCCACAAACAACTAGCCTTTTAAGCTAGCTTAAAAGCCAACAAAAACAGCCATCATTTTCAGCTGGTCAAACAAACCAACTAAAAAAGCCAACCGCCAACAACCAACAACCAATTGCCAAACACCCCCTTTGTTTTCATAACATTAAATTCACCTTTTGTCATTTTGAATGAAAAGAAGATTGTTACAACATTTGAGAGCTTAAACAGTGAGAACATAAAATGATTGAAGGCAAATTATAAAGACAAAAACCAACACAAGGGTGGAAACGTCAAAATGATAAGAATTTAACAGAAAATGCTACGACAGTTAGATAGTGCATAAACTGGATGCTATCATGTGGAAAAATCGTATAAAAGTGCTATACTAGCGTTTCATGAAAGTTCAATACTACAGTGTAGAATTTCCCATAAAAATATTTAATGAAATTTAATGGAAAACATATGAGGAATACAATTAATAAAAACTTATTTTTATAAAATTAGTGGAAAACTGTGGGATCATAACAAATATATAGAAGTATGATGTATGATTTCTCATCTCTTATTTGTGATTTCTTAACTCTCATTTTGGATCTCTTATCACTTGTACTTCTTTCGGATTTCTTAACATTATTTGGATTGTTCAAGAACAATTTATTGTTAACAATTATGTAAAAATACAAGAAATTTTTTATTTAAATTTGTATTATCTGTATAATTAATTCAAATATAACAAATTTCATTCAGAAAAATATTTTAAAATATAAAAAAATATAATTAATATAATATATTAAAAATAATAATAATAAAATAAATAATAACAATAATAATAATAATAATAATAATAATAATAATAATAATAATAATAATAATAAAAAAAAAAAAAAAATAAAACAACAATTAAAACGTATTCATCATATTTAACTACAATTTTTTTTTTAAATTGGTGATAATTTTATTTTTTTTACTTTTTATTTTTGAAATCTCGTGAAAGTTGCCAATGAGAAAGGAGTTCACCCGGGTATCACCCCGGGTTTTGTTTAGCATCCACTTATTAAAAGTTGTATAAGACGCGTTTCTCTTTGAGATATCTCCTACAATAACGTGAATTATAAATAAGAAAGGACGAAATTAATCTAGTATGGTTATGAATAATCTGGACCAGGCATTGTCAAATGGGAATAGGAGTACGAAAATATCATAAAACTAACACATTGACAACAACCCAATGAATTTATTTTTATAACAATAACAATGGAAAGAGGGCATGCATGTTTTTCTAGATATGAAGTACTGAAATAAGTTACATCCCTTTACTCTATTTTAAGTCAAGATTTTAGGAAATTTGACATAATGTTTTGCGATTGGTGTTTGATTCGCAATTAGCTATAAGCAATCTCAAATAACAAAAATATTACTCGGCCTATTTTTTAATTTTTTTTATTTACTTTTTGTATAATTAAAAGAAACTAATTAAGTCTTAATATGTCTAGTATATATCATTAAAAAGTGTGTAACATAAAAATTTAATAAAATCTATATGATTAAAAAGTACTTCTATTAAGACGGTTTTTAACAAGATCTCACATGGATATATTTTTTATTATCATTCAAATATCTCTGAAAAACATTACACTACTGATACTCTTGCAGAGAAAATAATTTTGACGCCCCCGTAAGGAGGATTGAAAGCATCATTGTGGAGTGTTAGAGAACTCCGGCAAGACCTAAGAGAACATGTGAAAACATATACAAAAATGACTTGAATGATGCACACTTTTCTGAGGACTTGACCAGGGATAAGGGTAGTTGAAGACATCATATTCATGTCCTAGACTACTAATATTCTTGAGCTTGCCGGTTGGTGTTCTTGTTTTTGTCTTTGTCTTAATTACATATATACTTGCCCGTTCCACTATATTTGCTACATTAGACCTTTTACGCAATCTAATATATTATTTTCATCATTTACATATTGAATTATACGCATCCAAAAAGACTAAAACCGTAACAATATTAAATTAATTAAGTTGGATATGGGTATTAGGTAGTACTAGTTTTTGTGTTGGCAGGTTATGTGGACCGTAGACAGTATAATTCTACTTTCTAGATGAGAACACTAATGGAATTATTATTTAATAATCCTTCGTCTTATTGAATTTGCAACATTTTTCATTTTCGTCCGTCTCCCTTTGTTTGTATCATTTTTATTTTTAGATAATGACCCACCACATTCTTTTAATGTCGCATTTTAACTCTCTTTTAATTTCATCATTTATTACAACTTTCATAAATTTACTCACTTTGTCTTTAATGCAAATCAAAGAGTACAGATGAGTACTTAATTATTAAAATAAGTAGTGGGGATATTAGCCATCCAAAATTTAAAATTTTTAGAAAAACATTATTGTCCAAGCTTGTTTTTTGAGCTGGGTGGGTTGAGCCAAGCATATAGCCCGCTCATGAACAACTCTAATCACTACAACATCATTTACTTTTAATTGGATATATTTAGTGACTTTTATTTTAAATGTTACTACTTTAAATTTCATATGGTATATATAGTGAATTAAGTGACATTTATTAATTAAATCCTTTAGTAGCATAATAAAAAATCACACTAAAACTTTTCGCAACATATATAATCTAGTGACATTTATTAATTAAATTCTCCATTTCATAATACTTGCTACTGTTAATCACATTTTTCCACACAACATGTCACACTCAGTAGCAAGTATTATGAAACGGAGGAAATATATACTCTCTTACATATGTAACTAAAATCTAAATAAAGTGTAAATCCTTTTATTGTGAAATTTATAATAAAAATTAAAAATTATTGCACTAAAAATATTAATAGAAACAATTTTTTTAGTTTTACTATAAAGCAAAAAACGTTAGTCTTATTATAATGAATTTACCCCTCCATGACTACTAGGTAGTGATGGCCACGGTCCGGGTTGGCCCGGAACCGAACCGGTCCCGAACCGCTTGGAACCGGAACCGGAACCGGAACGTTCGCGACAGGTTCCGAACCGGAACCGAACCGTGAAACCGTGAACCCGCCGGAAAAAAGTTGCCGGAACCGTGGAACCGCCGGAAAAAAACGAAAAAACCGGACCAAAGAACCGCGGACCGGTTCACCCGGTCCGAACCGGTTCACCCGGCCCAACGGTTCAATGGAACCGGTTAGAACCGCAGAACCGGACCGGAACGGTTCCAAAGGCCCAACGGTTCCATGGAACCGGAACCGGAACCGGACCCGGAACCGGACGGTTCCAACGGCCCAACGGTTCTTTGGAACCGGGTCAAACTAGCCGTTTTTTTTGGTCCAACTAGCCGTTACAAATTTCTCTATAAATACCCATCACTTTCAAACATTCCAATTCACAACTCATCTCTTCTCCTTCTCTCTTATTACTTCTAATTACGCAATTAATCTCTTAATTACATGATTAGTCTTATAATTATTTCTTAATTAATTACATGATTATTTATATTATTTCTTAATTAGTTCTTAATTAGTTCTTAATTATTTCTTAATTAGTCTTCTAATTAGTTCTTAATTACATAAATATTATCATGTCTTCATTCTTGAAAAAAGCCACTAAAAAAGTCACTAAAGTGGCAAAATCTTTGGGGGGTTCTTCTTCTAGCTCCGCCTCCAAAAGAAAGGCAACTTCAACTCCATCGATATCAAGACACCTTCGGTTAGTAATTACGAACCGAACTTATCGAAGAGTCGAGCCATACGACAGAGAATTACATGAGTATCGGAACATGTTGAAAGAAATAGAAATTGAAGATGAAGAAGAAGCACAACAACAAGAAGAAGAACAAGAACAACAACCAACAACCCTATCCGGGATACTTAGATCTCGACAATCATCAACAAGATCGGTTGAAGAAGGACAACAACGTCAACAACAAAGACAAGCTCGTGGTAAACGAGTCGATTTTCAAAGTATCCGGTTAGATTTATAATTTTATAAATAAATTTGATTGAATTTTAAATTTTTATTTATTTTAATAATGTTTTTATATTTATATTTAGATGAAAATGAACCGATAAGACAACCTTTTAAGAATGCCACCTCCAGTGGTAGAGAATTTTCACATGTTTGAGTGTATTTTACAAAGAACCAACGACAACCGGATGTGTTCTTATGTACTTGTCAAATTTGTGAAAGTCAAGGAGTAAAACCCTCGGTTTCTTACAATTTTATCAAAGGTAAATACTTTTAACTTTTATAAATGATATTAAATATTAGAATGTATTAAATATTCATTTATTGTGTTTTGTGAATCGTGTTAGGTGGTGAGTCGGGATCTTTCAACAAACATTTGGCAAAAACATGGAATCACAAAGAAACACACCCGCAGGTGAGGACACAAGGAAGTGGACAACAACAATGGCAACGAACTTCCGGGACGGAGGTATACCTTTTAGATATAATCGTAATGAAATGATCGATGAGTTTTCTAAATATGTTATTGGTGATGAATTGCCCTTTATACCGTGAAAGTCATAGATTAGAATATTTCAATAGGAAATGTTTACAACCTAATTTAGAGCAATCCCTAGGAATACCCTTAAAAGCGAACCATTAAATTATATGAATCAAAAGATATGAGTTAGTACAAATGTTTAAAACTTTTAGCGGTAGAGTTAGCTTAACGACCATATTTGGTCGACTCCCACATTTAGAACCTTATATGTGTGTACTGACACATTGGATAGGCCGTAATTGGTCTATTCAAAAAGAATAATGCGTTGAGTTAATGCGAAAGACATCACGTAAAACATTAAATATAGATTAGTGGAAATTTGTAATGCTTCCGCAAATATAAAATGCATGGAACTTTTATATAATGAACCAAAAGAATGGAACTTATTGGATAAAATATTTAGTTGTTCTACTGATAATGCTTCCGCAAATATAAAATGCATGGAACTTTTATATAATGAACCCGCTTTTACTAGTATATTAGGAGGTAGTTTATTACATGTACGTTGTTGTGCTCACATTGTAAATTTATCTTGTCAAGCAGGTATCAAAAGTTTAAGTGATTTATTAGGTCCCATTAGAGATATAGTCAAATGGCTTAGATTAGGACACATTAAACGAAGATATAAACAATTATGTGCCCAATATGAACTAAGAAAAGTATATTGGGCTTTAGACACTCCTACACGATGGGGTTCGACCCATGACTTATTAAAAAAGGCGATTACTTATCGCCCCGTCATAACACAACTATATAGTGAGTTTACGGATAGCCGTATAAGTGATGATACTTGGGACTTAGCTATAGGAGTACAAAAATTACTAGAAGCGTATGTCCACGCAACTAAGATATTTTCTTATGTATACGAACCAAACGTTCACTTAGTAATAAGTGAATGTGTTACTATTTTTTATCATCTGCATTCATCTTCTTATGAAGATACTAACGTTGTTTTGAAGCCGATTCTTGCAGAAATGATGGATAAGTGGAAAACTTATTTTACCGATTTCCCTTATATTTATGGCATAGCGACACTTTTAGATCCGTGTTTTAAGACAGAAGTCCTAACTAAAGTAATAGGATTTTATTATCAAGCACTAAATCGCCCGCCTTCTGATGTACATAATTATGTAGGCAATTGTAAAAAACTTTTAGCGGACCTTTATGACCATTATTCTACTATATATAACCCGAGCCGCGATACGTCTAGGCGTGCTAGCGTCTCGGCACGTCCCGATTATTATAATTCCGTAATCGCTAATATAATGAGTCGCGATGATATTTTTCTAGGATCATCTTCTTCCTCCTCCTCCGCTATATATTTAGAATTAGATAACTACCTTAAACATCATTTTGAAATCGACCTAAGTAGTTATAATATTTTAGAATGGTGGAGAGAAAAAGCGACAAAATACCCTATATTATCGCGAATTGCAAAGGATATCCTTGCAATTCCTGCTTCTACTGTTGCGTCGGAGTCGGCTTTTAGTGCAGGTAAAAGAGTTTTGGATGAAAAGAGATCTCGTCTTGCACCACATAGCATTCAAATATGTGTTTGCAAAAAAGATTGGGATCAGGCGGAGGTCCGAATGCAAGGAGAAAGGAACGATGATGATCAAGACGAAGATGATCCATGGATGCTGATGGATACGTCTGCATCGTCGGGAGGAGAGTCGACGGAAGCATCCAACCAACCAGATGACGATGACGAGTAGGATCGCGACAACGGAATATCGGACCACGGCAATACGGCATTCAACCACTACTAATAAAAGGTATGTCAAAGAACTACGTGGACTTTGATTCCTTCGGGATACGTAGGCAGCTTAGTATTCCTTCGGGATACTAGGTTCAAGTCCATTCTCTCCCCCTTTTTTTTTTATGATCTTTATCGTTGATTCGTTTCTTATTAATTTATTTTTTTCGTTCTTTTTAGTAAATATTTTAATAACGATGACAACCAATGCATTTCGCTAATAATCAAGTAATCGCAAAGGTACGTCCGCATTATTATAGTTTTTTTTTATTAAAAATAAAGGAAAAATAAGAATGGAACCGATGGTCCGACCCACCCGACCCGGGAATTGGGACCGCCGGAACCGTCTCATGAACCGCCAAGGAACCGGTTGGAACCGGCCGGAACCGGAACCGGAACCGAAAACGTCTGGGTCAGGTTCCAAATGGAACCGGAACCGGGTGGAACCGGAACCGGTTGGAACCGGAACGGAACCGGCCCAACCCGGACCGTGGCCATCACTACTACTAGGTAGTAAATCGTACAAACAAGCTGTTGGGTTGTGCTCTCTATCCTCGATGTTTGATAAACTATTTTTTGATTGGCTAGTCCCCTTTTGACTTATTAGCCATCATTAACTTATTGGCCATCATATTTTTTCTTTTGATGTAACTTACTTCTATTAGTCATTATCTTAATTCTTGCTCGTTGCTATTAAATGTAGAACTATGCAAAAGTGACCCATTCCGAAAATCCGAACCAAAACTGAAAGTAAATCGACTTGAAAATGTTTTTTTTTTCCTTTCTTTTTTTCTTTTTTTAAGGTTTGTCGAACCGACATCATCCGAATCCACGTTATACCCGAACTGGTTGACAACCGAAAATGGGAAAACTGAACCTGAGTTATAACCGATTTTTATAACTGATACTAACCGTTAACCGAAACTATCCCAACCTAATAATAACCGACCCGAGTCATTTCCAACCCGAATCATGCTCGAAACCAAACTCGATCCGGCTAAAACCGACTTAACCCGAATAAAGTTTAGATCGAACTGCTGTAAACCTGAACCAATTTTTAACATAGAAGTATCGACTCATATTCAATCATCTTATTAGTTATTCTAATAAAGTGATAAATATTTTAATAAAATCAATTTTATAAAGGAAAAATTACCTAGAATAATCCAACTTATTCATGATTTTCCTACATAATCTCATCTATTGATTAACCATGAATAATCCCAACTTTGAGGGGTATTAATCTAGAGTAAACCCGTTGACCGGATGACTTGCTATAGCAAATTTTATTTTTTTAAAAAAAGATAAATTAAAATAAAATGTCGAAAAAATATTAAAAAAATATTTATAAAAATTTATGATTTTTTTATTATTTAGAAATTTTTTATGTAAATTTTCAATATTTTCCTCTAATTTTAAATTAATATTCAATTTATATTTTTTGGTGAATTACTTGCTATAACAGGTCATCGGGTTACCCAAGTTTACTCTAGGCAAATACCCCTTAAAGTTGGGATTAATTCATGGTAAATCAATAGGTGGAGCCGTGAAATTATTGTAGGAAAATCATAAAAAGATTGGATTATACTAGGTAATTTTTCCTTTTATACATAAATGGTTTCATATATTTAGAGTTAATAATCAATGGTCAATGTTTATTTAACTACTTTTAATCGAATTAGATGAAAATTGATAGAACTTTATAATTTTAATTTCAGGTCAAACAAGTAAAAGTAACAGTGTAATAATGATCACTAATTGATTTGCATTTTAACTATTTTGCTTTAAGTAAAAGGAATCTTATCATCTTACTATTCATTCGTGAATACTAACTTGCTTAGTCACTCTACACTATCCAAAATTTGTGAGTGATGCATGTAGTTTAGGTTATTTTATTGTTTTTTTGCATGTAGTGTGGGTGGGTGTCTTAGTGTTGTGCATTAGGGACTCCACTTGTCATGGGAATGTGTTGTTGCATGCATGTTAGTGCCCTTGCATGAGTGTGAGTGCTTTTCTTGCACACATATCTTGGTAGTGGACACATGTCAATATGTCATGGAGTATTTTTGTTGTGTGTTGTTAGTGTGTTCATGTAGGTGGTTTATACTAAGGAATTACTATTCATTCGTGAATAATAAGTCACTCTACACTATCTTAAAATTTTGAGTGATTGAATGTAGTTTAGGTTATTTTATTATTTTTTGCATGTAGAATGGGTGTGTGTCCTTGTGTTGTGCATTAGGTAGTACACATGTCATGGGAGTGCTTGCATGTAGGTTGATTTTTCATGTATGTTAGTGTGTTTGCATGTGAATGAGTGCTTTGCTTGTACACATGTTGTGGGAATGTTTGGTGTGTGGACATATGTCGTGATGTGTGCATGTGAGTGAGTGTTTGACTTAGACACATGTTGTGGGAGTGCTTAATGTGTTGTACATGCAGTTTGTCTATATAATGGTCTAGGTTGGTTTCAATGGAATCCATATTCAGAAAATTTGGCTTTACTCTAATCCTTCTTAGTTTAGTTATTATATATATTTACTCATTTTTCTTGTTAGTAAGCTATATTAGGTGTTTCAATGTTTGCATGCCTAAGCATAGTGTACGTTTCATACTATGGGATGGTTTATGGTTTGGGATCAACCGTTTTAGTTTGATCTCATGTTTACTTGTCTGGTATAAGATCTTTGAATTGTGTATTTTTTGAATATTTTTACATTGTGTTTTGGTTTGTATTACTTTTGTTGGTTATAGTAGCTAAGGTTTATTAATGTTAATGTATATAGTACTCTTGTTTTGGAACTTACTAACGATGTTTTTATCTGTGATAGGTGTTTAATGATCCAACATTTGTTTTTAGGAATGCATATGGTGGTGTTAAGATCAGTAAAGGGGCAAGATGTGTTTACAGTTTCTATCAGATATATGTTGCAATGGCCATAAAATATATGTTGCAATGGCCATCCATTTTTGCGTGCAAGATTTGGTAGCAGTGCAAATGAGGAGTGGGCTTTGAATTAGTCAGATCAAGGATATTCAGGCTGAGTAATATTGTAATGGCTCACATAGTGTCTTTAGGGAAATACATTCCATCTTTTGGGGAAGTATTTACTCATGTATTAATCCTTAGATTCTTTAAAGTAACAACAAATTGTAGAAGAAAAGTAGTATTGTTGAATAGATAATTTTATTTAGCCTTGCAATATATTCTAACGCTAATGAGATGCAAAAGATGTAAGAAACCATCAAATTAGCTGCTAAGGTTGATACACATAGTTTCTAAGTGTATTTTCTAGTTGGGAATCATAGTTTTCTAGCACAAAACACTCTTGAAGATTATGTGTATCGACCTTTGCAGCTAATTTGATGGTTTCCTACACCCTTGGCATCTCTTTAGCGATAGAATGCATAGCAAGGCTAAATGAAATTATCTATTCAACGTACTACTTTTTTTCTACAATTTATTACTAGTATAAAGAATCTCTGGATCAGTACATAAAGTGTATTCTTTAATGAGGTTGTGTGCTGTAAAAATATTTCTTTTTGGCTTAATAAAATTGGGTTTATTTGGACAACAATATGTATGTTGCTTTAGTTTTTGCTTAGGTATTATATAGATTCATTACTTTATTTTGGTTCATGGTTGGTTGTTTATTGTTGATCATTTGCTAGGCATTAGTATACGGTCAATTGGTTGTTTCTATTTCTCCTAAATGTAAATTTGGTTGTTGTTAAACATATGGTTATGGTTTGAAGTGCTTTACACAACAACATAAAAAGCTTGAAGAGAAGAACATACATCATATAACAAGACTAACTTGCTACAACAATTTATAAACCAACTAACTACTTAACTTTCCTAAAAATCTCACAACTATTTGCTAATATGATTTTCACATGTATTATAGAACTTGTATGAAAATAAGATGAAAATGTATGTATATGTTAACTTTGCTGATAAGTTAACTTGATAGTAAGGATTGAAGCTTGTCTGCACAATTGAGGGATACCTTTTTGAGCTTTATAGTGTCTTTATGATGTATTGTAGAATTGTGTTGATGCTTGGTACTGATGGTATCACCACAACTCATCCTGAAAACTTCTGTTGTACTTAACAGGTTCTATGTTTCCTTCTTTCAGGTGCTTGATAGCCCGACTACCTTCAGACTTCTTTGTGGGTGAAGTGAATTCCCTAGGATATAAGTTTGTATATATGTCCCTATCACAGCACTTTCCTTATATTGGATTGACAAGATGGTTAGGGTGACCAATAACTCACAAAGCAAGGTAATGTTTTGTTGAATTGGTTATTGTAACACCCCGTCATTTTAATGACGTCATTAATTATTATTATTATAATCAGTTTTGGAGATTTTATAAATATATTAAATTAATTTGAATTAGTCTTAATAAATTTCTTTTATATACGAATTTAAATGTTAACGTATATATATTAACGATACAGTTACGATTTCTAAAAGTAAGAGGTTCGAATCAAAATAATTACTTTGTTAAAATGCGTGAGCACACGAAGGTGAGTTTCTTAGTCAGGTCTCGCAAGAAGATGAACCTAGGTAAATAAATAAATAAATAAATAAATAAATAAATAAATAAGATAAAAAGGATGAGTTAGGGTTTTAAGTGGGTATTACTCCCTCCCTCACTCACAAGACACACCTCCTTCTCCTCTTCTCTCCCTCACGGTTCTCTCTCACTCCTCACAAAAACCATGGCTTCCTCCCCCATTGCGGCATACCACCACCAGCCACATATTCTCCCTCCACCGGTGAGCAGCCACCGCAGCAGGAGCCTCCCTCACTGCACCTAGCAGCTGGCACCCAGCAGCAATGGCTGCTCTGTTCGCTCCCCCCTATGGCAGCATGAGCCCCAAGCAGTAGTTGCCACCTTCGGGGTGGTTTTCCCAGCAGCAGCATCCCAACACCACCATACCAACTTCTTCCCTCTTCACCCTTCTCGTGTTTCATCTTAGTAAGCCATCTGTTTTATTCTCTAATTTAATTATCTAGTTCTAATTGAGATTTTATTAAGTTTATGAGTTTGGTGCAGGTTTTGTGTTATTTTCATTGAATCTTTTTGTTGGTAAGAGTTTGATTAATGAATTGAACATGTTTAGGACTTAGGGTATGGAGTGTGATTTGAAATTATGGGTTATGTGTTGTTTTTGTATTAGTTTCTTTGAATCTTAGTATAGTTAGTAATTAAAGATATTATCTTTGAACATGAAACGAATAAGGTTTGGATTTAGAGATGAAATTATGAATGATGTGTGTTTTATGCTATTTTGGTGATGATTGATTAAATAACCTTAAAATTTGTTTTAAGACTTAGCTGATGGGTTATTGTTGTGATAATTAGTAATGGTGATGATTCAGTTGATTACGAAAGTGATTTTTGATTGATTAAATTGGGAATAATGATTGTTAATTGTTGTGGGTTGATTGTTGCGAGTCACAAGTACTCTTATTTGGTTGTTATTGAAGTCATGAAGCATAATGTTAGTAAGCCAAGAGCCTAATGTCAACTTATCGTCGATGGTTGCTAAAGTTAATTGTCGTGTTGTTTTAATTATAGTTCTTTCTAGCTTTGGAGAATGTAACAAATGATATCGCGATTCGATAACTCTAAAATTTGCCATATCGTTATATATGTGTTATATAAAAAATTGTAAGGTAGAACCTTAGTTGGGTGACTTTTGTGAGTTTTGGTCGTGTAGTGACGCTTACAGGTACGTACACGTAGTAACTATCCTTATATGCAATTGCTTTAAGACTTTATTATTATAGTGATAATATGCACTGCATCGAAACTATGAAGTACTAGTGAATACATTTTATATGAAGAGCTATCGATTATGAAATCCTTGCGCTTAGAATAGTTGAGTGAATGAGAGTGTTGGTAGAAGGCGGGGACCACCCCCTTATTTATTTGAGAATTGGATTATGCCTTAATCGGAGTTGGAATGATTACTTTATAGGTGAATTTCATATTTTATTTGAGTTGCTCAGTGGGTTTTGACGTTCTACTACCCCAGGGCACTCATTAATAGTCAAAAGCGAGAGTTATTCCCCTTTGATAAAGTACTAAATTGTGATTAACTGGCGTGACTCAACTGAATTATATCCGGTTGATTTTGTAGTCCCCTAGGTGAGGTTCGACGGGACCACCGTAGGGGGGGTATAAGCATACCTTGTCATTGGGCGCCGGGTGGCCGATAACGCCCCTTGACCGAGGTGTCACCATGCGGACCTTGCAAACCCCGATATGGTTGCCTCTTCACTGGATTGGTACCCCAGTGTTAGTTTCCCGAAGGTAGGACCCGAGAGGGTCAGCTGGAGGGGGTATGAGCTCATACTTTGCCATGGGTGCCGGGTGGCCGATAACGCCCAATGCCGTGTCACTATGCCATGAAGTAAAGAAAATATTTACTGATAGAATGTTACTCATTGATAGAAAGCTTATTCATTCACAGAAAGCTTACACATTAATAGAACGTTTACTCATTGATTATTCAATGATAGAGTAGTTTATGCTAGTGAGAAGTGCGCCTAAGCTAACTTACCTCAAAGGAGTTACCAGTCCCAAAGATGGGCTATGAATACGCTTACTCTAAGATAGACAAGCTCTATAGGGTCACGTGTTAGATAGTCTGTTAATGCCTTGGTTGAGTTGATACTACGCGTGTTCTGCAAGAGTTTATGTTTTGAGAAGAGAAATGTGAAGACCTGCATTCTATCCAAGAAGCATAGGTGGACGGTAAACGATTACTATTTGTGCTTGTGTCCTATGAAATCATCTCATGTTGTTGTATAACATAATGTTATCTATTAGTTGGTCTTATTATATTTGATGCCAGTTATTGACGTGTACGTGTTTGTGTTTATGTTTGATTGTTTGATGACTTTCTATGATTGTCCTGCTATGACACATTGGCCTTGGTCTGATGTTGAGCAGCAGGAGGATCATGGACAATCGTAGCAGGTATTGGAGCTTCTTTTTGCATTGCATTGCATTGGGGGAGAGTGACAAGGGCGAAGAATAACCTGTATCATATCGTTATCCTGTGATTTTGTAGTTCTTATTTATCTTTTGTAAACTTTGGCTGTATACGTTTGTTATGAGGCCTTGTGTCCTCCTTTGTATATTTGTATTTCCGCTGCGTAGTTTATAACGTTGTATGGTTTTAAAGTGTTAAGTCATCTTAAAACGCACGCGTTGACATTGGAACCACGATCCACTCTTGGCATGTCGATTTGAGAAGTC
>CM033466.1:3528970-3541483 GCA_019425755.1 Amaranthus cruentus
CTTCAACTACCCGGAACAGAATAATCATTCCTATAAAAGTCTAAGATAGAACCTTATCAAAAAACTTGGAGCACAACCATGTATAGACAGTTTTTATAGGAGTTAAAAGAATCTCTACCTTTGCTGCTAATATAGGGATGTGGTATATATCATCCGTTGTTCCAGCACGACTGTGGGCCTGAAACATGTCATAAACAAATCAGAAAATAAGTACAAGGAAAAGGCCCTAATGGTGGTTGCTGATTTAAGTGATAAATCTATGTTATTGTATGATAGTTACAACAGCACTCAATGCAATGTACACATCAACAACGCTATACAATGCAGCGCGCCATCAACAACAGCAGGCAATGCGTAATACCATAAACACATAACAACCACATTACATAAATGGCCACAACAAAATATCTTCAATATTACATGTACACAAGCATAGAAAAAATAGCACCAGTATACAACAATACGACACACTAAAATCGTAACAAAGCACTAACAAAGAGAAGAACAAAACAAGGGTACTAACTACATACACCGTAATAAGTATATAACAATCCCATTTAGTACACAAGAATGTCAATACACAAGAACGACTATACCAAAAGCACGCACACTCTAAGTGAATGTTCAAAATATCATAGTGAAATGCAATGGTATATGTTGTTGCTTTTTTACTTATAGTTTCAAATAAATAAGATTTTAAAAACAATCAAAACCTAATCTTATATTTTCGTTTATTGCTTCATTTACTAGACAATATACCAGTATAACTCAATTGCAAATAAAACATTTTCAAATAATAAAACCAAGATAAAAAGAAATTTTACACAAGTCGACACAACAAAGTAACATTGGTATACATTAAAAAGCGAAAGTATCATTAGTACATCAGTACACATCATTAGTACATAACGAAGGTGCAACAAAGACAAAACAAGGGTAGTAAACAATATACACAACATACCCATATTAGTATACAATAATATTGATACACAGAAATGTCAATAACAATAGCACAGGCACCCTAAGTGAATATGTAAGATAACATTATGAACTGCAATGGTAAATGTCGTTCATTTTTTATTATAGTTTAAAATATACAACACTTTAACACCGATCAAAAACTAAATTTGAGTTTACATTGATTAATTCATTTGCTAAACAATATACCAATATAACTCAATTGCAAATAAAATCATTTACACAACAAAAATACAACTAGGATAGAAAGTAATTAATCTGAACACATACCAGCAAACAATAGGTGCAAACACAAACTCCTTGGGTAAAATACTTTTGTATTTTTAATTTTTTCAGTCTATACTTTTCTTGCACAGGAAGTTGTAAAATTACAAACAATCCAAGTAATCAAATGATTCCATACGGCTTTTAGGAATGCTCTTCCATATATTCCTGAAAATTTAAAAATCCTAAATTAACATTATAAACATATTAAAAAATGTAATCCTTTTGAAATGAAGAGTTAACTTACTCTAAGTTATAGTTAAATTTCTGACTATGCATCATTAAACGTTTTGCAGAAGCATTAGATACAGATTCTGAAGAGCAAGGTATAAGGTGTTTAATCTTAGTACCTTGTTTATCTACGACCAGAGTTTCCTGATTTCCTGTAAACCAAACTTCAATCAATGGCTTCAAAATTATACTGCAAAAGTACTACGATAATGTTCAAAATAAATGATTTTCTAGAAAACTTTGTCAACTACACACAAGTAAACAGAGACATGAAAATTCATTTATATAACGTCATTATATCACAAAAACAATTTAAATCACAGAAAAAGTGCATCAAATTTAACTGAGAATAGGCAACAAGAATAGGGATAAATAAAAGGAAACCGAATTTCAGGAAAAGTCAATTGAAAAATTTACAGGAAAATGAACCTAAGCTAGCCTAGGGAATAACATGAACTATATCCTTAATAATTTTAGAAATATGTGAGCCAGTAAAGTAAATTAGCCAACAAAACTATGAAACCTTTAACTGTAAAGTAGATTACCCAACAAAACTAAATGCATCACATTTATAAAATTGCACATAAAAAATAGTAAACTAAAATGGAATATATACAAAAAAAAATATTACATGCAAAACTCAAACAACCGAAAACTATACCACAAATTTATTGATTTAGTATTACTCCTACACATTAATCCAAAAATACAAAATAACTATCAAATTACATTGAAAATTCAGAAAAATATAAGGGGAAATCATACCTAAAGAATTTGATCTTGAATCAGCGTTTGGAACATGGCTTCCTGATTCCTAATAGATGATTTACTCTTTCTCTTACCCATTTGCAAAGTGAACCGCTTGTTTGACGATTTTGAGAAAAAATAGGGATGTTACTGGGGAGATGAAAAGAAAAGAAAGTTAAATGGCATGAGATAGGACATGGTGTCTTAATTAAAGTGTACCTTAGTGTAATAATAAAGCCTATGATCATAGTAGTGTAGGCTATGATTAAAGCAGCATTATATCCATGATAATAATAATTTTACTTTACTAATAATATATTTAATAATAAAATTAATAAAAAAAACACTAATGAACTTATCCTTTTTTCTTAAAAGCAAAAAAAAGAAATTAAATTAATGATAATAATAATTTGAATCTATTACAATAAGGCATCCTAATTATACAATTTACTTTTTATGTTTATACACCCTTGATTAATGAAAATACGCATTTAAAGCAGTTAGTCTAATAAAAATACAGTTATGTGGAATCTTGTTTGTTTTGTTTTAATACTTATATTATTAAAATTTAATTTTTATAATTTTTCATTATAGATAATTAGCAATAGTATCAAACCTTAAATTAGAGCATTAAAGTCAAATGTTTGTGTTTTAGAACAGATAAAGTACAACTTATGCATTCCATAATACTAACGAGAAAATAATACTATAAAACTAATTTAACGACAAAAGAAATTAATCGATAAAATCAAGAAGTAAATTGCTCATATGTCTAATTCTAGAGTCTTACTCTTATTATTTAAGTACAATAGAGTTGCATAAGGAAGGGATAAGATGAGAGGGCATGTGTACAATATTTGGGTTTAAAGCGCCAACCAGAATCAAAATCATAACTGCTACTTTCACTTTGCTAACTTTTGCACTTCAGCCAACTCGTCACCCTATCAATATGTTGCAAAAGTTTACGGGATTTAAGGACTAAAGATGTATAAGTAGACATGTAAAAGTATAATAGACTTTATATATTCAACCATAAAACGTATCTAGCTTGATGAAAAAACTCACAAATTAAACTACATAATTAAAAATTAACTCTTAATAAGCTATACATTCATAATTAATCACATAACAACAAAACATACATATTTCTATGTTTTCAATAATTAATCTATATTCCTAGTACCGAGAATACCTTGATGCTTTATGTGACTTGTAATTGCTCACCACTTTAACTAATCAACATAAGCTAAACTCTAATTTTGAAAATGGAAATATATCAAATTAGAAACCCATATCAGATCAATTTTTTTTTTAAAAGTAAGTTGGGCTAATTTATAGCTAATTTTGAACAAAAGATCTCTAAATTAGACTCAAGAAAGGTTTCGTTATAGATAATTCGTCACCTTCCCTTCTAGCGTTGTACATAGACTTTGTTCTTTAGTAAAAAAAAATTCTTTAACAAAATAAAAGGTTTAACACAAATGATATTTTCCCACCGAACTACATGAGATATTAGTGATCTAGGTACACTTTTGAAACAATACATAGTTATATAGAACAAAAGTACACTTACTATATATATTAGATTACGCTATACCTTCTAGCCATATGTATCTAAGCAATATTTAATTATGTAATAAACTTAGATAATTTATAGATAATCTTAAACACATGAGAAGTAAAATTGTGTTCTAATTCAACAAAATTGATTTCTTGATTTCTTTAGGAAAAAAGCTCTATAAATGTTCTGTAAATTTTTTTTTTTCAACTACATTTTTTTCGGGGAGGGAAAGGTGGGGCTGATCTTATGCTCTCTATTGTTTTTTAAGATTGCTATGTGATTTTAGTGACATTATTCATAAACACAAAAAGCTATTATACACAACTTATACAAGTGATACATTACAATAATCTTTGCTATATCAAACAAGTAAATAAATATACGGATTAATATTTTGATTCTTTCCCTTTTTCCTTACATTGTTTGATCCATTAATAAATAATAACACAAATTCTCTAAATGGATCATCGACAACATAGAGTTCAACATATGATATCGAAGCATGAACTTGTGGTACCAAACCTATCTTCTGTAAAGTAAACTCAAATAATCTATATTATCAGCAAACAGTTCCTCAAGATGAATGATAGCTTAGCATATTAAAGCAAGAACTTATGCTACCAAACCTATCTTCTTCATATGAAGCACAAATTATCTTTATTATCAAAAATAAATTTCTAGAAATGGATGATAGGACATGAATATTGTGTACAATCTTGTACAGTCGACTTGCATTAAAAAAAAATATTGATACTGCATTAAATAAATATTGAAAATACACAGTTGCAAGAATTTACCTTTATTGATGAAGCCGATAAACCTGATACAAAAATTCATAATAACAATCAACCATAAGTTAATAAAACTACGGAAAATAAGAAGAATATTTAGCAAAAATTAATTACTTCTAAATGTATATTACTACATCGTAACATCACTAAAAACGTGTACACAAAAAATACATTAACTTCAAATTAATTTTTTATGGAAAATAGGATAACCTGTAGGGGCGCGTGCCCACCAACCAGTCATCTAAAAAATGACCAACAACATAATCTGATATTGACTTGATCGATAGTAATTAGTAATCCGTAGTTAACCGAACCAATTGTTAACCGATGATAACCCGAGATCTATTGAAACTCGACACGAACTTCAACTAACATCAAATTGATGCTAACCCGATAGCTCGAATAACCGATCTTCAATCGAACCGTGACTAACCGACCCGACCCCAGTGTGACTCGTCTTAACATGCATTCATAATATAACTGAACTGAAATACAACCGAACCGAATGACACTCGTTCAGAATCGACCCGATCACCCGAATGAACACCTCTAGTTAAATGTCCCTTCAAAAAGGAATAAAATAAATTTATGTGGTTAAAATACGAAATAAAAGTTAAAATATCAAATAGTCTTATAAGAATTGAACTTGGCCTACAATATTTTAGTGTGTATCAATATATAAAGGTAATAAAATAGTAAGTATATCTTTATTATAGTATAACAATTACTTCCTTGTTCTATTATACTTATTACATTTGACTTTTTTCAATTCAAATGTGTTATATGCACTTTAAAAATTATAAAAAGTTCGTATTAAGAAAATATGTCATTAGATGTTTTACACAAGATCTTACTTTGTATATTTTTTTCTTACGCATTAATTGTAATATATAAAACAAGTTTGAAAGTTGAATAGTGCAGTAACCGTAATATAGAAAATATTTTAGAACTGAGAGAGTACAATTAAATATCATCATTAAAAATGACGTGTTATTATTAAATTGATGCACACTAAAATAATATGAATCAAATTTGTACAAGAATTTTAAAGGAAAATTTGGTAAAAATGATCCCAACTATCACCTGTTGGCCAAAACTAATCCCAACTATCAATTATTTTTTAATAATCCCAACTATTCTCATAATTTGTTGAAAACATACCCACCCCTTGTTACCGGATGGAACAAGTAAGTTTTTCACTCTTTTTCTTTTTTTTACTTAACTGTTCAAAATTAACCCTTCCCCTTCATTTATTAATCAAAAAAGAAAGAAAAAAATGGAAAAGTTACCTATTACAGCCAGTTAAAAGGGAAGTGGGTATATTTTCAACAAATAATGAGAATAGTTGGGATTATTAAAAAAGAATTGATAGTTGGGATTATTTTTTGCCAACGGGTGATAGTTGAGATTATTTTGAGCAAATTTTCCAAATTTAAAAAAATATATTTAAGAAACATATTTCTATTATCGAAAGGTTGTACTGTGATGAACACAAATCTCAAATACTTGTGGCTTAAATTCTCAAATGCATTGTTCACGGCACTTAATAATTGTGGTACATTATATGCTGTTTTTTGATATTGCAAAGCCTGGATTGACCTAAAAAAGCCTAGGTCTAGTACATTCATGTCAGGTGAATTAGGTGGTTGTTGTACAAGTTGTACGAAAAAGTTGTCTTTCGTTGCTTCCTCCATAAATTCACTGTCATTGTGTGCTATGTGTGGCTTTGCATTATCTTGTTGCTAAAAATGTGTTTTGACATTCCGTGTGGCCACTTAGCTCTTATGGTGGGTAGGACATTAGTGATAAGCATTGCTCTCATGTGCTCTTTAGTGATTGATTGTATTGGTTTGGTCTCCAATTTCCCCTTTTTCTGTTATTTGAACTTCTTTTGGTAGGTTATTGAGTAATAAATGGACATATTCCTATCTTACCATCAAATAACACATCACCATTAGATAAATAAATTGGATTTGCAACTGCCTACATGAACATAATTTTTGGGATGAATCGTTTGGATTGACATTCACGATGTGGTTCTACCTCACCCGATGCTAGGTAGTAGGTCTGTGATTCTCTTTTAGGTAAAGTGCTTTTCATCAATGTGAACAATGTTAGTATGCGGTTTAAATTGAAATAAATGAATCGTTGTTTTCATCATATTGCAACTTAGAGAAGGCAAAACTTAACCTATGTAATTTGTTGTTGTCATTCAAAGTGGGTTTGATTACATTTGTGTGCTTTCTAATTATTTTACCCTTCTTCCATCCACACGCAGTTGACTGAGACACTTCTATTTGTTTTGCCACTAAGTGTTGAGTCCCTTTAAGTTCAAACTTATTGGACTTGAATTTCTCCTCATCAAATTGCATTTTGTTAGTTGCTTGTCTCCCAATCCTCTTGTTGTTCAAATTTATAGTTGTGTTGTTATTCTCCATTTGTTTTTGAACTTCCCGCCATAGTCTTGTGATCGTTTTCCTGCTCACTTCATACTCAATTGCAAGCTCATTAATTGTACCTTGCATTTGTTTCCCCTTGTTTAATTTGCTCAAAAATTTTTTGCATTTTTTGTGTTTTTTGTTGGCTGGACAAATTTTTGGATCCAACCATTTTTAATGTTTGTGGGTGTAATAAATGTGCATGATTAGCTATGTATGCATTACCGGCGCCAAGCATTTTTGGCTCCATTGTGTTGGTTTCATGGTTTCATATTGGTGCCTGATTTTTGGTTTGTTTGTTGATTGGGTTTTCTGAAATGCATTACTTGCGCCTAATATGTTTGATGTATGGGTTTTCGTTTGGAATTTGGCGCCTGATAATTGTATTTGGCTTTTTTGGACATTGAATTTGGTCTTTTTGGTTTTTCTTGGATGGTACGATAATGATTTTTTTACAAAGATGAAATTTTGGTTGTTAACATACCGTGGCAATTTTTGAGAATTTTAATGCATTGATTTTTTTGTTATCGTGGTAAATCTGAAGTCGCCGATCGGAAAAAATTTTGCACCCACATGATCAAGAACGATTTGAATTACGTCGACGCCTTCGAAGAATTGAGAAAGCTTGCGGAGATTAAGTAGTTTCTTTTATGTAAATTTTTTTAAGGGGTTAAGTATGTAATGTATTTGTAGGAACAATGTAATTTAGTTACCCGAACAATGTATTTTTCGGCTATCATAAATATATTTATGTACTTTTGAAGGTAAAAAATATTCTACATTTAAATATTCCAACAACTATTTTCAAAGAAAGAAGGGAATCATTAAATCACTAATTAATTCATTAAAACCCATAATATAACTCTTTCTCCTACTCAAAGAGACAAATGTCCCATTTGAACTGCATAGAGTATTAGATCTAGCTAGAACAATCAACATTTTAAAAAATACTAAAGATATCACTTAACAAAATTTGATGATATCACCAAATATATGCAATAAATAAGACAATATAAATCATCAATAATCAATTGAGTTTATTTTATATAGCTCAAGAATTATTATGATTGAATTATTAGTAATAGTTGAATGATGTGATTTTTTTTAGATGGAATTAGATTAAATTTTGTTAAATTTACATATTTTAACAAAATGCATGTATTTGAACAAAAGTCAAGCAAGTTGGTAATATTATACTTTTGGAAAATGGGCATAGGTATTTTATACAAACCATCAATATGTTGTCAAATGGGACTATTAATTAATGACCAACAACAATTTAAAAACTACAAGATATGAATTTTATTGTTAATTTTTAATGAGCTATATATCCATTAATTATGGGTGTGATCATAAAATTTAATTTTTGCAACAAATAGTATATGAAGGAATTTTGTGAAAAAAGGTTAAGAGCAGAACAAATATGGGTATAATCTTGTCATGTTATATTTTTTTTATTGGATGTCATGTTATATTTTATTTTAAAATTACATTATCTTTTCATATAAGAGTTCCTATAATTAGATATATATCAACATCAAAACGGATCGGAAGTATTTTATCTAGTTACAACCCTCAGGATAGTTTAAGTATTTGTTAGGCCTATGAATAAAGCTCTACACATAACAAAATAAATAATTCAGACTAATTTGTTCTAAACTCATATCGTATATTAACTATTCTTTTAAAATAAACGCATAAATTTAAGTCTTATCATGCATATAGTTCATAATGAAAATTTTGCAAAACACAACTTATAAAAAAAATGTGACAGAAGAGTTCGTTCGACTCGAGAAAGACTAATCGTAAAGTAAAACATAAAAAGACAAATAAAACCAACAAAACAATATAAGAGGGAGGATTAGATGAAAATTAAAAAACACAAGACCATTCTTAGAAAGTACTCACTCCCTCCTATTCTTTTTGGGTTGTGCAGGGATATTAAGAGTAAGAGGGGGTCTACAAAAAGGTGATAGTGAAGGTATTTTAAGTAGTTGAATTAATTGTTAAAGGGGTAGTTGGAGTATTTTAGTCATTACATGTGTGAACAAAGGGTATTTAAGTATGGGACAAATAAGGTGACTTTACCCAATAAAAAAATGGGACAAGTAAAATAAAAGGGAGTATTATTTCTTACTCTGCATCTTAAACCCTATTTTTGTTGTTTTTGGAAAAAACTTGTTGGCCTCAAAAGAATCTGTCTTTTTTTTGTCTATGGGTACGTTTTTTTTCTTTTTTTTTTCTTTTATTATTTTTTAATCCAAATCATCCTACATTACTTATTTCTATTTTCCGAGTTGTTATGTACTCGCTAATTTTTATCTATGATGTAGACATTGTACGACTCTCTATTTATGAATCAGATATTATTCTTAAAAAAATAATCACAACAGCTACTTCTTGGACATGTCAATGAATGTGATCAAAAATTGACTTAAGGGCCCTAGAAATGAATTTATGTCGTCATCTTTAAGCGATGATTAGAGGTGTTCAACGGGGCGGGTCGATCCAACGGGTCAAAGATCGAATCACATTTTAACGGGTCATTAGCGGGTCGGGTCAATAATGGGGCGGGTCATTAGTGGGCCTTGGTGTAAAGGGTCGGGCCGGGTCGGGTCGGATAATTATAAGAATTAATTGCGAAAAAAATTTTGCCGCTTTTTATTTTTATTTTAAATTGATATTATTATAAATATAAGTGGATCGACCCAACGGGTCATAAAATATAATAAAAAAATTGTTTTTATTAACTTTTAAAAAATGGGTCAAAGTGAGTCGGATTTAAACGGGCTTAACCCGCCCCGCCCTGTTTCACATTTGACATGACCTGCCCCGCCCTGTTTCACTTTTGACATGACCCGCCCCGACCCGACCCATTTAAATTTTGACCCGCCCCAACCCGACCCGCACCGTTGAACACCTCTAGCGATGATTAATGAAATCTTAATTTTTCCAATAGCTTTAAGGCTAAGGGAGTAACTAGACCTAGGAAAAGGGTCGGTCAGACGGGTTACCGGTTAGATTAATTTTGGCTGGGTCATTTTCGAGTCGGATCATTCTCGGATTGGGTCTTTTTCGGGTCTAGTCACTCCCGGTTCCGGGTCGGTCGGTCTGACCCAACGGGTTATGACTTATAAAATTTAAAAATATATTTTTCCATTTTTTATTATTTATGAAACTTTTTTCAATAAAAAAAAACTATTTCTCATCCCTATAACATTAATGCACATATCAATTGACACAATATTAAAGCCTTAAATTAAATTCAAGTTATAAGAAACCAATAACTGCGACACTTGTATTCTAAACTTTAAATCTCTATATATAGCTGGATTTGTGAGATACGTGTCACATTAGAGAAATCAAACGTACGATTTTAAAAAAATAATTGGTATGTCGGGTTTCATTTAAGTGTAATGAAAATAGAGAAATTAATACTAATTTTGAAAGACTTGTAAGATACGCGTTTCGTAAAAGTTATTGTGTTAATTAAAGTTGTAACATTAAATTAAAATCACGTTAAATATCTTCTCATTTCCTCATAAAAAATATCCTCACAATTTTCATGTTGGAAAGATATACAAATAACTAAGTACTTATTTCGACTTATAAGATCCGCATAACGACATTCCTTCGCTGAAAAGCTCATTCAAATGTGCAAAACATTTTTTATAAATTATATCGATTTGCTTACTTAAATGTAGAAGAATTAAAAATTCATTTGACTGATTTAACAAGATATATGTGTTTTAAGACGGTTATGACGTCCTTTTATAAAGAAAAATAATTACAATGGATAAAAAGACGCTAAATGCGTGATTTTTGAGATCTATTGATGAGTTTTAGGGTACAAGTGATATACTCAATATGATGAGATACTTTAAAAACTAAAATTTTATTTGAAATGAATTCTAACATTGATATTACTCTGAAAATAGAAATTGGACCTGTCAAAATGGGTCGGTCGGATCGGTTGCCGGTCGGGTCATTTTCGGTCGGGTAATTATTGAGTCAGTCATGTCTCGGATTAACTCACTTTCGGATCGATTGGGTTCGGGTTTAGTCATGTCAGATCCGAAATTCATTTTTGGGTCGGATCGCATTTTCCAGGTGTACCAGTAACAAATAAAACAAATTGACATACTGAACGTTCAAAAACTGTACAAATGGACAATTATGATGAAACAAATTATGTCTTGTATCACTAACATATTTAAAACTTGGAGCAGTATAATCATATAACTAAGTTTTTAATATTTAAATACTTTTCTAATTTATAATAATTGTCCCATTTAATAAATTTTTGATACCATTCAAATATCATTCATAATTTTTATTTTGTATAAGTTAGACAAAACACTCAAGTGAAATCTTTATTAATTCGTCTCGGTGTAATTTATATTAACAACTTTTTATAATTTATAATCATGAATAATTTTTTAAAATATTTTGAATTGAATTAGGATATGTTTGGAAACACACATTTCATTTCAAATTGTGGATTTCAATTATAAAATCATAATAAAGAATTTGAAATGACAAGGATTGGGGTGTCATTCTCAAATCCTCATTTTAATTAACTACTTTTATAACATTGGTGGATTTGACTCAAATTCAAATTTAAATTCTTGTTATTGCCAAACATCAACTTTAAGCCAAATCCATATTTGCAAATGAACTTCTCATTCCCAAACATACCATAATACATTCTCAAATTCTCATGTGAAATGATCTCACCGTAAGACGCTCCATATACATGGATTGAATAGCCTGATTAATACAATTTAAAGTCCAAAAATTTGAAATAAGCTATTTGACTAAAGAAAAGATACAAATATGAAAAACAATATATCATCTAAAGAAAATTCCTTAAAACCTTGAACCCAATGGTTAACAATTACACTTGACTCAAAATTAGTTGTAGTTTTGCCGGGGGAGGCTCATTCCATTTCAGGACCCTATTGTTGGAGCTCCGTATGCTCTTGCTAATGGGTTGGGGTTGAGTATTAAACACTTCTTTTAATATTAGTGCAAATAATGAATAGGAGGGACTATATATAACATTAAATCAAAACTTAAAAAAAAAACAAAAAATATATATTTGTAATTGAGTACAAATAATGAATAGGATTTGCTTTGTCAATGATGGAATACATGTAGTGACTTATTTGAACACGTGGAAGAGTTAGTGGAATTTTGACAAAATCTAAAGCGAAGTTGGCTTTATGTATGGGCTCCAAAAAAGTGATAATTTAAAGGCTACGGTCACAAAACGCAGCCTATACTGTATTTTTTATTATTCATAAAATGAACTATAGACTGCGGTTTTGCCCAAAAACCGCAGCCTATAAGTCTTTTTTTTTTTTATTTTAATAATAATAAAATATAATAAATAATTAACAATAATGCATTATCTAAAATCACCATTAATTATCACCGCAGCCTATAAAACCGTTCTTAGTTATCATGGAGTGGAAAAGGTTGGTGTTAATTTAATATATAT